>CM047816.1:46840219-47260219 GCA_026214975.1 Gentiana macrophylla | reverse complement strand
TTTACACAAGAACTATTAGTTCTTGGAATTGTGATGTCCAAAAGAGCTTGACACCTACCTCCTATTTATAGTGGTTGGGGCGCCCCTATGTAGTGTGGAGGAGAAGAAAACTTTTTTCCCAATAAAATAAGGAAAATATAATTGATTGATTTATCTCATTTATTATAATATCTTATATCAAATAAATCTAGGATATTGTCAATATCTTATATTGAATATTTCCAAGATATTGTCAATATCTTATATTGACAATATTTATCTTTTATTATATTACCATAAATCAATTTACACATGTGTATATATCACATATATATTACACAAATAAATCTATTAAATATTCAAACATGTCAACTTGGCTTTCACGTGTGACATGCACACAAATGTCAGCCGCACACATTTGAGATATATACATATATATCAATATCTTATATTTATATATTTGGTAATACTATTAATTAAATTGCACAATCCAAGTGTATCATATACATCTCAAAATTGCGCCACCCTTAGCCAATAAATTGGCATCCGGAATATTCTTTAATTAATGTAATATTATTAATATCTTGTATTTAATTTATTCATAATAAATAAATACCACCATATTAATTTACCACTATAACATTTATAGTACGAGATAAATTATTTCCTTATTTGGTTATCATCTATAACCACATTTTAATCCGGCTAGATGTTCTTATGTGTGTGACCCGATAGGCTTCCGAATATGTTGGCGCAGACACAAAGTGCAAATTACTTAAAATGCCCTTCATGCCTAACGATCACGGGATAGCGTCTAGCAGAACACACGTGACCCCAATCATTGGAAGAGTCAAATGCAATGACTACTACCTTTCATGTGAAACAAGCAGCTCGTGTAACTTACAATCCTATCATTGTAATAATATCCATACGGTCGTGCGTCGAGTGTCAAACATTAACGACCGTATCTTATAATCTGGATATCAAGCTCTCTCGGTAACTCATTTACTCCCACTTTGCAAAGATTCACAAGAGTAAGACATTCCTTATAAGAAGGCCATTTCGATATTCGATCCCAATCATAGGATACGCGATTCCCAGACGACCAATCATGTATACCCCGTGATGCTTCAAAGATCATACCCAATCACTACCGCATGATCGCCCCATGGCTGGCTGAAACCTCAATAGTGTCAAAGCATGACAATCCACACCGTGATGTCATGAAGACTCCGGTCAAAAGGATAATTACACAACCATCACATAGTGTGACACTTATCCGTGTAAGTGGGTCGATCCCTAACGTCGCATTCTCTAATACACGTCCCGTCGCATACCCCAAGTGTCTCTACACTTCGATAGACGAGATCTACCCCTTCCCTAAAGACAGAAGACATCTAATACGTGCTAGCCTGTTCATACTATCAATGTCCTGTTTGATAGTACATCAGCCTAGAGACATTTAAGTATCAAACTTATTAAAGTGATTAGAGTTCTCATCAACCATAATCGCCTATCATGGTTTCTCTATCACAGTTTAATACTAAGGACGTTATCATATAACAATTCATAATTGGTTCTTTAGAAGAACAAATATATGACAACATAAAAGCCATTTAATATATGCATAAACATAAAGAAATAGTAGAAATGATCCGACCCGGTCGGATCCGGTCCAACCCGATTGGGTTTAGGACACTATTTCAACAAAAGATTCTCCTTAAACTAAAGTGATGAAGGAAACAATGCATCGGCAGAGTAAACTGACTTTCGGCAAAGTGAAGGCAAAAACAGTGAAGGAAGATCTAAAATGCAAAGTCAGATGGATCACTCGGCCGTTCAGAGAACGGTGAAGTAATCCTTATAAGAACAGAATTGAAATATGATGAAGATTTAGAAGATCATGCATTTAATGCACAATCAATAGAGGATCAATCAATGACGGATTTTCTGCTATACATTTGAAGAAAAATCAGATCACTGAAATCAAGGAGAATGTAATTAAGGGGGAATCAAGAATAAAATCAAAGATTATTCCCCTCATTAATATAGCCAACGGATGGAATTTCAAATCAAGGATACTCAAGGCTATAAATAGAAGGCATTGACAGACAGATAAAATTAACGATCAAGAAAAGAAAAACCAAGCAGAAACTCTGCCAATTTAAAAAGCCTTCTCTCTGAACTTACAAGGATTCATCTAGAGATCAACTCAGACATCAGAACTACAATTTTATATTTAGCACTGAGATTGATCAATCAAGCTTGTGAATCTCATTCACAATAAACTGAAGCAACTGAATCAGAAGTCATCTGAGAAGGAGTTGTGTTTGTGATAGCTGCTGAAGGATTTGATATCAAGGAGCAGTGAAAGAGACTGAATCACTGAAGTTGTTGCAGCCAAGGAGTGATAGTCTTGTTGATTGTGAAGCTTGGGAAGTCAAGGACAATCTTACTATTGTATCTGTGAAAACAATAGTGAATTCCTCCAATCATCACAGAAGAAGAGTGGATTAAGGGATTACACCACCCTGAACCACTATAAGCCTTGCATCAATTTACTTTCTGCAATTTACTTTACTGCATTCATTTAAATTGCCTAGATTATAATCTATATATGTGATTGTCTAAACTACTTTGAAATAACTTAGTAAGAAGAGACTTATCCGCTGCCTAAAAGCTTTTAAACACAAGAAAAGTTTTTGAAACTCCACTATAGTCATTCACACCCCCCCTCTGACTATAGTTTTACCCTTCTCTGGGACCAACAAATACTACTACCATCACTCACTTTCCACCTCAAGGATGATAAAAGGTTCACCCCTTGCTTTTCAATTTTTTGAATATTGCGGGCTATGCTACACCAAACCTTACCTTTTTTACCCGACCCAATATCCTGTTCTAAGGCCACCATTAGCCCCATAAAGCAAGTGGATAAGATCTCTCCACATACACCAATTTTCAACTTCGAACCTCCACCACCATTTTCCTAACAACGCAGAGTTTTGCACTCCCAATCCCCCTACACCCAATCCCTCTTGTGATTTATGTTTGAGAATAGTTGACCAGGAGATCCAAGAAATTTTCCTCTCGTCCCATGTCCCACCCCAGAAGAAATGAACTCTCATTTGGTCTAATGTGTGGATCACGGCAATAGGAGCAGGGAACAACGAGAAGTAATATAATGGAAGGCTACCAAGTACTGATTTGAGAAGAGTAAGTCTTCCTCCCATAGAGAGAAGCCTGCTCTTCCAACCCGCAAGCTTCGATCGGAATCTGTCAATCATTGGTTGCCATGAGCTAATTCGATTCATATTTTTGCCTACTGGTAAACCGAGATAAGTGAAGGGGAGCTCAACAGTGGTACACCCCAAAGGAGAAGCTCCAACATTCAGATCGGTGAGTTGAATATTAATGCCAAACAGCTTGCTTTTAGACATATTGATTTCAAACCAGATATGAGGGCAAAAGTCCTCAAAATTCGGCCTAGATTTTGAATATTCTCCACGTTCCAAGTCCTAAAAAAGATTGCGTCATCAGCAAACTGAAGGTGGGAAAGGTTTACAGTAACATCATGATTTGAGACTTTACCCAAACCTTGAGCACCAAAATAGAAAACTAATCTCTTAAATCACTCATTAAATGCATCATCAAGTCCGTAAATGGCTTTTCAAGTTTGGATAAAAACAATTATTCAAGAGAGCTAACAATAAAATGCATATAAGAGAAACTAGAGCTCACATTCTTGTGTAAACCCCCATCTCTTCAAATGCATCCGGTAGAATTTTGTACCTATAAATAATGAAAGAAAACCAAATGTAATAAACTTTTGTTGCATCCTTTGTACCAAAAAATTAAGTAATATTTACCTCGTGAAGCCTTAAAAATCATGAACATGAACGTATTACATTCCTATCACTCTCTTCAAATGCACATGGTATAATGTTGTACGTGTAGAATATTTACCTTGTGAAAGAGCTATAGGTGAAGTCTTGATGAACTCATAAACCGAATATGCACGTTCTTAATAGCAGCAAACACAGCCAAAAAAACAGCAGGACACATCAGAAAAACTGCAACTTGGATCAGAACCTTTTTGCACTCTTCATAAACGAAGAGCACAATCCAGATTAATATAGCCATTTCATCAAGCATAACAGCATCCAGGTATCGAAAAAATCAGTTCAGCCTGCAAAAACAGCCAAACAACTTGACTTGTCGTCCAAAGCAGAAGTGAAAAACACAAAATAACGGTAACAAGTACAACGTATTTGCACTCTTCATGAGCCTGATCGTGCTTTCAGGAGAAATGAGCCTAGATTTAGTGTAATCTTAAGGTTGAAGTTGAAGTGAGTCCCTCAAGATTAAGAGCCCTAGTGTGCTTCCAAGTCCAACAACTTTGATGTCTCTGAAGTGCTTGCTAACTTGGATAGATAATCAGCCACAACATTTCATTCTTTGAATATATGAGAAATCTTCACATTATGTGCATCAACTTAACGACACTGTATAATCTATAGCTTTAAGATCCAAATTCATAAAATATATCAAACTTTATCAGTAAATGAAAAAGTACATCTGAAAGAATCAACAGGTTAGGTTGAAACAGATACCTGATGTATTAATCGAAATAATTCTTCACGCGCAACAACAAAATGCAAAAGCAAGTGTTTCTTTTCCTGAAAAATGTTGGTATTTACGGAACAGATTAGTAATTCACGGATATAATGACAGAAATTAAATGCAGAAAATAACAACTCGAAATAAAATCTAATTTTATTATCCAGATCTAGCAAATAAAAGCGATTATGGTGCAGATCTAATAAATTAACAGAACTATATGATAGATCTAATGAAACACAACTACTATGATATAGATCTAATAAAATATGCAATTAACGTACAGATCTGACTTAAACGATTGAGAAAACTAAAATACAATGCATAAATAAAGACAAACCGAGGCGAGTTATGAAACTCTTTCCTTAAGATAGATTGCTCCGGTATGGTGCCCATGGTAGTAGCAACTGCCTCCCAAGATACAACGGCTTACGTCCTGGATTGAAAGGAACTTCAACAATCCAAGCTCCGGCGAACTTACAACGTGCTCCGACTTCTCTACGACTCAAAAAACTAACTATATGCTCGACCCTTTTAGCAGTGGAAGACACAAGAGAAAACTGAATGCTCTAACCTTCATCATTGGGGTTCTTTATGTAGTGGAGATGAGGAGCCAATACTTGAATGTGATTGGACAGAACACATCATCAGACTTTTCCCCTTGGAAAAGAAAATAGGGCCGAAAATTTAATTAAAAAATTGGCCAATTATTCCCAAAATTCTGATTGGTCGGATGACGTGTCTTCTGAATTCTGATTGGTCAGATGATTTAACCACTCGACTTTTCCCTCAAGAAAAGCTAATTTGGCCGAAAATAATTAAATTAATTAATTAATTTTGGCCAAATTAATTTAATTCTTGGCCGAGTTAATTTAATTAATTAATTAATTTCGGATCGACTTATTTTAATCAGAATTCATTTCCACATTATTCTGGAACCTTCCAACCGCCTAACGATTAACTAATTAATTTTTGGTTAACATCAAAGGAAATTTTGTCCAAAAAATTAATAGTAACACCCGAGCCGAGCCGAGCCAGACGGGCAGCGGCGGCGCGCGCGTGTGGAAATATCTAAGTCCTCCCTCCTGCACAAAAGTGCCTTGCCCCTTAGGGCACATTTATAAGAGCATACACTAGCCCTTATATATAGAGCTCAAGTCTCCCATCTTTCCAATGTGGGATATTGAGTTGAGGTACTCCCTTCAACTTTTATCTCCAACACATTTTCAACCAACTTTAGGCATTAATTTCTCATTCACCCGATATCCAAATCGAGTGATTCCAAAGCCAAACATTATCTACTCCGTGAGTAGAATATTTAGACGTAATAAGCTCCCGGTGAATCTCACCGGAGCGTATCTGAAATTCGCGCTAAAGTTGACCATTTTAACCCCATTTCATGGGATATCTCCAACAACAAAAAAATCCGAAAAACCAAAGAAGAAATGTTAAAAAAGGGAACACAAATTTGAAAAATAGGAATGGTTAATATGTTACCTGGAGAAGTAAATCCGTAAAGAGTTAGGCAAGCAGCTCCCAGCCTCAGATTCACATATTAAAAGAAAAAAAATTGCACCGGTCGCTATGAAGAAACCTAATTAAAATGCACCAGTATGCATGAACTTCAACTAATTGGAAATACAGGATAAAATATACATTAGCTAGAGAAGGAGCTGAAGCGTAAATGTAAATGATTAAAATTACCAAACCCTTATTTTAAAGGTTACACAACAATTGAGAAAACCAATAGAACATGCAAATGCTATTTACCTCACATGTACAAACTCTTCCATTGTGAACTCCACTAGATTAAAGGGCTCTTCCTGAAAAACATAACACGATTATCAACTATCTCTTTAGTCAAATATTTTAAAATTATTTTGAGCGAAAGAGAATCCTTCTCTCTGTAACTGTGAATTGACATTTTCAAAAAATAAATAAAATAAATTATTTCAAACACATAATATCATGAGAAATATCCATAAAAAGTAAGGAAAAGGTTGTAACTCTAACCATACATGTGAAGGATGTATGAGCTCAGATCTAAACGAATTAGATCTATGCGCAGCGGATGGATCATGATTTATATATCACAATACATAAATAAAGGATTTAACTACTTCAAGGGGGTTAAGATTATATTACCAATAGCGGGAAGAGAAGCCTTGATCTTCCAATGTGTTCTCCAAACGGTGGTTGGTGGACACCCTTCTTGATAAAAGCACCTCCTTGATATGCAACACCAAGAAAAACTTATAGTTTTTCTTCTTAAAAAACCCAAGACAAGAAAAACAATTTTTTCTCTCTTTATTTGGTGGTGAGGTCGAAATTTGCCATGTCATTTACACTTGGAATAACTGATCTCCTTTTATAGGAGAGTAAATCCTTGGTCTCCAAGTATTAATTAATTAAATAAATAAATAATTAAACAAAATAAAAGGATATTTTCCTTAATGACTAATTGTGACATGTATTGACCAATAGGAAATCAAATAACAAGTCATCCAACCAATCATATAACAAGAATATCTTTTATTTTCCATAACACAAGAAAATTAATTCTTGTGCTAAATGAAGACCTAATTGGCGCCACCTACTAGGGTTTCTAAGCCCACATAAAATGTCTTTTATGTGTATTATATTATTTAGCCCAACTAAATAATATCCATGCATATCAATTAATTAGCCCAGCCAATTAATTATCACTGTGGCCCAAATAACAAGAATATCAGCCCGAATTATCAAAGCCACATTGGGGACCATGGACCTATAACCAGTTGCTCCAATAATTAATTATTCATCGAACAGAATAAGTACATTAATTATTAATTCCGGGATTACGCCACCATAAACCCGAAACTAAACTCTACCGATTATAGATGTATACTTATACTCAACCCATAGAGTGAATAAGCGTCCATTGATATAATCACTACATACGGATTAACCTCCATAGATCGTCCCATTCTCGAGTAGAAGTCTCCGTGAACCCGACTCGAAATATCTTATCCTTATTTACCATTAACCCCCTGATGATCAATTAGTTCACATATCTGACTAGTGATCAATTAGTCTAAATATGAACTCGTCCGATCGATCACTTTCTTAGGGCTAACAAATAAGGGATCGTCTCTACTTCCCGAGGAAGGAATGGATTCCATGTCTGTGAAAATTAGAACTACTCACTCATCGAAGATAGTGCCAATGAGAAGTGGCTTGGAACACATATTTAAGTGAACCGTAACTAACACATCAAACACTACCCCGAGACAAGCAAAGACCGTGATCACCACCTCGAGATTAAGGTTGATCCATATATGATCATCTAATGATTTAATAAGATTCCTCGATTACGGAATTATACCGAGAAATACAGATTAAATCGGTCCAGTCCTATATGAATGCCATTATATATAAATGCCCCACGTAGGTACCCTCTACCGACAGTCCGGATAAGACTATCACACCCTAAGGTGCTCTGAGCGCATTATTGGTGTTTTAATCATGAGACCCTAAACTCTGATTAAGTTCACCACGGACTAATAGTTTAAGTATATCACCACTAACTCAATCCTCACGTGCATGCCATACACTGAGTTAAGCGGTTACATACTGATATACTTATGGTTTGCAGCAGTGTATTACTTACAAGCACAAAGCAAGTAATAAGGTGAGATAAATTCTGTTATCCAAAAACAATTACACAAATTGTCTTTCGGGCACTACACCTAACAATCTCCCACTTGCACGAAATGACAAGCAACGATTGTTTTTAGAGCACACCATTTCTCATCTTATTCACAACACTCTCCCACTTGCTCTAAAAGCAGATGAGATATATCCCTCAATAACGTACCCTCCAAGCATTCGACTTGGTACACTGATCAGTTAGGTTGTCGGCTCGAGACGATCTTTAGGATCGAAACGTCGCCGGTCCATCTAATCAGGCGGTACTCTCTATCAATATGCTTTTGACCTCTAGTGACTGAGAAGATCCTTCTAAGCTATCTCTTCACTGTTTTCACAATGAAGTGATATCGGCTCACTAGACCTAGAATTACTCCCAGATCAGGAAGGAAATTCCTAAGCTATATTGCCACTTCAGCTGCCTCGAAAGCTGCTACGTATTCGATTAATTAAAGTCGAATTGGCGGTGCTGGACTCCAGACTATAGCTCTATCACAATGAGTAAACACTGAGCCCGAGATCGTCCCAACGATCATCCTTAATCTGACTATAAGTCAGAATCAGTGTAGTCAACCATATTCAAGTTTGCACCCGAATATACAAGCACACTATTCCTCGTTCTTCAAAGATACTTGAGGATGTACTAAAACCGCTATTCAATGCTCGAATCCGAGATTCGACTACTATTGACTTGTGATAACCTGACTTGCCGTTATCCAAGAGAGACTCTATCCCATTTTCTCTTTATCCGAAGATTTAGAGAATCATTCCTGAGAGGTAGGGTAGGACTACTCTCGATGAATGTTGCATACGTATATGCATGATCATCTTATTCAATAAGATAGGTGGGATAGCCAATGACTCATTCTCATGAATTTGACCGAATCAGATTCTTAGAATATAGTCCAATTCTCTCATCCAGAGAATCTTGGCGTGTCAGTTTCCGACTTCAGATAGCACACCCATGTTGTTTCCAACCGTTTCAGTGTTATCATTCTTGAACACTAATACTACTACTTCACCAATATTGATAAATCATGTGACTTTAAATGACCGAGAGGTTCTCTTAAATCCACAAAGGATATAAGCCGTGGCAGTCATCCTGCCATTTGTTCTAACGAAGACCCTTCTGTTCCGAATGAATCCAGACTCCGTTTTTTCGGCAAGAAAGTCTCAGGGAATCACCCCTATTTTCTGCTTTCTAACGAAATCTAACAAGACTAAGTGGTGAGAGAGTTCAAGGTCTGGTTAACTCTCTACTTGTCAGGGAATCACTCATATACCACTCAGCTTTGCACTGAAAATTTAAACTTTCCTATTCATTCGACTCTTTTCCGTGTAGATCCAATTGCTCCCACTGGGCCTGAGACACTCTGGTGGTTCTACAAGAGGCTGAACAAAACTGGAGTACCAAAACTCCATTTACAGGGTTAAGGCTTTCAAACCATCCTCTATGATCAGAATCCTATACAGCCCACCGAGAGCCATAGGTTATCAATCACCCCAGCTGACTGTAAAGTCCACAAAATCACAATGTGTCAACGGTTAAACCATACTCCCACTACGTCTTGGGTGGATTGATATTCTGATCTAATAGTATTTATCAGCGTAATCACCAACAATTGATGTTGGACATGGTCTGATTAAATCAGATAGTAACTACATTTGGGTAACCGTACTCCAAGGTTTAAGGCTATTACTTATAGATTCTATCAGAAGCCTTGTGACAGTTCAACTGCCACTTTGTGATCTTCAAGAATCTTATAACCAACCTTCACTCGTCACATTAAGATATTTCACGAACAGTTACAATTTGAACGTATGTGCAAAATCTCCCGTCCTACCTTCAAGGATTAAATGCTAAATGCCTACATTTACGGAAGTTGTGTGAACCGAATTCACTCTTAATCCATAAATTCACTAGCATCTTCTAGGTAGACTTCTCGGTTTACATTATAATGTTAACTGTTATTTTGCAACCAATTATCTTAATCGAGTTCAGCAGTGTATTGTAGCACATCAATAACTATATAGGGCAAGTCTATGGTTTCTTCCTCAAGAGAAACATTCCACTAGAGGGCGAGGCCGAGCATCAGTCCCAAGACTATGCGATAGCCTATTTCTGAGCATGGAATACTATATTCTCTGCTAAGATCAGAGACTCCTCCTCGTATTCTTTCGATAAACTAAATCGTGTTTCGAGTAGTTATCAGACAAAATGTCACCACTCAAAAGCTCCCATTAGCTTGTATCTTTCACTAGACCCCGAAGGTCATTGTGAACAAGCTACGTTACTTCTTCAGATCTATTACCATTTTCTAATAGAAAGGAAGCTTAGTCATTGTTCCTTTGAGACAAGTGTTCGAGACTCGAGAGATATGAATCACCCTTAGCGAATGTTAGGTCTTATCTCTAGGATATATGCACTAATTAATAGATTTTGAAGAATCATTTATCTTAATACGAAACCGCTTGCCTATAATAGTTTAAGACGTGTTACATATACCTTTCAAAGATTTCTTAGTGGTTCGACTTTATCAAACAAAAGTCCGAGTCTCCGATTTCGTACTACAAATGTCATATTCACTTTCTATGAGGCAACAATATATCGAGTTGAAAGTGAATCCATTTGTTTCAACGAATCCAGAAATGTAAAAATAAATTTTTCTCGTGATATTCAAGGATAGAATCCAAATTCATTTCCTTATATCACTCCCACTATTCTAGCTTGAAATTACGCCCGTTGTTACTCTATTAATCGTTAATGCACAGCTTCCTTGTTCTTCCAAAGAACTAAGCTACCGAGTCAAGTTACTTGGTTAAGAAAGTCACTAAGGATTCATTGGTTAGTGATCCGAAATCACTTTCCTTATCCTATACTTTCTTTATTTAATGTTTCGGTTTAGCCTCAAAACTTCAGTTAAGATGATTAACACTTATAGACATTCTTTCCCATTCTTAACTTTCCTTAAAAGGAAATAGTCTTGAACTAGCAGTTCGTTTGAGTAGACACTACTCGTGAACTGTGGGATGTCTAATGAAAGCGTTACCCAGTGGGACTAATTTTCTAATAAATTAGAAAAACATAAGACAAAAGCTCCCACTAGTTTATCGGTTCCAAATACCGTCTAACTATCGACACTTTAATTTATGATTCTCCAATTTTTCATTTAGAAAATTTCTTGTGTAGACACTACACAATTAAAATTCACTAGAAGAATTTTATTGTCCCAATCATCTTTCGTTCAACACGATTGACAACAGTGACATCCTTATTTATTTCACATAAGTTCTGAACGCTCAATTTATCTCTTCCGAAAAATTAATGAACGATTAATAAGTACAACGTTCTAGTTACTTACTACTTTTTAACGAAGTCATTATTAGTCAATTTTACACTAGCAGTCTAGCACCTTAGAGAGATATGTATAACAGTTGTAAATAAAATTGACAGAATAAATCCAAATCATACACTACTTATAAATTTTAGGAACTATAAACTAAGTTCTTATAGTCTATCCTACCGTTCCAAGGATTTAATCTAATACCTCAGTGCCGCCTTAGGGTAGGTCAAAGAGGTTTCGATTAATATTGAAGATCAGATTGAGAATCGAACATCTCATTTGTGATCGTCAATCACCTTTCCTTTTCAGCCAAGGTATTACCAAAATACCCTTTATGAGTGTGACCTACTATTTCAGATTTTTAGGTAGACCCCGAGTATGCCGCCTTAGGGTCGGTCAGTGACCCGACGAGTACCCAAAATCCTATCCTTTCGGAGACCAAGCCTTGAATTTTGATAGCGGTGAAGGCCTTCCATAGGGAGGCCGGTCCCAGGCCGGCACGAGGCGTCACCATTCTCTCACGTTGCTTGTGTCAACAAAGAGAGCCGTGGGGTTGGTCGTCGCCTCTCCGCTCCCACTCAATATTTTGAAAAAGTGGTGGGTTTACTGATCACGTTTTTGGACTTGATGTTACATTAAGGAACAATAAATCATAGGCCTGAATGGTGTCGGTTATGTGGGCTAGCCCACCAGACCTATTCGTTGGAACATATGTGGCCGTCGGACAGGTCAAGACTAGGGTGTTAGGTGTAATGCCCGAAAGACAATTTTGTAATTGTTTTATTTGATAAATGAAATGATATTATTATTCATATTTATTATTCTCATATTCACCGATGTGACAATAGTATTTACACTACAGAAAACCCTAAAGTATATCGTTTATGTAATCACTTAACTCAGTGTATGTGATATACATGGGAGGATTGAGTTGGTGAAGATGTACTTAAAATACAATTAGCCCGTAGTGAAGTTAATCGAGAGTATCGGGTCTCTCCCTTAACGTGCTATTAATGCGCCCAGAACACAATAGGTGTGATTGTCATATCCGGACTTTCGGTTAAGAGAACCTAGTGGGGCATTTATATATGATAGATATATCATATAGGGCTGGACCGATTTGATTAGAGTTCACGATATAATCCCGTAATCGAGAAGTCTTATCGAATCAATCGATGATCATATTTATGGATATATCTTAATCCCGAGGTGATCACGATCAACCGCTTGAATCGCATGAGGTTTGACTTGACGGTTAAGGATTACACCGAGTCTGTGATCCGAATTACCCCATCTTGGCATTGTCTTTGGATTGAGTGAGTAGTCCGTGTTATCACAGATACGGAATCCATTCCTTCCATTTATGGAAGTAGATAGACGATTCCTTATTTGTTAATCCTAGAAACCGATCGATCGTGCGAGTTCATATTACAATCGATTAGCTACCAAAGGAGTTGTATGAATTAATTGATCACTAGGGGTTAATGGTAAATAAGGATAAGAGGTTCTAAAAAGGGTTAATGGTAACTTCCCGATTTAGAATGAACAGTCTATGGAGGATTAATCCATATGTAATGAAATGGACGCTTATTATCATTCTCGTGAGGCGATAAATATAATCTCATAATCAGAGGAGTGCAGTCACGGGATTATGGTGTCATATTCCTGTGATTGATTTATCGAATATAATTATTCTGTTCGTAAGATAATTATTTATTTGATTTATCGGAGCCGCTGATTATTAGTCCATGGTCCCCGACGTGCCTCCAATATAGCATAGCTATTCTCGGACGTCGAATCCTAATAATATTAATTTAGTTCTTATTAGAATGTAATTAAAATGATATGTGAATTAATTATTTTGTGGACTATTAAATTAGTTGGTCTAAATAATTAAATATGTGAAAAAGACATTTTTCATAATCTTGGCCCAAGTGTGTGAAATGCGTGGATGACCTAATATATTAGGGCATGGGGCGCATCTTTTGTTATTTAATTGTCAAGAAATTAGTTTTCTTGGATAATTATTTAACATGTGATTAAATTATTTATTTGTTAAATAATTGATTAAGGAAAATATTGGATTGATCCTTAAATATTCTAGATTGGTTCTAAATTATTCTAGGAGTATCTTTTATTTAATATGATTATTATAATTGATTTTGTATTAATTATTAAATCCTTGGAAGACAAAGATTACTCTCCTATATAAAGAGAGTTCTCCCAAGCCTAAAACACAACAACAATTTCGACTTTCATCTCTTAGTTTAGATCGTTTGAGTATAGGATTGATATAAAAGTTGTTGTTTTTTTATTATTTCTTTTTTTTTCGGCTATTTTATTTTTTTTGTAATTCCGTAAAAACGACGAAGAACGATGATGAACACGAGATGAAGACGGATCTCGAGGTATGAATAGGAGTCGGGGCTGAAAATTTTTTGATCATAATTTTCCTAACTCGGTTAGGTTTTGGATTTTATTAAAAATCAATTTTTTTTTTATATAATCGGCTGTTTTAAAAAAAAAATTAATTTATTTTTCTGGAATAAAAATACAGCAGGATTTAAAAATAAAAAAAGTTTTCGAAAAAAAAAAAATTTATTTTATAAAATAAAGGCCCCTTCTCCTTTCGGGTTCGCGGTTCGTGGTTCAAGGCTCAAATATCGAAGACACGAAGACAACAAGTTGTAATTTACTGCTTTCCTAGGATAGATTAGATACGGGGTACCAACGATCCATCTCGGTGTTTAAATTTTCCACAATTTATTTTTTATGTGTTTGATCATAAAATAGATACAAAATCGGAATTGCCATGACATGCATCATATCATAAATCCACTCCATGCATACATGTAGAATTTTAATTTTGGTAATTAAAATAGGCATGTATACAAACTCGCGTAATTAGTTGAAATTTAATTAATACGTGGTAATTAATTAACTTAGTAACTAATTAAAGATCCGAGGACGGGTTATGAAATCGTTAAGCCTTTCGGTGTGTGTTCTCGGTGAACCGCCTTAAAAGCCCAAACGAGATCACGTTTTCGATTCGTAGTGTCTACGAGATTGAATGATGGTAAAGGAACAATAAATCTTGGATAAAAAACGGTTCGCCTATAGGTTGGGTGGTCAACTGAGCTTCGCTCGACCGACTTAACCCTCATAGTGTGATGTATGCACGGGGGTCCGGCAAGACTAAGCTACACCGGCGAGCAGAGGGGTGATTCCTTCTTATCTCAATGGGGCTCTCTTGACCCGATTTCGTCCGACTGTCACATATGTTCCAACGAATAGGACGGGTAGGCTTGCCTACGTTACCGACACCATTCGGAATCCTTGATTTGATGTGCTTTTATGTTAACATAAAAATGACGTGGTTAGTTAACCCACCACCACTTCCAAAATATTGAGTGGGAGCGGGGGAGGCGACCGCCAACCCCACGGCCTCTATAGATACAAGCAAGTGAGAGAAGGGTGACGCCTCGCGGCGCTTTGATTTTGTCCCCCTACGGATGGTGTTCACCCCTATCAACATTCATGGCTTGGTCTCCGAAAGGATAGGATTTCCGGGTACTCGTCGGGTCACTGACCTATCCTACGACGGCACACTCGGGGCGTACCTAAGAGATCCGATATAGTAGGTCACACCCATCAAGGGTATTCTTGATAATATCTAGGCTAAAAAAGGAAGGTAGTCAATGAATAAAGGGATGTTCGATTCTCGTGGGATGTTCGATTCTCACAAGTTATTCATTGATGAGATTGTCTCGATTTAACTGTCATCTCTTTGACCTACTGTTCGGTAAAAACGAGTTTTACAATTTATAACCGAAACACCCCAAGTATAAGGTTCGTAGTATAGGATGTTAACGGGTCGTCCTAAGGGAGTGGAATGTTTATCGAATTCAAGTATAAATCTATATCGATTATGTCACAATTATCTATCTAAACTAAGGCTGAAACTAACTAAAACCTAAACCTAAGAATTAAGACTAAAACAAGAATAAAAACAAGCAGAAAATACGAAAACAGAAAGACGTACGAGCGTTCACTAAAGTGAACGAGCGTCTAAAAACTAAATCTAATGGACGGGCGTCTGCTATTGCGGACGAACGTCTGAATACGAATTGAGGCAGAAAACTAGCAGGAAATTAGGGTTTATAAAACTAGAACTTAAACTAAACTTAATCTAAACGATTACGAACGAATTGATTAATAAATAAGTAAAGGAAAACAGCGAGGCAACGAATCCACCCATCAACAAACAACCCCCAACTAGATGGTGATCTAAAGATGTAGTTTTTAGTAGTGATCTATTCACGAATTCAATTAAATTTCTTCAACCAAATTCTAGGGTTTCGTTTATCTTTTCCAAGTAAACTAAACAAAGATACCAAACATGATCACGAGATTATCTCTAATACTCTTACTCAATCAACTATGCATAATCTCTTATAACACAATTAATCGCATCACTTGAACGAAATAAGACTAAAACCGATATATTTTCATACATAGATCCAAGCATATAGATATAGATAAATCGTTTCATCGAATCGTTAATTCCAACAAAACATGATCAATACAAAACAAAGATCCAAAGTGATGAAAAACTATAAGTTAAACTCACTAACATAAAGCATCGAACTCTCTAGTTGGTTGTGTTGATGATGGGCTTCCTCCGTCGACTCACCGCAGGTTTAGCCAACAATCATGTTGAATATGATTGTTGGGTTGGAAAAACTCATCTCTATGGAATTAGGGTTACGCCGCAGCTTTTTGGTGTGAAAGTGCGATCTCAATGATGTGGTAAAAAGTATATCCTTAGGGTTGGGGCTGCTGCTTTGTATTTATAGAGCTCTAAGTCGGTTAGGGTTTAAGTCGGCACCGACGCCCGCCTGGTCTCAGGGACGCCCGTCTGGTGGATCTTGACTTTGCTCTGACGTCCGTCTATGCCGCGCCCAAACTCTCAGATGTGATTTCCTCTCTGGGCGCTCGTCCATGCAATCAGCCGCCCGTCCAGTGGACGGGATGCAGACGCTCGGCTGGACTGCTTTGAGGTCGGATTTCATCATCTTTATCCATTTTCTTCAAGCCAATTCCAACTCTATCTTGAATAATTCGACTTGAGCTTCATTTATCCTCTTTAGCACTCGAAATTAAGCCTCCTAAAGGATAAATAAACATTGCAAAAATGTAATAAAGTCCAAATCATAATAAATCAATCAATTCAATACTTAAAATAACCAATTTTTCAAATAACCATACTAAAATCATCCTTACTAAATAATTGCACTTAAACCCTTAATTCTTATATAAATTATGCAAATGTGGGGAAAATAATAATGAAATACACCCTTAATAATCATATAAATATGGCCTTAACAACACCCCCACACTTAGCTTTTTGTACGTCCTCGGACAAAACAATCAAAACTATAGCTCAACTCTCATGCAATCCACATAGATCTATAACTCACGTAACAAAAGATACAACAACTATAGCAAACAATACCATCACAGAGATAGATTCAGTGTATGTGTGACAAGCCCTTTTCAAATTTAACAAGCCTTTCAAAGAAATATCCTCTCAAAAATCCAATGATTATCCTAGACATAGGCGTGTGGGCTCCACTCAAAGCCTTCCCACGCACTCAAGAGGATAATCCCTACAAAGATATCATGCGTTCTACTGGGTATAAGATCCATGATAACAAAGACTTCACTTTATTTTTACTCATCATTTCCAAACTTTTCAAAATTGACGCCTATCAGAATGAGCTTTTACCCATCATAGTAGAATAGGACATTTCGAGATAATCCCCTACCTACTCAAATCATAAGGTAGCTTCTTCTAACTGTCGTGAGCTTCTGGTCATCATAGTGGTATAGGACATTTCGAGATAATGCCCTACCTCACTCCAATCATCGACCAGCTTCCGACAATCGTATTTATTATGATTGCTTATTCATTCTTTTTTTTCTTCAAGACATAAGTTACATCTCACTTATCACATTCAAACTTTATGATATTCACAGCACACGGTCTAACTAAGGTGTTACTATACTGACCTTCCTAAGATAAATCACTAAAACAATGAAAGGATATAGTTCAAAAATCTTGCTTCAACATCAAAGGCTTCCGTGAGTGAAAAATGAATACTAGCTCCATGATAGTAAAGACATGCTATAATTATCTCACTAAGTCACATACTATCATCGTTAGAAAACTACAACTAGCAAGCATTTAGTTTCAATCATATGCTCGAGATTCACAAAAATTTAAATTTAGTTGAAATTTAACATTCACTCATATTTCAAAAGATATAGCATGAAAACATACCCAATTTACCCCCCCACACTTAAATCACATTATGTCCGCAGAATGTGCAAATAAAAGAAAAAGAAACTTAGCTGGTTTCAACAGTGGTTGTCGGATGAAAGTTGGCAGAGGTCAGGCCGGAGCATGAACGTACCGCTACAACTTGAATAGGCAACACTGGACATAAAAGCTTGCGAACCTGCTCAAAAGTATCTGCCACACTCGACATACCATATAATCTCGGGGTACACGGGGTATATGAGGAAACATACAAAACCCTTACAACAAGAGTAAAAGGAATAACCATCAACACGCCACTAGAGGACTATTTCTAAAAACAAGAAAACAAAACAACCTAAGAAAAGAAAACAAACAAAGAAAACTAGGCTGCCTCTTAAGAGCGCTCTTTTAATGTCAATAGCTTGACACAGATTTCAAAAGATCAACCCGGATCGGGCCACTTTGGTTTAACAGCCGCCACCTCAGTATCGGAATCGAGTGCATCAAGGAAATGATTTTCACCACAACAACAAGTCAAGTGCGCAATAAGGTCATTAAACTTTTCTCTCCAAACTATACTGACTCTCTTCTTCTTGTTCTTGCGGATGATAGGCATAGGTGTGCTAACATGCTCAGGAGTCTTAGAAGAAGGTTCCTCACAGGTAGAGGTAGGAATGTCATCACCTGACTCAAAGAAATAAGATGGAATCTCTTCACAAATCAGGACATCTGTACTCTCATCTCTTCTTTGGAAATAAAGAGTCTCAGGCTTCTCCTTTGGTTGCCCAAAATATTTCTTAAGTCGATGGCCATTCACTTTAAAAGCTTGATTACCATACCCATTCAAAGTAATTACTCCACTTGGATTAACCTCGAGAATCTCAAAGGGACCAGACCATCTAGACTTGAGTTTACCCGGAAACAGGTGAAGTCTAGTATTATAGAGTAAGGCCATTTCACCAACTTTGAATTCTCGGTCCTTGATCTTAGCGTCATGGAGTATCTTTGTTCTTTCCTTGCTAAGCTTAGCATTCTCGTATGCTCGAGTCCGAATTCGCCGAGCCTGCTCAATCAGAATAACAACCGTTTCTCCCCACGAGTTGGCTATCGAAATTCAAGAATTTAATTGCCCGAAAGCTCTGTGTTCAAGTTCGACAGTAAAATGACAAGCTTTGCCATAGACGATTTGGAAGGGTGACGTGCCCATCGGGTTTTAAATGCAATCTGATAAGCCCACAATGCGTCATCCAACTTAAGACTCCAATTAGATCGATTATTGTTCACGGTCTTCTAAAATTCTTTTTCAAGCTCGTTGCTTACCTCGACTTGGCCATTGGTTTGGGGATGATATGGTGTACCAACTTTGTGTTTGACACCATATCTTTCAAGGATTTTGTCAAGTGGCGCATTGCAAAAGTGGGTACCTCATCACTAATGAGTGCTCTCGGACAAACCGAATCTGGTGAAGATATTCTTTGCAAGAATTTCTTCACGACTTTATGATCATTAGTTTGGGTAGCTATGGCTTCAACCCACTTGGAAACATAGTCGACCTGCAGGCGAGGATATATTTATTACCGCACGAAGATGGAAAGGGTCCCATAAAATCTATGCCCCAAACGTCGAAAACTTCGCATTCAAGAATGGGCTTAAGTGGCATTTCCATCCTACTACTCGCCGTCCGTTCTTCGCACCTATCACAACCTTTACAAAAGGCTTCGCATCTTTAAACAGAGTCGGCCAAGAGAATCCAAATTTGAAGGATCTTTGCAACCGTCTTCGGTGTTCCATAATGACCTCCGGTAGGACCGCTGTGGCATTGTTCTAGGATATCCCACTGATCATGCTCCGGAACACACCTTCGAAGCAATCCATCTTTACAGATCCTGAACAAATAAGAAAAGAACTTTTTCTTCTCCTGATACGTCATGTCCTCTAAATGACCACTCGCTAAATAGTTGACGTAGTTAGCATACCACGGCCTAACCGTTTCAAGCTTCATCAATTGCTCAGTCGGAAAATCAATGCCTATATCATTGTGATTCTCTGCACCCTCATTTACTAAGCGAGATAAATGATCAGCGACAATATTCTCACTACCTTTCTTATCTTTGCATCTGCTTTGTCCATAAGGTAGCGTAGGGCTGCATGATCGGTCCATACAACAACTTGAGACCCTAGAAGATAACTTCTAAACTTGTCAATGGCAAAAACAACGGCTAAGAATTCCTTCTCAGTTGTGGTATAATTGCATTGAGCCGGGTTCAAGGTGCGGCTCGCATAATAAATGGGCCTGAACCTTTTATCAACTCTTTGACCTAAAACTGCGCTTTCACGGCTTAATTAGAGGCATCGCACATCACCGAAAGGCTTGGTCCAAATCAGTGCAACTAAAATAGGGGCATCGATAAGCTTGTCTTTCGGACAATTGAAAGCTTCTTTGCACTTCGCATCGAACAAGAAATCTACATCATCTTTCAAAAGATTTGATAAAGGCTTGGCGATGGTAGAAAAATCTTTAATGAAACGCCTTGTAGGCCAACATGACCTAGAAAACCTCGTACCTCTTTCACTGCCTTAGGGTACGTCATCCTTTCAATGGCTTCGACCTTAGCCTTATCAACTTGAATACCAAAGATTGGACACCTTATGTCCCAAAACGATTCCTTCGCCTACTAGAAAATGGCATTTTTCCCGCTTAAGCACCGATTTTTCTCAACACACCGTTGGAGTACCATATCTAGATTCTTTAAGATTTCATCAAAGCTATCGCCGTGATCGAGAAGTCATCCATGAAGACCTCCATGCATTGCTCCACAAGTCCATCAAAATGGCTAACATGCACCGTTGAAAAGTCGCGGGTGTGTTGCATAAGCCGAATGGCATTCTGCGAAAAAAGCAAAAGTACCGATGGACACGTAAAAGTTGTCTTCTCTTGGTCATTAGGATCAATGGCTATCCGGAAGTAGCCGAATAGCCATCAAGGAAACAATAATACTTATGACCACTCGGTCGCTCAATAAGTCGGTCAATGAAGGGTAGGGAAAGTGGTCCTTGCAAGAAACCTCGTTAAGTCTCACGATAGTCAATGCGACTTCTATAGCTCATCACGAGTCGTAAGGCAACTTCCTCCCCTTTTTCATTCTTTTTCGACCGTGATTCCGCCTTTCTTTGGCACAACTTGAGTAGGGTGACCCACTCGCTATCGGCGATTGCATAGATGATGCCCCCATGTCAAGCCACTTTATCACTTCTTTCTTGACAACCTCCTGCATATGCGGATTCAGCCTTCTCGAGGTTGTCTAACCTTTTTAGCTCCCTCCTCCGCTCGGATTTTATGCATGCATACATCCAGGCCGATTCCTCGGATATCACCCACTTGCCATCCGAACGCGAGGATATTCTTTTTTAAGCACTTCTATCACCGTGCTTCTTGCTCAGTGGTCGAGTTTCAAGAAATGATCAAAGGCGCTTTATCTCCATCCTTAAGAAAGATATACTTAAGGTGTTTCGAAGCGGTTTGAGCTCTAAATCGTGAGGTGGTTGCTCAATACTAGACTTTAACGGGCCACCGTTCTCTTTATGAGCTTGGAGCGGTTGACTAAAGAATAACTCATCTTCCCGAGGCTCCACCCCGAAGTGTCATCGATCAAATCGTCCATCGGAATCCTCCGATCAACACTTGCTTCCTTTTTCTTGTGATCGATCATTTTTCCGAACTCTTCATCTTTAAGCTCTTCTCGCCAAATTCTTCCCAATCATCTACTTCCCAATGAGTAGCTTCTCTCCAAAATTCTACCTCGTCCCAACTACCCATCAGAGCTTCTTCTTCACCAGGGATGAAGTCTTCCTGACTCAGTTCTTTGAGATCATCGTTTGTTGCTGGGCATCTCCATGCTTCTAACCCACTAACAGCTCGGTGTGGCGAGTGAAGATGACTCGTCAATGCCTACGGCTTGAAATGAATTAGAAGATGGTCCGCAGTCAGCTTGATCTTCAATGTCCATGACTTCAAAAACACCTATCTCTGTCAACTCCTCTGCTTCTTCAGAGTAGGCATCTTTTTCGTCCTCATAGATAGCTTCGACAAACGATATTTCATCAATTACGGCTCTTTCGTGATGTGTCCTCGTGTGAAGGTGACGGATGTGTCATCGACTCTAAGAGTAATCATCCCTTGCGTGTCGTCGATGAGAGCGTTAGAAGTGTCTAGAAAGGTTCGGCCTAGAATTAGAGGCATCTCCTTATCGTGGATAGTCTAGAATAACCTATCGGTAGGAAGACTAAATGTTCAACTTGAAGGAGAACATTAGCTACACAACCGGCCGCAATCCGGCTAGATTTATCAACCATCTCAAGAGAAATAGGCGCGTCCCGCATCCTTTTATCTAACCCGAGCTTTTGCATACGCTTAATGGCATCACATTAATAGAGGCCCCGAGTCGCATAAGACATTTTCGAATAAATGGACTTCGATCTCACAGAGATTGAAGGTCCGCCAGGGTCACCTCGCTTACAAAATGACTTTCTGTGAAACCATCGCGCAATCTTCAGCAGAGAGCACTTCTTCACCATCCCCAAGCTTTCTCTTACTCCCACAAATTCTTTTAGATACTTAGAGCATTTAGGCATTTCGGCTTAATACCTCGGCTAAGGGCATACTAACTTGAGTGTCTCTAAGCATCCTCCTCACTCCATCATACCGCTTGTCATTAGTGAGGGCTTTCTTTTTCCTTTTTTGGGATAAGGAAGGGCTTTATCATTCCTCGTGGCCTGATTCTTTATCGCCTCATCCTCCTTATCCTTCCATCTCACGAACTTTTCTTCCTTTTTCTTAGTCGTGGTACCACCTTTGACTTTCCTTTCTTTCCTCATCATCGAAATTATTTTCGTCCTCCGAAGAATTGTCATTAGGCTCTCATCGCTGCTTTCTTTCTTGGCATGTGGTTTCGATTTCCCCCCCTGAACTTATGGCGTCGGGAGGGGCTACTCGTTTCCAGACATCTTGCCGGATTGAGCCTTCTTACCACTTCTCAACGTTACTTCATTCAACTCCTCTTCTTGTCCATACTCCCATTGTGGTGTAATGGCGGTGCAAACATTCACATCAGCTTTTGGGTTTCTCTCGGTATAACTCGGAAGTTTACCGTGAGGTCTGCTTGCTTGCTGGTCTTCCATCTGACCAACTTGTCTCTCAATAGCTTTAACACTAGTAGACAGAGTCTTCACCATGTCTATCAGCTCATCAAATTTGTGTTGAGGGACACATGAGGTGGTATGATTTTGAGTTTGGTCCCATCCACCTTGAGGCCTTTGGGAGTTAGGAGCTGTCCTTTGATAGTTTGAGTTGAAAGAATTCGAATTTGAAGGGCCAGGTGGTAACTTGGCTTGATTGAAGTTTTGTCGTTAAAATCCCGAGTAGTTCTGATTCTGGTTAAAGTTTCGGAAGGGTTGGTTTTGATTATCCATTAGATTTACTTCTTCCGTCATCTCCGTTCCTACCTGCATTCCCGCATCGGAAGGTCGCGTCTGAAGATTGGCCACCGCTTGCTTATCAATTCCATCTCGAGCAACCAACGACTTTGTATCGGATCTCGCTGCAGTGCTTCTTTCTTAACAACATTGGTCTTCTTGGGAGTCGACCACATATTGTTCTTGGCGATGGTCTCACCCACTCAGTGGCGATCTCATCACCTCCCCTAAGAAGGATCCATGAGCCATGAGTCAAGATAGTCTCTATTAGGTTGAGAGACACCTCTGTAGAAACAGCTCCAAGAACTCATGTCTGCATCATACCCGTGATTGTGGCATTTCCTCATCAAGAGATTCAATCTCTCCCAAGCTTTGCCAATAGCCTCATCCTCCAACCGCTCAAACGTAGCTATTTCCCGCTTTCATCTCCATAATCTTGCCTGGTGAAACACACTTAAGAGCGAAGGCTCTTTTGACATCATTCCATGTATGGAGAGAATGATGTGCCAACGATTTAAACCACCGACTTGCTTCACCTTTCAAAGCAAAAGGAAATAGCTTTAACTTAACTATCTCGTAATCAACACCAGGATAATGGCCTCGCTTCACGCATTTGTACGAATGTGGACAAGAAGTCGTGTGGATCTTCCCGAGCAAGCATCCATGGAAAGAGCTATTCGAACTGAGCAACTACTCCATTCTTTAGATCAACGTTCACTCCTCCTATGTCAGGAGGACGAATAGGTCTATGCCCCTCGAGAAAGTCTTGATTTAGATATGGGGTGTAGGGGTCCTGGTTCAATTGATTAAGTTGGTTTTGTCTAAATTGTTGAAGTTGTTGATTTATGCCGCCTTGTTGATTCTCATTGTTGCCGCAGAGCTTGCATCTCGCCGAAGGAGTAAATTTAATCGAGCTTGGGGATCGTGGATTTGGAATTGGTGGATCTTGATCCGCCATTATGTCAAGATCGGGAAAAGCCTCCTTCTAAAAATAGATCGTTCGTGGCTCGGGATCGAAGATTAGAAGTCCCTTCTTACTTCTCGTTTGCATAAACCAGAGAAGCAAAACAGGAAGAAATCAACCTTAGGGTTGATGAGAACGAGTTTAGAGAAGATTGGAGGATTTAGAAGTGTAGAAAGATAGAAGAGCGGAACCGAAAAGTGGAATTTTGTGGACTCGAATCGTTCGCTCAGTACGTGGGCGCTAGTTCGTAGAGGGATTCGTGAAGTGAACGCTGTTGAGCAATCGAATCATGCGTTCGAGAAGGCAGATGAGGCGACGGGCGTTCAGTATGGGTGAACGCTCGTTCAGAAGGCTTTTAGTATTTTTTTTTTTAATTTTCTTATTTTAGAAAATATATAGAAACCGAAACTGGAAAAGAAACCTACCTACGAAAAGTTTAAAAACAAGAAAAACACTAAGACGGTAAAAAAAAAACGTGTTGAAATCTTCTAGGGCCAAAATGGAGGGGAAAACAGTGGATTTTGACCTCGAAAACGGCACTGAACGGCCTACGGCGGTTCACCACGTCGTCGGCGTCGGAACGAGCTTTCCGAATTGGGGTCCTGCGTTCCAAACGGACACTCGAGCCGAAAGTTATGGTCAAATTACTACTGCGTGCCTAACGACTTTTTTGACACGTAAAATCGCCCTCTAAGTAGAATCCGACAACCGTTACCGACTCCCCGGCAACGGCGCCAAAAACTTGTTCGGTAAAAACGAGTTTTACAATTTATAACCGAAACACCCCAAGTATAAGGTTCGTAGTATAGGATGTTAATGGGTCGTCCTAAGGGAGTGGAATGTTTATCGAATTCAAGTATAAATCTATATCGATTATGTCACAATTATCTATCTAAACTAAGGCTGAAACTAACTAAAACCTAAACCTAAGAATTAAGACTAAAACAAGAATAAAAACAAGCAGAAAATACGAAAACAGAAAGACGGACGAGCGTTCACTAAAGTGAACGAGCGTCTAAAAACTAAATCTAATGGACGGGCGTCTGCTATTATGACGAACGTCTGAATACTGAATGAGGCGAAAAAGTGCGAAAAACTAGCGAGAAATTAGGGTTTATAAAACTAGAACTTAAACTAAACTTAATCTAAACGATTACGAACGAATTGATTAATAAATAAGTAAAGGAAAACAGCGAGGCAACGAATCCACCCATCAACAAACAACCCCCAACTAGATGGTGATCTAAAGATGTAGTTTTTAGTAGTGATCTATTCACGAATTCAATTAAATTTCTTCAACCAAATTCTAGGGTTTCGTTTATCTTTTCCAAGTAAACTAAACAGCATACCAAACATGATCACGAGATTATCTCTAATACTCTTACTCAATCAACTATGCATAATCTCTTATAACACAATTAATCGCATCACTTGAACGAAATAAAACTAAAACCGATATATTTTCATACATAGATCCAAGCATATAGATATAGATAAATCGTTTCATCGAATCGTTAATTCCAACAAAACATGATCAATACAAAACAGCATCCAAAGTGATGAAAAACTATAAGTTAAACTCACTAACATAAAGCATCGAACTCTCTAGTTGGTTGTGTTGATGATGGGCTTCCTCCGTCGACTCACTGCAAGGTTTCTAGCCAACAATCATGTTGAATATGATTGTTGGGTTGGAGAAACTCATCTCTATGGAATTAGGGTTCTGGCCGCAGCTTTTTGGTGTGAAAGTGCGATCTCAATGATGTGGTAAAAAAGTATATCCTTAGGGTTGGGGCTGCTGCTGTATTTATAGAGCTCTAAGTCGGTTAGGGTTTAAGTCGGCACCGGACGCCCGTCTGGTCTTGTGGACGCCCGTCTGGTGGATCTTGACTTTGCTCTAGACGTCCGTCTATGCTGCGTCCAAACTCTCTGTATGTGATTTCCTCTCTGGGCCGCTTTCGTCCATGCAATCACCCCGCCCGTCCACGGGACGGGATGCTGACGCTTCATTGATCGCTTTGAGGTCGGATTTCATCATCTTTATCCATTTTCTTCAAGCCAATTCCAACTTTATCTTGAATAATTCGACTTGAGCTTCATTTATCCTCTTTAGCACTCGAAATTAAGCCTCCTAAAGGATAAATAAACATTGCAAAAATGTAATAAAGTCCAAATCATAATAAATCAATCAATTCAATACTTAAAATAACCAATTTTTCAAATAACCATACTAAAATCATCCTTACTAAATAATTGCACTTAAACCCTTAATTCTTATATAAATTATGCAAATGTGGGGAAAATAATAATGAAATACACCCTTAATAATCATATAAATATGGCCTTAACACCTACCCTACGGCGGCACTGAGATGCGAGGTTAAAACCTTAGAATGGTAGAGTATACTTAATTTTAGTTTACAGTTCCTAAAATAAACTAATATAGTAGTGTTAAACTTGAATTAATATATGTCATTTTATTTTCAAAGAAAATGTCCGCTCAAATTTCGCTTCTTATCTAAAAATTATCGGAAACAACTTTAAGAAATGGAAGAGTAATCTAAACGTGGTACTCACATACGAGAATGTGCAATATGTACTCATCAATGCCTACGGTGGCGATCCAAAAACCCGGAAAAGCTGAGATCGAGCAGCGTAATCGCTGGATCGAGTCAGATAACTGGGCTCGTGGGATCATCCTGGCGGCAGTGTCGGAGGTTATTAGGACCCAGATTGAAGAGTTTGAGACTGCACGAGAAATCACGCAGAAACTTACTTCGATGTTTGGATCACCTTGTTAGGTGTAGTGCCGAAAGACAATTATCTAATTGTTTTAGGACAGAATTAATAATTCATCTTATTATATGCATGTATGCTTATAATTAAGACACTACCGAAAACCCTAAGTACCTCATTTATGTAATCACATGACTCGGTGTATGGCTATACACAAGAGGATTGAGTTAGTGAGATGTACTTAAAATTAACTTAGTCCGTAGCGTTTATTAATCTGAGTAGCACGGGTCTCATGATTAATTTGCTAATAATGCGCCTGAACACTTTAGTGTGTGATGCTTTATCCGGATTGCCGGTAATAGGGTACCTAGTGGGGCATTTATATATGATGATAATCATATAGAATTTGGACCGATTTGATTTGAGTTCTCGATATAATTCCGTAATCGAAGTCTTATCAAATCACAAGATGATCATATATGGATTAATCTTAATCTGAGGTGATCACAGCATTTATTTGCTTAGACTAGGGTAGAGTTTGATGTGTGAGTAAGGATCACTTCGCAGTATGTGGTCCAACACTTCTCGTTGGCTCTATTCTGGGATGAGTGAGTAGTCTGTGCTATCACGATATGGAATCCATTCCTTCCCTCGAAGTAGATGATGATTCCTTTATTTGTTGACCCTAAAAGCGATCGATGGGCCCAGTTCATACTATATTAGTTGTGAACTAATTGATCACTAGGGGGTTAATGGTAAATAAGGATAATATGTTTCGAGAAGGGTTTACGGAGATATCCCGAATCGAAATGAACAGTGTATGGAAGATTTATCCGTATGTAATGATTATATCAGTGGACACCTTACAACTCATAGTTGAGTATAAGTTATCTATATTCGGCAGAGTTCAGTTTCGGGTTTATGGTGGTGTAATCCCGGAATTAATAGATTGAATATTATTGTTCGGTCCGATTTAATAATTTTATTTAATTTATTGTAGCTACTGAATATGGGTCCATGGTCCCCGACGTGGCTCCTAACATATCATATGTTTTCTCGTCGTTTCACCTCAATTATAATTAAATAGTTGGATTGGACTATTTAATTGATATGTGGATTAATTGTTTAGTTGGACTAGAAAATTAAATACATGGAAAAGAAATTTTTCATGGACTCGGCCCAATATGTGTGTAAAATTCGTGGCCCTTATTTCTAGGGTATTTGGGGCGCATTTTTGTGTTACATAATTATAAGGAATTAGTTTTTTTTGGATAATTATTTAACATGCGATTTATCTTTTATTTGTTAATTGATAATTCATGGAATATTAGATAATAATATGATTTATCCTAATTTGTTTGGGATAATTATTTTATTTATCTTTTATTTGGAATAAAGGATTATTCTAATAATTATCTCTTAATTATTAAATCCTTGGAGGACAATGATTACTCTCCTATATAAAGAGAGTTCTCCCAAGCCTTTTGACACATGAGATAACACGCCATTATTGAAAGAAAACTAGCTTGGAATTTTCGGCTATTTTCTTTGGGTTTCGAGTTGGAATAATCTTCGGGATTATTTCGGTAGCATATCAAGGAGGTCCGGCGGCGGGAAACACCATCCACTTGGTGATGCTGGGAGACACACGTTGGAAGACGGTGTCTGCTCAATCACGTGTTCAAGGAGCCTTTTGTTCTTGGAGTTAAGCACCATAAACTGGTAAGCAATCTAACCCCCTCGTAGGTTAGATCTATTTATTTTATGTATTTTGGTTGACTAGATCTAGATTTATACTATTCCGCTGCGTAATCGGGTGGATCTTGATCCATCCTGTGATATTACATCTAACAAGTGGTATCAGAGCCTTTGATCTATCAATCAAAGTATGTAAATTTTAGATCTAAGGAGTGGAATAAGCATGTTAGATCGTTTTAATTTTCGTTTTTATGATGATTCGAAAATATCATGAATGTTGCCTTTGTGATTGTTGTGGTTGAAGAGATGGATTGGGGTTGGTACTGTTTACTCGTTAGATCTATTGTAAACTCATATAAATTCGTTTATATGAGTATATGAAATTTTGTAATTTTAATTTCCTAGAAGTAGATCTGTTTTGTTGCTGTTCCGTTTTTTTATTCTTCCCGGAGTTTGAGCCGTTGAAACGACAATCCCTCCCGTCAGAATGAAGAATAAAAGTTGACGAACATGTCCTCAAAATTTCATGATGATCGGATTCGATCTCGATGTCCGATCGCTGCTATAAAGTTGCTGTTGTAACAGAAAAGCACAGCAGGAATTAAAACCCTAGCTGTGAGTTCGTCGAATTTCTGGAAGAGATTAGACCGTTGAAACGATGATCTGACCATTCATATCGACTACCATGGATTTATGAACAAGCCCTAAAAATTTCAGGTCGATCGGGATTTTTCTCGATGCCCGATCGGCCCCGGAAAGACACTGCTGCGCCGCAGTTATAAACAGATGCAGCAGTTAGATCGGCGGATTGCTGGAGAAAATTGGACCGTTGAAACGAAGATCCAACCGTTCAGATTGAATTAGGAGGAGTGAATAACAGGTCCATAAAGTTTCGTGACGATCAAGGTTCGTTTATATGTCCGATCATCGACAAAACGCAGCAGCAGCAGATTAGAAAATAGTAAACCCTAGTTAGGGTTTGTGTTTTTTTTTTAATAGGTTAGATACGGGGTTACCAACGATCCATCTCGGTGTTTAATTTTTCCGTTTTATTTTCGTGTATGATCGAAATTATGTGATACAAACCGGAAAATTGCCATGACATGCATCATATCATGATTCCACTCCAATGCATACATGTAGCTAGTTTATTTCGAATAAATTAGGCATGTATAACTCATATAATTAGTTTAAAGGCTTATTTAATTAATATGTGGTATTTAATAAATAAGTAACTAATTTTAAAAACCGAGGAACCGGGTTTTTGTCAATCGTTACGATTTTAGTGATGGATTCTCGGTGAATCCCACTAAGATAAATCGTTGAGTTTTTCGGTGATGGCTTCTCAGTGAACCCACCTTAAACAGAAACGAGATTACGCTTTGGGTGACAATTTAGAAATCGGAGAATCTTAGTACATGGGTTCGGAAATGGTCTAACCATGGTTGGGCGAGTTCAACAAGCTTCGGCTCAATCGACTCCCCTCCGCGTGTGATGTACGTTACAGTGGTTCGACATGACTTAGCATAGCCGATAAGCCTTCGGGCTAAACGGGGCTTCTCTTGCCGGATTAGCCTGAACTGTCACATATGTTCCAACGAATAAGACGGCGTAGGCTTGCCTACATAACCGACCCTGTTCGGAGTACTTTGATTTATTGTTTTTTATTGTCAAGGCCGAAACCGTAATTAGTAAACCCACCACTTTTTCAAAATATTGAGTGGGAGCGGGGAAGGCGACAGCCGACCCCACGACCTCTACTATAGGTTCAAGCACGTGAGAGAATGGTGACGCCTCATGCCGCTTTGATTTCGGCCCCCTTCGGATGGTGTTCACCGCTATCAAAATTCAAGGCTTGGTCTCCGAAAGGATAGGATATCGGGTACTCGCCGGGTCACTGACCTGCCCCTCGTAGGCATACTCGGGGCGTACTCTGAGATCTGATATAGTAGGTCACACTCTTTATGGATATTTTCGAAATATCTAGGCTAGAAAAGGAAGGTAATCAATGATTAAGGTCCGGGATGTCTGATTCCCGTGAGATGTTCGATTCTCGAAGCTTAATCATTGAGAGAGATTGTCTCAGTTTAACCGTCATAGTGCTGATATCGACCCTCTCGGACAAGATTTCTATGCGAGGTTAAATCCTTGGAATGGTAGGATAAACTTTTTATAGTTTATAATTCCTAAAATAAAAATCTAGTAGTGAAAATTTATTTTTTGAATTTAACTTTCTGTCATGTTTACTTTACAACTTTAATCTCTAGGCTACTAAACTGTTAGTAATAGGACTTCATTAAAAATGTGGAAACTAACAAGTACGTTGTAAATTATCAAACAATGCAGTTAATTTTTCAGAAAAGATTTATTCTCTTAAGCCTTTAAAAACTTAAGTGAAATAGTATAGGTATGTCACGAGTGTCACTCGTGTTGAACGAGAGACGACCATACTTAGTTTACAAAAGATGACATAGGACTATCATATAAAATTCATTTAGGGAATTTCAAAAGTGTAATTACACAACAAATTTCTAAATTGAAAAATTGGAAAATCATATACATAAGGCGTTGCTAGTTAATTAGACGGTATTTGGAACCGATAAACTAGTGGGAGCCTTAGCCTTATGATTTGTTGTTTTTCTGAATCATTAGAAATGTGTAATGGACTGCACAAGAGTTTTTCCATTCATTGGAAACACAAGAATAAAGCGTTACTAGTTAGACAGTATTTGGAACTGATAAACTAGTGGGAGCTTAGTTCTGGAGATTTTATAATCTTTGAAACATCATGAACACAAACATTGCTAGTTAGACAAATGTTTGGAACCGATAAACTAGTGGGAGCTTAGTTCTAGGTGATGTTCTAATCTTTGAAAAATCATAAATACAAAGTGTTGCTAGTCAGACGGTATTTGGAACCGACAAACTAGTGGGAGCTTTGGTCTTATGATTTGACGATTAGAAAAATTGATAGTCCAAGCAAGTAACACTGAACATCCCACAATTCAAGAGTAGTGTCTACTCAAGCGAACTGCAAGTTCAAGACTGGTTCCATCTAAGGAAAGTCTAGAATGGGAAAGAATGTTTATACGTGTTAGCCATCTAAACTAAGTAGTTTTAAGGCTAAACCGAAAAATTAATTGGAAATTAGAGGATAAGGAAAGTGATTTCGGATCACTGACCAATGCATCCTTAGCAATTTTCTCGAAAGCTAAAGTTCTTTGGAAGAACTAGGTAGCTTTGCATTAAACGATAAATAAAATAGACAACGGGCAGTTATTTCAGATAGACTAGTGGGAGTGATATAAGGAAATGAATCTCGCATTCAATTCTTGAGTATCACAGAAAATTCATTTTCTGTTTTCGGATTCGTTGGAACGAACGTATTCATTTTCAATAGGATAATTTGTTTGTCTTATTGACAATGAATATAACATTCATAGCACAAATCCAAGACTCGGACTTTTGTTTGATAAAGTCAGAACCACTAATCATTGCTGAAAAGGTATTAGTAACACATCTAAAAATATATAAACGCAAATGGTTTCCGTATATCGATAAACGCTTCTTTATATTCTATTAATTAGTGCATATTCCCTAAAGACAAGATCTGAAGACTGACTTAGGGTGATTCCTATCTCCCAGTCAAAGGAACACTATCTCAAAGGAACAATGACTAAGTTTCCTTTCAATCGGGAAAGAGTAATAGATTTAAAGAAGTTACATAGCTTGTTCATATCGACCTTCGGGGTCATATGAAAGGTACAAGAGAGTGGGAGCTTTTGAAGTAGTGACATCTTGTCTGATAACTACTCGAAACTCCGGTAAGTTTATCCAAAATATTTGGAGGAAATATCTGATTTCACCAGAGATAGAGTATTCCATACTCAGAAATAGGTTATTGCGTAGTCTTCGGGACTGATGCTCGGCCTGCCTCCCAGTGAAATGTTTTCACTAAGGGATACACCATAAATTTGACTTATATAGTTATTGATGTGCTACGCTACGCTGCTGAACTCATTTAAGATATTGGTTGCAAAATAACGGTTGTAATGAAAAACCGAGAAGTCTACCTAAAAGATGCCTATGCATTTGTGGATAAGGAGTTAATTCGGTTCACCCCACTTCCGTGAATAGAGGCATTTAGCACCGAGTGCTTGAAGATAGGACTGGAAATTTTGCGTACACGTTCAGGTCGTGAAATATCTTAATGCATTGAGTAAAGGTTGGTTATAAAACTCGTAAAATCAGATAATGACGGTTATACTGTCAAACTCGGTCTGATAGAGTCTATAAATAACAACCTTGGATCTTAAAGTATTTGTACTCAAGATGTTACTAACTGATTTGTTCAGTCCACATCCAACACCGGCAGTTGGTGATAACACTAATAAGAACTACTAAACTAGATCAGTATATCGATCCACCCCGAACGTAGTGGGAGTATGGTTTGTCCATTACCCATTGCAGGACCTTACGGTCTATAGGGTAGATTGATGACCTATAGTCATTTGTGGGCTGTGTAGGATCCTGATCATAGAGGTTGGTTTAAAAGCCATACCCTCTGAATGGAGTTTGATACTCCAGTTCTGTTGAAACTCTTGTAGAACCACCTGAGTATCTCAGGCCCAGTGGGAGTAATTGGAACTACACGGAGAAGAGTCAAATGAATAGGAAAGTTCAACTTTCAACGCAAAGCTGAGTAATTTAGGGGTGATTCCCTAAAAGGTAGAGAGTTAACCAGGACCGTGATCTCTCTTACCACTCGGGCTTGCTTGATTTCGCGTAAAGCGGGAAATAGGGTGATTCCCAAGACTTCCTTGCCGAACAACGGAATTTGAATTCATTCGTAATGTATGGTTTTAGCTAAGAACAAATGACGGATTCGTTACAAAGCAGAAAATATGGGTGATTCCCTAAGACCTTTTTGCGAGACTAAAGGTATCTTAATTTATTCGGAAAGAACCTTTGGCAGATGCCTTCCATAGCTTATATCCTTTGGGGATTAAAGCAAACCTCTAGGTTATTTCAAAGTCATATATTTTAATATGTGGACTTGACCAGAATGTTGATAAGTCTTTCGTAGTCTGGGCATCAATATTAGTAAAGTAGTATGTAGATTAGTGTTTTTGAATGGTAACACTGAAACAGTTGGAAACAACATGGGTGTGTTATCTGAAGTCAGAGTATGACATGCCATCGGGATTCATTCTAAAGGATTTGATTCGCTCAAATTCGCGAGAATCGATCATTGGTAATCCCATCCATTCACCTGGTTAAGATCTTTTTGCATTTATGCAGCATTTAACGATGTAGTCTACCCTACCTCTCAGGAATGATTATCTAAACCTGCGGATGAATACTAAATGGGATGTTTAGTGAATCCTCAAGTCTCTTCGGGAGAATGAGGAATAATATGCTAGTATATTCGAGAATATAAGTGATAACACTGCTTCTGGCTTTAGGTCGGATTAAGGATGATCGTTAAGTCGATTTTGTCCTCAGTGTTGAATCAAAGGCATATTAAAATCATACAACCTGATTAGATGGAAAGGAGACGTTTCGATCCCAAAGAGCGACTCAAGCCGCCAACCTACCTGATAAGTGTACCAAGTCACATGGTGTTCAGTTTTAAGTACGCGCCGGGTCACTGACCTACCCTACGGCGGCATACTCCGGTCGTACTTGGAAACGTGAATTACTTGGATGCGCTTGGAGGGTATGAATCTTAGGGACATGTCTCACTTGTTTTGAGCAAGTGGGAGAATGTTGTAGATATAGATATAAAGGGTGTGCTCTAAAACAATTAATCCACTTGTCTTTCGTGCAAGTGGGAGATTGTTAGGTGTAGTGCCCGAAAGACAATTATCTAATTGTTTTAGGACAGAATTAATAATTCATCTTATTATATGCATGTATGCTTATAATTAAGACACTACTGAAAACCCTAAGTACCTCGTTTATGTAATCATATAACTCAAATGTATGGCTATACACAAGAGGATTGAGTTAGTGAGATGTACTTAAAATTAACTTAGTCCGTAGCGTTTATTAACTGAGTACGGGTCTCATGATTAATTTGCTAATAATGCGCCTGAACTTTTTAGGTGTGACAAATTTTATCCGGACTTGTCGGTAATAGGTACCTAGTGGGGCATTTATATATGATGATAATCATATAGAAATTTGGACCGATTTGATTTGAGTTCTCGATATAATTCCGTAATCGAGAAGTCTTATCAAATCACAAGATGATCATATATGGATTAATCTTAATCCTGAGGTGATCACAGACGACTGCATAGACTAAGGTAGAGTTTGATGTGTTAGTAAGGCTTCGCAGTATGTGGTCCAACACTTCTCGTTGGCCCTAATCTAGGATGAGTGGGTAGTCTGTGCTATCACAGATATGGAATCCATTCCTTCCCTCGGGAAGTAGACAGACAGTTCCCTTATTTGTTGACCCTAGAAACTGATCGATGGGCCCAGTTCATACTATATTAGTTGTTAACTAATTGATCACTAGGGGTTAATGGTAAATAAGGATAATATGTTTCGAGAAGGGTTTACGGAGATATCCCGAATCGAAATGAACAGTCATGGAGGATTTATCCGTATGTAATGATTATATCAGTGGACACCTTACAACTCATAGTTGAGTATAAGTTATCTATATTCGGCAGAGTTCAGTTTCGGGTTTATGGTGGTGTAATCCCGGAATTAATAGATTGAATATTATTGTTCGGTCTGACGAATAATTTTATTATAGGTCCATGGTCCCCGACGTGGCTCCTAACATAGCATATGTTTTCTCGTCGTTTCACCTCAATTATAATTAAATGGTTGGATTGGACTATTTAATTGATATGTGGATTAATTGTTTAGTTGGACTAGAAAATTAAATACATGGAAAAGAAATTTTTCGTGGACTCGGCCCAATATGTGTGTAAAATTCGTGGCCCTTATTTCTAGGGTATTTGGGGCGCATTTTTGTGTTACATAATTATAAGGAATTAGTTTTCTTGGATAATTATTGAACATGTGATTTATCTTTTATTTGTTAATTGATAATTCATGGAATATTAGATAATAATATGATTTATCCTAATTTGTTTGGAATAATTATTTTATTTATCTTTTATTTGGAATAAAGGATTATTCTAATAATTATCTCTTAATTATTAAATCCTTGGAGGACAAGGATTACTCTCCTATATAAAGAGAGAGTTCTCCTGCCTTTGACACACACGTGAGATAACACGCCATTATTGAAAGAAAACTAGCTTGGAATTTTCAGCTATTTTCTTTGGGTTTCGAGTTGGAATAATCTTCGGGATTATTTTGGTAGCATATCAAGGAGGTCCGGCGGCGGGAAACACCATCCACTTGGTGTTGCTGGGAGACACACGTTGGAAGACGGTGGCTGCTCAATCACGTGTTCAAGGAGCCTTTTGTTCTTGGAGTTAAGCACCATAAACTGGTAAGCAATCTAACCCCCTCGTAGGTTAGATCTATTTATTTTATGTATTTTGGTTGACTAGATCTAGATTTATACTATTCCGCTGCGTAATCGGGTGGATCTTGATCCATCCGGTGATATTACATCTAACACACCTAGCAACCAAGCAAGACACGATGCCATCAGGATGGCTGTTAACACGAAATTGAAGAAAGGTCAAGCAGTGAATGGTCATGTTCTAAATATGATCTGTTACTTCAATGACGCCGGTATTTATGGATCGATGTTCGATGAAGCGCCTCAAGTGTCGATGATTTTGGAATCGTTGACTCCTGAGTTTATCCCATTCAAAACTCAGTATCTGATGGGCAAACATGAGTTGACCATGACACAGATGCTTAATGAACTGACTATCTACGAGGGCCTGCTATCGAAAGATAAGGTCCAAGTAGGGGATAAGAAAGCTGAAGCCAATATGGCCGAAGCTAAGACATCAAACAAGCCCAAGGACAAACCAAAGAAGAAGGGTAGTGTTGCACCTGTGCCCAAGCAAATGAAGAAAAAGAAAGCCAAGAAAGTTGACGAGGCCAAGCCCAAGGGCAAGTGCTTTTACTGTAAGGAGGTAGGACATTGGAAACGCCATTGTCCGGAATATCTTCGTGATGTAAAGGATGGCAAAGTCAAGGCTGTCACTGGGAAAGATAAGAAAGACTATAAAAAAAACCATAAAAATAACCCGATATAAAAACAATAAAAACCTATAAAAAAACCTTTAAATACTATAAAAACATATAAAAAGACTATAAAAGAATACAAAAAATAATAAAAACCTATAACAAACCATAACAACACTATACAAAACCAAAAAAAACTATAAGAAACTTTAAAATACTATAAAATTGCATGAAAATAACTATACAAGACTGGAAAAAAAAACAACATTCATAATCAACGTATACTTAAAACCGACTTTAAAACTTATTAAAAAAACTATAAAAGACTTAAAAAAACAATAATATAAAAAAACTATAGAAACATTTACAACAAACTATAAAAGACTAAAAAACCAATAAGAACTACGTTCGCTTTGATTTTTTTATATGTGTTGTGCCTCCGACAAGATTACATATAAAAGATACGTAGGCAACCGAATTACCGGTACAAGCGTTGAAAAAACAACACAATTTACATATAAGAAAAACAACACAATATATCTCACGTAATATTTAAAAAAACAACATTTATAATCAACGTATACTTAAAACAGACGCTAAAACTTATAAAAAAAACTATAAAAGACTTTAAAAAAACAATAATAAAAAAACTATAGAAACATTTACAACAAAGTATAAAAGACTAAAAAAAAATAAGAACTACGTTCGCTTTGATTTTTTAATATGTGTTGTGCCTCCGACACGATTACAAATAAAAGATACGTAGGCAACCGAATTACCGGTACAAGCATTGAAAAAACAACACAATTTACATATAATAAAAACAACACAATATTTCTCACGTAATATTTCAAAAAACAACATTTATAATCAATGTATACTTAAAACCGACTCTAAAACTTATAAAAAAAACTATAAAAGACTTAAAAAAACAATAATAAAAAAAACTATAGAAACATTTACAACAAACTATAAAAGACTAAAAAAAACAATAAGAACTACGTTCGGTTTGATTTTTTTTATATGTGTTATGCCTCTGACACGATTACTTATAAAAGATACGTAAACAACGGAATTACCGGTACAAGCGTTGAAAAAATAACATAAAATTTAAAAATAACATAATTTACATATTAATAAAATAACACAATATTAATATTATATTTAAAACCGAATAGAAAACTATTTATAAAAAAATATATATTACATTCGTTTTAGTAATTATAGTGAAAAGTATAATAATTTGTTATTGTAGTGAAAATAATAAGTATTCTATGAAAATGGAAAAAAAATTTATAAAATTTTAAAACCATGGCCTGAACCGTGATATGAAACAGGAGCAAATCAGGTGAATGCACCATTTGGCCAGGACTAGGGATAAGGTGTGTGTGTCTACATGACATTCCATTATTTATTCCCCTTTTGATCTAATGGTTGAAAAGCACTTTCCGGCAAATGCTAAAGTCAGACAAAAAAAATATGACTAGTGGTATACACTAGGGTTTATCCGGTGGGGGGGATCAGAGTACAAACCCCGATTGAAGTGTAGTTTAATATGATTTCGCGCTAGGTAAAAATCCACATTTTCCTTCTTATTTAATCTTTAATCTAGTTTAAATTTTTTTGCCATTAAAAACAAATAAATCCTACCTAACGGATATATGTATATTCTCTCACAAAACACATCTCTCCAAAAACTCTTTGCTGCCACCTCCAAAAACTCGCCGGTGTCGTCTCCGTTCTCAGTGTTCCTCAGCGCCACTTGAGTGTGAAAACAGAAAGAGAAAATCAAAGAAACACCACTGCCTACTCAGCCGGCACCAACCAAACACTGACCCTCCACAGATACTTCAAATTCACTGTGTGTGTGTTTTCACTCCCCGGAAAGCACACAGTTTATTTCTCTTTTGCTTCAAATACAAGGGGGGCTCTGGCAAGTAATTATTGAGGGAAAAGGCTCTTCTTTAGTCCATTTGCTGATGATTCTTTTGAGCTTGATTGCTTTTGGATTCGCCAATGCCGCCGAACGCCGGCGTAGCAAAGTATTTTTTTTTTTTTACTTTTTCTTCTTCAAGTGAAGTTCTGTTTGATTGATGTGCTAGTTTTGTGCTTGGTTGCTAATTATTTTAGCTGATTTTTAAAGATCTACTCACTTTTTTTTAAAACAACAGATGTGGATTTTTTTCTTGTTTGTTAGAGCAACTCCAACAGCCGGCAAATTCAACACCAAAACATCAATCTGGTGGAGAAACAAGCTCCAAGGGGGATGGAATTGAACCATCAAATTGGTGGGGAGGCCGATTCCCACATCAAATTTGCCGGAGAAATCATACCTCCAGCAAACACTATTCACCCATTTTTTAATAATTTTTCCTTTTTCTTTTGTGAAGATAAGATGCATTTTTTTTTGTTTTTGTTTTTTTTTTGTTTGTAAAGTTTTGTTTTTCTTCCTTAATCTGATTATATTCCCTTCTAAAAAAAATTCAATTAACCCCTAAAAAATATAATTGTAATTAAAGTATGAAATAATTTTTATATGTTAATTATATCATTAAAGTTGTTATAATATAAGTATAATATTAAAAAAATATGGAGAAGACGAGAATACAAAAAATTAATATAAGACACAAATCATAGATTTATTTAATACAAAATAGAATACAACCCAATTAAAATACATAATATTAAAGAGGAGAGAAAATTACATGAAACAAAATAAACCCACGCGTCATACATAAACAACAATAATTAGTAGACGTTACGCAATAACAATCATTAATAGTCTGAAATATCGGATGCATCTAAATTTCCAAACAAGTCACTAAACCCACCAGTACTGTTATAGTCTTGATTGCCAAACCCATAAGCAGTGTTATCTTGATTGCTAAACCCATCATTAGTGTTATAGTCTTGATTGCTAAACCCATCATTAGTGTTATGGTCTTGACTGCTTTGTTCGGCGTTTTTCTTCTTAATTCTTGCCCTAAGCTCGATCTTCTGGATCAGTAACAGAGTTCAAATCTGTCATCATTATTTTGAAATCCTAGCGTCGATGCATCACTTCCATCAACTCTGTTGTTTTATTTGTCAGAGCTTCTGCAATCTCTTTTGTTTTGTTATTCAGTGCATTATTGAATTTAGCTTTCTTAATACATGCATGTGGTCTTTTTGAAGTAGTAACACCAGTATTGTCGTCACTTAAATTGATAGAAAAAGACGACATCCCGGGAGAAGATGAATTCGGTGTCTCTGAGTGAGATGAACTATCACCATCATGTACAGCAAAAATTTCCAGATCCTTCACTATTGGCCATACATGATCAAACTTGAAATCCTTTCTTGAAATTCTTATCTTGCATCATTAGTTGTTTTGCTTGAATCATCTGCACCAAATAATGAGAAATATGTCAAATAAATAATATATGATATAGTAAACACAAAAATTAACGATTACTCACAATGTCTTTTTCTGAAATGCCACTTTGATTCCGTTTTTCAACTTGTCGAATGCAACCCCTCAATTTTCTCATTGCTTTAAGGATCGTTTGCATACGATCTTCCACAGATCTTGAGTTTCTTTCCCCGACAATGGTGGGAGGCCTCTTTGAGTTGTAGTCTTGCGCAACTCGAGCCCATAACTGTTTTTTGGTCTGGTTATTACTTTTGATTGGGTTCTGGGATACATCCATATAGACATGGCAGAGATGTTCGTCTTCCTCACAAGTGTATAAAGTAGACCTAAACAAGGAAGCCATGAATATAAACTCTGAAAAATATATAAAATCTTGAAAATAAAGGAAAATAGATGATAGAAAGATAGGTGTGAGTCTTAACTAATGAATATATTGGTATTTATAGGAAAAGTGTGATTTAATTTGTTGATGAGAAGATAATAACCGGATGGTGTAGATTGAACGTAATCCAAATGGACGGTCTAGATGTATCCAAGATAGATTTTTTGTTCTTTTATCCATCCAAAATCATTTAATAAATAGATATAGAATGAATGGTATATATTTAACATAATCCCGATGAATGGTCAAGATGTATCTGCAATAACTATATTAATCTGATCCACCTACAATTATTTGGTATCCGGATATAAAATGAATGGTGGAGATCTAACGTAAATTCGAATGGACGGTCCAGATGTGCTTACAACAGATATTTTTATCTTGTCCACCAACAATTATTTGATCTGGATATGTAATGAGTGGTGGAGATTGAATGTAATCCAAATAGACGGTCAAAATGTATCTGCAATAAGAATATTTATCTGATCCACCTACAATTATTTGGTATCCGGATATAAAATGAATGGTGGAGATCTAACGTAAATTCAAATGGACGGTCCAGATGTGCTTACAACATATATTTTTATCTTGTCCACCAACAATTATTTGATCTAGATATGTAATGAGTGGTGGAGATTGAACGTAATCCAAATAGACGGTCAAAATGTATCTGCAATAACTATATTTATCTGATCCACCTACAATTATTTGGTATCCGGATATAAAATGAATGGTGGAGATTGAACGTAATCCAAATGGATGGTCTAGAATCATCCAAGATAGATTTTTTTTGGATCTTATCCATCAATAATCATTGTAAGCGGTTATTGAATCAATGGTATAGATTTAACGTAATCCAATCCGACGATTGAGATGCAAGCAATCTGATTTTATTGTTATCTACAACGGTTATAAAACCGGATGCAATGAGTACTGATTAACATCCACTTCTCAAAACTTTTGACTTTATTTATTATAAAGGCAAAAACTTCTCATTATGGCTGGTCCTTCTAATCCATCATTCAATATCCGGTCTCCTTCTTCTTCCGATGATGATGTTGAAATTGTTCAGCATGTTGCAACATGTAACAATTTCATTGCTCAACTACTTGCCCAACAAGGTTCCCCTAGTGTTCGTAGAGGCTCAGTTGCAGGTCATAGAGTAATTGATCGTAATCGAGAAGCCGCTGATCGTAGGTTGTTCAATGACTACTTTGATGAAAATCCAACTTTCAATGAAACCATGTTTCGACGACGTTTCCGGATGTCTCGCAACTTGTTCCTTCGAATTGCTAATGGTGTGAAAAACCGTGACACCTATTTTGTTCAAAGAAGAGATGCTACGGGTAAAGTCGGATTGTCTACGTTTCAAAAAATGACAGCCGCGTTACGGATGCTTGCAAACGGTGTACCTGCAGATGCTACTGACAATTATATCCGAATTGAGGATTTTACTGCAATAAAATGTGTTAAGCGATTTTGTCGTTCTGTTATTGAGGTATTTGGAGAGGAGTATTTAAGATCACCTACACCTGATGACATTGCTAGGCTATTGCACATCGGCAAGCAACGTGAATTCCCGGGGATGTTAGGCAGTTTGGATTGCATGCATTGTCGGTGGAAGAATTGTCCAACTGCTTGGGCAGGCCAATATGCCGGAAGAAGCGGTGACCCTACGATCATTCTTGAGGCCGTGGCAGATTATGATCTTTGGATTTGGAATGCATATTTCGGCATGCCCGGGTCTAATAATGATATTAATGTTTTGGAAGCGTCAAACTTATTTTCCAATCTTGCCGAAGGTATTGCTTCCCCGGCAAACTTTACCATTTCCGGAAAAGAATATAATATGGGTTATTATTTTGCTGATGGTATATATCCAAAATGGGCAACTCTTGTGCAAACTATCAAGGATCCATATGGTCCTAAGAAGAAATATTTTGCAATGAAACAAGAATCGTGTCGAAAAGATGTAGAGTGTGCATTTGGTGTTCTCCAATCAGAATTTGCAATTGTGGCACAACCAGCTCGTTTTTGGAACAAAAGTGATTTACATGATATAATGACTGCATGCATAATAATGCACAACATAAAAATTGAGGACGAACGTGATGTGAATGCACCAATTCAAGATGAAATGGAAGCGCCGCCTCCGACGGTAGAATTGATGGATGAGAATACTCGATTTCAAAGATTTCTCGAGCGACATAGGCAAATTAAGGATAAAAAAGCGCATTTTGCACTTCGTGATGCCTTGATTGATCATTTGTGGGATGAATATAGCAATTCGGAGAATTAAATGATGGGGTATTATAATGTTGTATCGATATTTGTATTGTCGTATTATTTTTAAGAGTTTGCTTTCGGTTCGTATTATTAAATATGTGTATTGTAGTTGTATTTCATCAATTTTAATGTCATGATGTGTCTTTATAATTTTAGATTTGTTTTAAATAAATGGAATATTCATATATTTAATTTTATTTAAAATAAAATTAATTTTATTTTAATAAAAATTACCCGTTTTACTAAAAACAATTTGTCATGAAAATTAAATGCACAACTAAATAATAATACATTTATTTTTAATATATAATTGAATTTTAAGATGGAATATTCCAAGAATATTCCTTTTTGATGTAGAACCGTTGGAGTTGATTGATAAAATTTGGTGTAAAAGTTACACCAAATTGATGATTTGGTGTATTATTTGCCGGCAACGGTTGGAGATGCCCTTAGTAAAAGGTGTCATTGCAGGTGGTTTTGGCCCAGGTGATTGAAGGATGTTGATTCAAAATGGTAAGGCAGTGCAGGTAAATCATCACAAGTATGCAAGAAAAAATCAAGATCATCACATGCCTAAGAGCTATATGTTGCATTTACATACTACTAGTTAGTTAGTTCTCGTAAATCTATGTTTTTTTTTTATAGAAATGGCATGAGTAATCTTTTCCTTGATGTAACTTAATTATCATTTATGTTGATGTTAAAGTTGTTTATCATATATGTTGTAATTTTTTTTCCATTGTGATTGAATGTGTTATTTGAAAATACACAAGTTTTTTAGGTGTTAATGTGATTACATTATTGTCCAAATGATTTTTAGTTTACAGTTTGTTTCCGTTTTAATCCATAAAGGAATATTGGGTTTCGGTGTTGTTGTAAAGCTTGCCGAGTGCAAGTTTTTTGTCTAATCCCACACTGCTACTGTTAATGGTAATGGTAATGATGTTAATGATATTGTGTTATTGATACTGTGTTACTGACTATGTTACTGATATTGTGTTAGTGTAAACGCTGCGATTGATCGGCTCTCAATAACTACGTCGAAAGGGTATCGTATGAGAGCTCAAATTGAAGAGGAAAAAAAAAATGAAATTTGGTGAAAGAATTTTGAAGATCGGTGTTCTAAATTAAAAGTTACATTTTCAAAAAAAAAAAAAATTAAAAGTTACGGACGTTTATAAGAAAAACGCTTCGATTAATGTAAATATTTTTTCGGATTTCAAAATTTACGTCGGATGGGTTTCGTATGAGATCTCAAAATAAAGAGCAAAAAAACATGAATTTGGTGGAAAAAATTTATCGATCGGAGTATTAATTCAAAAGTTACGGTTGTTTAAAATAAAAAACTGGACCTGCTATTGTGCTGTTAAAAGAAAAGAAATAAAGAAAGAAAGGGATGCAACTAAACCGCAAGGGAACGGTGTGGAACATGTCTATTGCATAAGGATATTTTTGTCCTAATGCAAAATTTTGTCATTTATACAATTAAAGAAAAAAATATGTCTTATTCATTTATTTTATATTAAAAATTGGACTTTTGGTTCATCCACTACAAAAAAAAAAAAAAAAAAAAAAAAAAAAGGTACACTTGTTGCTTTTTGCTACCAAGCTATTTTTGTAGGGAAAAGGTAAAGACCTTATTCAACCAACGGTGAAAGAGAAGATTTTGGGATATTATAAACCACCATTATCCCATTAGGGCAAGTCTAATGGGATGGTCTCAAAATTGAGACCTGAGCAAATACCTTGGGTTTGAAGTCACGCGTGTGAATAGTGATTAAATCTGAAAATGTGAAGAAAAGTTTGAAGTCACATGGGTTTGTCCTGTCCCCCATGACAAGACACATATTCCCTTTCTTTTTACTTCACATGGTTTTACTTCTTGTATATAGTTTTTCAAATTATTGTTAGGTTATTATGTTAATTAATACGACATTATTTTTTTTTTTTTGAGTTAAGACAATATTTTTTATATTATTGATAAAAAAAAATGATACTACTAAGTTTTGATATTTTGGGTTGGAGATGTTGTTTGTAGGTATCAAACTCAAATTTTGATACTTTGGGTTGGAGATGAAAATTTGATACCTATCTTTACACTGTTTATAGGTATCAAATTTTAAAATTTGATACCTATGGGTTGGAGTTGCCCTTAGCTAGGAGAGAAAATTATCATGCTGTACTCTCAATTAGAATAGACATTCGAATAACTGTCACGTATAGAAATAGATAAAATTGTTTTATTTATTTGTATATTTGTCAGTCATCTAATGGTTCGTTTTGATAGGAAGTCCATATGGCAGAATCACCCTATCTATGAGATGTTTATCTGATATTTTTAAGAAAACGTCAACCAAATTAAAATAAAAAATATATTGGATATTAAGATTTTTTTAATTTTAATGTATATCATAAAAATCAATAATATTTCCAACATTTTCTACCATTGATCTTTCAAAGCCAACTACGGGTTCTGTTGGTAAATTTTTTTTAACAGCAAAAACATTTATTTATAAAGAATGATACGAGCACAATCGTTGTGACACAATAAATAACACAACGGTCATTTGCACCATTGATCTTGATTGCTCACACCAAGATGAATTTAGACATATAATGATCAATCTGCATGCATAATGGTTGTGTATTCGTTAATGGCCTGACAACGATTATCGCCTGTCATTTACTCTTTATTTATTAATGAAAAGTGACATTCCAACATTTTCTCCCCTTGATCCTCCAAAGTCAACTACGGGGTTCTTTTGGTAATATCATCATAATTCTGAGTTGATTATAATACAATGATGAATAAGCTTCAACATTCATTGTAAGTGAAAACAGATAGAGAGAGACAGAGAGAAAGAAAGAAAAAATATCATGGACTTTATTACACTTGCATTGGGGTTACTATTTGCCTTGACTTTTTTCCAGGGCCTTACTTCTCTATCAAAAAGAGGCAAAAGACTTCCACCGGGACCGACCCGGCTACCGGTCATCGGCAACCTCCATTTGCTAGGTGATAAACCACACCAGTCTCTAGCAAAGCTTGCCAAAATACATGGTCCTATTATGAGTCTTAAACTTGGACAAATCACAACAATTGTTGTCTCATCTTCAGAGATGGCTAAAGAGGTCCTCAAAAAGCAAGATCTAGCATTTTCTAGTAGATCAATACCGAACGCTCTTCATGCCCACGACGAGTACAAATACTCTGTGGTTATGCTACCGGTGGGCTCACGGTGGAGAAGCCTTCGCAAGGCCTTGAGCACCAACTTCTTTTCGGTCAAGCGGCTTGATGACAACCAACACGTGCGGTGCAAGAAGGTGGAAGAGTTGATTGCCTATTGCCGGAAAAGCAGTGAAACCGGTGAGGCAATAGATGTTGGTAGAGCTGCGTTCAGGACAAGTTTGAACTTATTGTCGAACACCATTTTCTCAAAAGATTTGACCGACCCTTTTTCTGATTCGGGAAAAGAGTTCAAGGAATTGGTGTGGAACTGTATGGTGGAGGCCGGTAAGCCAAACTTGGTTGATTTCTTCCCTATTTTAGCTAGGATTGATCCCCAAGGTATAAGGCGGCGGATGACGGTTCATTTTGGAAAGTTGTTGCAGCTTATTAGAGAACTTATCGATGAAAGGCTGACGTCAGGCATATCTCAAGGAGCCATCGGTGACGTCCTAGATGTTCTTCTTACCACTAGCCAAGACACTGCTGAACATATCGATCGGAAACACATCGAGCATCTGTGCATGGTTAGTCATTCTCTCTTCCTTAAATGGTCGGAATGATCCACGGGGACCACGTCTTATGTTTATACTGCTAAACGGTCAATTTATTATTAACGAAAAAACAAATATCAAAATGTTAAGATTACTATAGTTTAAATTATATGGAAAATTAGGGATAAGGACACAATCTGAAATATTATTAAGCGAATGGAGACAACTACATATTTTTATAGGAAAAGAACAATCGTGCATAATTTTTATAATGAGAAGAATGAAACAAATGAATCCCTAAAATCAAATGATCTCCTTAGTGAATCCCAAATCAAATGAATTTCGATAGTGAATTTTACAAATGAATCCCAAAATCAAATAATCCCGACAATGAATTTTGAAAATTAGTGAATTTAAACGATGAATTTAGGCAAATGAATTTAAATAATGAATTTGAACATGTCAATTTTGATAGTGGATAAATAGTTTTGTCCTTTATGCAAAAGTTTCAAAAGACTGTCCTTCTACTTAATTGATGAAATATTTTTGTCCTTCTCCCTCATTCCCCCTAAATTATATATGTCTAAAAAATGGACATGTTTCTTATTGTTGGCGTTCATATATATATATATATTGCCAGTGATTTCAATGTCCATGGCAATAATCATTTATGATGGTAGCTTGGGGTGTAATATAATTTTCATGGATAAATTTGAAAGGGCAAGACATAAAAACTTTTAAAATTCTATATAAATACTTCTCTTGAGTGGTCAATAATTTAGACATTGCAATAAATGCTCTTACATCAACGATAATTGTCACAGGACCTATTTGCAGCAGGAACGGATACGACATCAAGCACGTTAGAGTGGGCAATGACTGAGATGATTAAAAATCCAGATAAAATGAAAAATGTACAAGATGAGATAGCACAAGTCATTGGAAAAGGCATTGTCATAAACGATGCAGATGTTGCTCGATTGCCATACTTGCGGTGTGTTGTCAAAGAAACTCTACGGATGCACCCACCTACCCCGTTCTTGATTCCTCGGCGAGTCGAGCAGGAAGTTGAGGTTTTTGGCTACAATGTGCCAAAGGGCTCACAAGTGCTTGTCAACGTATGGGCAATCGGGAGAGATGAAACTATTTGGAAAGATGCGTTTACGTTCGAACCTGAGAGATTCTTAGAGTCGAAAATAGATTTACAAGGCCAAGATTTTGAGCTGATCCCATTTGGCGCTGGCCGGAGAATTTGCCCAGCGTTACCGCTGGCAATTAGAATGCTTCAAGTAATGCTTGGTTCACTTTTGAATTGTTTTGATTGGAAGCTTGACGGTGGGAATGCACCAGAAAGCATGGATATGGAGGAGAAATTTGGCATGACACTGCAGAAGGCCCGTCCCTTGCTTGTTGTTCCCGCACCCATGTAAATAAGGAGTGCATCGATCGTTTCATGAATGTCGTTGAAATACGGCCAGCACCATCATTGTAAAATATGAATAATAATAATATTACTAGCCTATGGTTTTCGATTTTGCTGTGGGGGTAGGTGTTGGGCTTCTTAAATAAGTACTCACTCTGTTCCAAAATAATTGATATAGTTGAAGAATTCTTCAAACAAGAATTCAGAAAAGCAAAAAAGGAGAATTCATGAAGAAGAAGAAAGGAGGAAATAGGAAAACTCGAAGTAGAACTTTCTCATTGTGGTGGATATCTGGCTGTGAAAGTGGTATGAGGGTGGTGGTTCTCGGTGGAACTATGTGAGAATGTGGTGGTGAGTGGTGGTGCAATACAAGTAAAGATAGAGTAATTAAATGGGTAGAGTTTTGCCTTGTTTGTGTATATTCAGATTCGTTTATAATGTACACATGGAGCCCTATTTATAGGAGAGGAACCGACTAAGTTTAACATAATTACTAAGGACATAGTACAACTAAATATGCGGTGGCTGGTCGGGCCGGACTAACGCATTGGCGGTGCGAATCCTCAAGCTATCGTTGTGTGTCCCTAGCCGGCTAGTTGTGTCGTCGGTCCGTACATTCCAAGCGTTGGGGACGAGGATCTCTATTGGATCCATCAACCTTCTACTCATCACGGGCCTGTTGTCGAAACTCATCATCGGAGCGGAGGCACGTCCTATTATGAGTCTTAAACTTGGACAAATCACAACAATTGTTGTCTCATCTTCAGAGATGGCTAAAGAGGTCCTCAAAAAGCAAGATCTTGCATTTTCTAGTAGATCAATACCGAACGCTCTTCATGCCCACGACGAGTACAAATACTCTGTGGTTATGCTACCGGTGGGCTCACGGTGGAGAAGCCTTCGCAAGGCCTTGAGCACCAACTTCTTTTCGGTCAAGCGGCTTGAGGACAACCAACACGTGCGGTGCAAGAAGGTGGAAGAGTTGATTGCCTATTGCCGGAAAAGCAAAGAAACCCGGTGAGGCAATAGATGTTGGTAGAGCTGCGTTCGTGACAAGTTTGAACTTATTGTCGAACACCATTTTCTCAAAAGATTTGACCGACCCTTTTTCTGATTCGGGAAAAGAGTTCAAGGAATTGGTGTGGAACTGTATGGTGGAGGCCGGTAAGCCAAACTTGGTTGATTTCTTCCCTATTTTAGCTAAAATTGATCCACAAGGTATAAGGCGGCGGATGACGGTTCATTTTGGAAAGTTGTTGCAGCTTATTAGAGAACTTATCGATGAAAGGCTGACGTCAGGCATATCTCAAGGAGCCGTCGGTGACGTCCTAGATGTTCTTCTTACCACTAGCCAAGACACTGCTGAACATATCGATCGGAAACACATCGAGCATCTGTGCATGGTTAGTCATTCTCTCTTCCTTGAAATGGTCGGAATGATCCACGTACGTCTTATGTTTATACTGCTACAGGGTCAATTTATTATTAACAAAAAAAACTTATATCAAAATGTTAAGATTACTATAGTTTAAATTATGTCTAAAAAATGGACATGTTTCTTATTGTTGGCGTTCATATATATTGCCAGTGATTTCAAAGTCCATGGCAATAATCATTTATGATGGTAGCTAGCTTGGTGTGTAATATAATTTTCATGGATAAATTTTACAGAGCAAGACATAAAAACTTTTAAAATTCTATATAAATACTTCTCTTAAGTGGTTAACAATTTAGACATTGCAATAAATGCTCTTACATCAACGATAACTGTCACAGGACCTATTTGCAGCAGGAACAGATACGACATCAAGCACATTAGAGTGGGCAATGACTGAGATGATTAAAAATCCAGATAAAATGAAAAAGGTACAAGATGAGATAGCACAAGTCATTGGAAAAGGCATTGTCATAAACGATGCAGATGTTGCTCGATTACCATACTTGCGGTGTGTTGTCAAAGAAACTCTACGGATGCACCCACCTACCCCGTTCTTGATTCCTCGGCGAGTCGAGCAGGAAGTTGAGGTTTTTGGCTACAATGTGCCAAAGGGCTCACAAGTGCTTGTCAACGTTTGGGCAATCGGGAGAGATGAAACTATTTGGAAAGATGCGTTTACGTTCGAGCCTGAGAGATTCTTAGAGTCGAAAATAGATTTACAAGGCCAAGATTTTGAGCTGATCCCATTTGGCGCTGGCCGGAGAATTTGCCCAGCGTTACCGCTGGCAATTAGAATGCTTCAGGTAATGCTTGGTTCACTTTTGAATTGTTTTGATTGGAAGCTTGACGGTGGGAATGCACCAGAAGGCATGGATATGGAGGAGAAATTCGGCATCACACTGCAGAAGGCCCGTCCCTTGCTTGTTGTTCCCGCACCCATGTAAATAAGGAGTGCATCGATCGTTTCATGAATGTCGTTGAAATACGGCCAACACCATCATTGCAAAATATGAATAATAATAATATTACTAGCCTATGGTTTTCGATTTTGCTGTAGGGTAGGTGTTGGGCTTCTTAAATAAGTACTCACTCTGTTCCAAAATAATTGATATAGTTGAAGAATTCTTCAAACAAGAATTCAGAAAAGCAAAAAGGAGAATTCATGAAGAAGAAGAAAGGAGAAAATAGGAAAACTCGAAGCAGAACTTTCTGATTGTGGTGGATATCTGGCTGTGAAAGTGGTATGAGGGTGGTGGTTCTCGGTGGAACTATGTGAGAATGTGGTGGTAAGTGGTGGTGCAATACAAGTAAAAAGAGAGTAATTAAATGGGCAGAGTTTTGCCTTGTTTGTATATATTCAGATTCGTTTATAATGTACACATGGAGCCCTATTTATAGGAAAGGAACCGACTAAGTTTAACATAATTACAACTAAGGACATAGTACAACTAAATATGTGGTGGCTGGTCGGGCCGGACTAACGCATTGGCGGTGCGAATCCTCAAGCTATCGTTGTGTGTCCCTAGCCGGCTAGTTGTGTCGTCGGTCCGTACTTTCCAAGCGTTGGGGACGAGGATCTCTATCGGATCCATCAACCTTCTACTCATCGCGGGCCTGTTGTCGAAACCCATCATCGGAGCGGAGGCAAGTCCCGGGGTGGGGCCGGGCCGTATATCCTTTGTCCGGCCCCCGCTCGCCTAAACTGTGTGGGTCCACTCGGATCACCGGTCGGGTAGGCGGGCAGGAGGGCGGAGCTGGCCTATCAATGGCTCCCTACTCCGTACTCGTGACATCTCATGGGGTCGAGTAGGGAGTAGGTTTTCTCACAGCTGCTCCGAAGTTATATTTGGGCGGATCGCCTAAACTTCGTTGGGTTTGGCAATTCATGATCTTTGATCTTTAGCCGACTCGAAGCTATATTTGGGCGAGTAGCCTCAGCTTCGTAAGGTGGCCGTAATGGGTGGACTACCTTGGCCGATTCGAAGTTATTCTGGGGCGGATAGCCTTAACTTCACAGTGTTTGGCTTCTTGGGCCTTTGGCCTCGAACCGGTTGAAGTTATAAATAGGTAGATAGCCTTAACTTCGTAGGATTTGGCTTCTTGGGCCTTTGGCCTCTAGCCGGTTGAAGTTATAAATGGGCGGATAGTCTTAACCTCATATGATTTGGCTTTTTAGGATCTTTGATCCCCAGCCGTTTTGAAGTTATAAATGGGCGGATAGCCTTAACTTCATAGGATTTGGCTTCTTGGGCCTTTGGCCTCGAGCCGGTTGAAGTTATGAATGGGCGGATAGCCTTAACTTCGTAGGATTTGGCTTCTTAGGCCTTTGGCCTCGAGCCGGTTGAAGTTATAATTGGGCGGATAGCCTTAATTTCATAGGATTTGGCTTCTTGGGCCTTTGGCCTCAAAGCAGTTGAAGTTATAAATTGGCAGATAGCCTTAACTTCGTAGGATTTTGCTTCTTGGGCCTTTGGCCTTGAGCCGGTTGAAGTTATAAATAGGCGGATAGCCTTATCCTCATATGATTTGGCTTTTTAGGCCTTTGACCTCGAGCCGGTTGAAGTTATGAATGGGCGGATAGCCTTAACTCCGTAGGATTTGGCTTCTTAGGCCTTTGGCCTCAAGCCGATTTGGGTGGTGGCTTTGGAACGGCCCCCTTGCTTGCGTGTCAGTCGCATGCTTCTTCCCGGCGGCTTTTCTTCACCCCAGATTGATGTAACAACTGGCGTGACCCACCGCCTATTTTGATTGGCCATGGCTCTTTCGTTCTTTTGCACCGTGATGATGGCTATTTCAAAATTCGAAACTTGAAAATCCTTCCTTTGATCTCGTCCGTTAGATCGTTATTATAGAACCGTCTGATCCGTACTTCCATGTCTATATAAGAGTGAGAGGCTCATTGCCTAAACACTTTCCGAATTCATAATTTCTCTGGTGGTTGTCTATCGGCAGTTTGCAAGCGAGGGTTCTCCGGCAAGGCTATTTCCAGCAGGGTTCCGAAAGCTCGTTCCATATTCCTTTGTCCTCTTCGTATTTCCTGCCGATTATCAGGTAAATCGCTTTTCGTCCCTGATTTTTGTATTTTCGCAGTTGGTTCAGCCTTAGTCTTGTTGTTTTCTGATGAACTTGTGGGCCCGAGCCTTTATTGAGTCTGAATTCGTGGATGCTTTCGTCGCCTCCGTTCATGTCTTGAGGTTTTTTAGATTTTGGCCGTGTTTCTTGGCTGCTGTGATCTTTGATTTTTCTCTTGTATCATTACTGCCCCACTCTGAGGGATTTTTTGAACTTTCCTTCTCCGATTTATGGGTTTTTGCGTCTGATTGTGAAATGAAAATACGGGGTGTCGAGATGAGTAGAATTGTCTCGACCCGACTTCAATTGTCATGGGTGATGGCTTATCCGCCTCGTCCATTTCTTTTTGCATGATGCCTGGTAGTGATAGATCGGGAAGCAACGACGATGACGAAGTTCACGGCTATGCCTCCGAGGAGGCCGAGGAGATGAGAACTAGCTCCGGTGAGGACGATAAGGGCGAGGACACTGAGGACGACATGTTGTTGGCTCACTGGGCTCCGCCGCAATCCGGCTGTCCGAAAGCTGTTGTTTTTAAGGTGCCGAAAGGTTAGTCCTCCTCTTCCACTGTGGTTCTGGTAGAGTCCAAGAAGAATTTGAGGAAGGAGCCGCCAGGGCTAGAGGTTCCTCCTCTAGTGTAGCGGTGTCCGAGCCCAAAAAATGAAAACGGAAGGAGAAAACCGGTGATGATGAGGACGAGCCCAAAGATAGCAACAAGACTCCCAAGCCGCAAAAAACCCCGAGGCGATCCGGGAAGATTGGCACGCCGAGTGTCATTTAGGGAAATGTTTTCCCACCAAGTGTCCGTCATGCAAAGGGATCGAGGCGTCGCGGCCTACTTGTAATTTATTATTTTGTTTTGTTTTTTACTTTTCATAATTGTATTGCCGCCAGTAGATTTGTACTCTATCCTAGAGCTCTGACCATTTCTTTTGTTGGTGCAATGGTGCTCGCCAACAAAAACAAGAATGCTGTCATGATTCGGTTGAAGGAAGAGAGGAAGGCTAGCCAAGCACTGTTAGAGGCCAGTAAGCCCATGGATCCTCCCCCTCCAGTGACCATGGAGAATGTTTTGTCAACACTGACGCCGCTTCATCTGCGGCTCCTCTTAACGACGTGGCTACTGAGGGCGGTGCAGCTGTTTCTGGGGTTGAAAATCTTGCTGCGGCCATCAAGGCGAAGAGGGAAAAGCTGGCAGGGAAAAAGAATGTCGGCCTGATAGACGAGGATGAAGATCTGACCGATGCGGGTGGTGCATCTTCGCCCAAGAGGTCTAGATCCAGTGGCGGCCAAAGCATGGGTGAAATTGCTTCTAATTTTTCAAGGCCGTTGGGGATGTTCAAGCCCCGTAGGGCGTCGATCCGCTCGCTGCTACTATTGATTTGACCGAAAGCCCTGTGAAGAGGGTCGTTGACGAGAGTGAGCCAGCTGTCGTCGAACCGGCGCAAAAGAGGACCGGTAAGAGGAAAATTCCCGTTGGGTTTAGTGGGAAACCAGCCCTGTGGTTGGAAAATGATTTCTTGACGCAGCCTCTTACTTTGAGAACGGCTGGGGAGTTGTCTGCCTCAATTGGTGATGTGGTCCCGCTACAAAATCTGAAGTTGAGACTGCCCGATGCTCCTCAGCTATTGGCCGGTCAGGGCATCGTTAATCGGATAGCCCAATCCAACGTGGTAGATTTGACAGCTTCTGCAGGGCCCTTTTCCAGCCTGCAACTCTTGTCCGATGTGCTCGGTCTTTATGGAACTATAGCCAGCGCGGTAACATATATTTCTTGTTTTTGGATTCTTTTTCCGTTAATTTTTCTGGCTCTAAGCCCCTTTTCTTTTCAAGTGGCCACCAAAATGAAACAAGTCGAGTGGGCTTGTAACGAGGAGGCACAATAGATAGTGAACTAGCTCGCCGAGATGTGAGAGAAGCTGACTGCTAAGGCGAGCCGGGCTAACGCAGCTGAATAGATGGAGAAGGTTCTTCTGGACAAAGTTGATCGGCTTCATTCTGAGATCTCGAATCTCTCCAAGAAGGTTCAATCTGCTGTGGATCTCCAAATATCCGCCGAGTCGGAGAGGGACAAAGCCCTTGCTAAAGTGACAGAGGCCTATGAGCTCGTTGATATATTGAAGAGCGAGCTGAGTGAATCTGAAGCCGCCGCCGTCGACGTTGCCGGTAAGGTCAAAGATTCTTTGTTGGATGGGTTTGACCAGGGGTCCTATCATGTGGCGAGGTGCCTTAGGGTGTTCTGCGAGGATGCTCCAGATCTTGAGACCCTGCAGGACTGGCTAACGATGGATCAAGACGATCCTAAGCTGAGGGCGTTTCACACTGATCTCTCTTATACTGTTGTCCAGCTTGAGGACTTCTGAGTCGGTTTCTTAAAGAAAGGTAAGCCGCTTTGGGATACTCCTCTAATCAACGAGAAGAACCTTCGTGCCATGATGGAGGAGATGGAGAGGGAAGCTATCGAGCTTGCGAAGAGGAAGCGAGAGGCGGCCGACAAATATTTGTGGGGTTCTTGTCGCTAGTCTTTGTTAGCGAGGAGAAGAGTCCTGAGCAAGAGTACGACCAGTTTTTGAATCTGTCTGGCCCCCATACTGAGACTCCTCCCTCAGACAAGCGATATTGATTTGTTTTTCCTTGTTTTGCCGTTGTAAATTTATACTTTTGGTTCCAGCCCTCAGATTGTCCTTATTTCCAATCTTGTAATGAATTGACGTCGTTGGTGCCCGCTGCTTGGTTTTGCTCTTATTTTGTATTTTGTTTGAAACGTCCATTTTTCAAGTTCTTCTCTTCCATTGAAGCATATATGTGTGAGGGCCCTATCGTTTTGGTGAGATTATGAACTCCTTTAGCCGAGGTCACCAAAATGACTTGTCCGATTGAAACCCACGAATTAAAGTTTTGGGCTTACGGCCCCCAAGTTTCGAACGAGGTCACGTACGAGCGAGGTCAAAATAACCAACAAGTAATTTGCTTTGTCATAATTTATCGCTAGGTCTCCAATCAGTCTGAATCAAAAAAATCCACTGTGCCCCCTTGTTTCAAGTAAGATCGAAGTCGCTATGCGCGGATGTGAGTTGAAACAATGATCTTTACGCAAGTCGCTGTTTTGGGTGCTTTGCAAGACCTATTTGTTTGCTTTTTAAAAAAATTTCGATGCGGAACCCCTGCTCTGTGTGAATCCGACTATACTTATAGGTGGATATACGCAAAGCGGCTTCGAGGTTCTCCAGCTGTAAAGCCTGATGGTTGCCGGCTTTTTATGGCACATCTTGAAATAAAGCTGCAACTCCTGGCCAGTTGTTTTTACATGCCCATTCCTGACGCTTCGAAGATTGTGCTCATAATGGTGGAGGTTCTGATATCTATTCTTCCATAAATGTGTATTCAAAATTTGAAATCTGAACATGCTTTTCATCTTGACCATTTGGTTGAGTTTGTTTTCACCGTCGGATCGTTTATTCTGTGCTATAAAAGGAGGGAGCTTTGCTCTCTTCTCAAGAACATCTTCTCTCAATCCCTGCTTTATTACTGTCATGGCCAATTTCGGTGATTCCCCCTTCTTCCATACAGCTTGTCCTTTGGCCATGGCCAACTTCTTTTCTCATTTTAGTCAACTCCTTCTGCTGGTTGAGAGGGGTATGAATCTTAGCAAGATCAGCTTTGCCCAGCGCAATCGTGTTGCTCAGTTGGGGTGGTCCGGATTTTTGAGGGCATCCTAGGGGGTATACAACGCCACTATGGTGTGGTAGTTCTATTCCGCACTGTCAATAGTGGTTCTGACAGATCATGCTGCAACCGTAGTTCTCCTCCGAGGGGCTTATATTACCTGCAGCCCTGCTATCATCAACGAATTCTTCCACATGCCCATTCATCCTCTATATGTGCATTATGAGACGGTTTGGAGTCTCGACGGCGAGCTAAGGAGACGCATCTATGGAGCCGCAGCTCTCAGGCGTTTGATTCCGGGTGACTGGGATCCTTTGCCAGAAGGTTATGCCTCGGAGATGTCTCAAGCGATGATTCTCCCATTCAGCCTCTGGACTTCCTTCACACATGTTGGCTCTTTAATGTTAGCCAGGGCTTGAATCTTATTTGGGTTCGCTTCAATTCCTCGTTGAGTTACCATGAAACCCAAAAAATTTCCGGCTTGAACTCTGAAAGTGCATTTGGCAAGGTTTATCTTCATGGAATGAATCCTGACATTGTTGAAGGTCTCTTGCAGGTCAGCCAGGTGATCGGTCGGAGCAGATTTGATGATCATGTCGTCGATGTATGCCTCCATGTTTTTCCCGATCTGGGAACCAAAAACCTTATTGACCATTCTCTGGTAAGTGGAACCGGCGTTCTTCAGCCCGAATGGCATCGTCTCATAATAATACATTCGGCCCGTGGCCCTGAAGGCGGTCATCTCCTTTTCTTCGCAAGCCATTCTCACTTGATGATACCTGGAGTAGGCATCTAAGAAACTCAACATTTCAAACCCAATGATCCGGTCAACCATTCTGTCAATTCTGGGCAACTCATAAGGATCCTTTGGACAGGCCTTGTTCAGGTCGGTAAAATCGACGCAAATGCGCCACTTCCCATTGTGCTTTTTGACCATCACTACATTGGTCAGCCAAGTCTGGTATTGGAGCTCTTTGATAATTCCAGTCTCAACCAAAGATGTTTGCAGGAATTCAAATTTCTATTTTCTTCTTGAAATCCTTCAGCACTGGCAATCCTTCTCAGTGTATTTGCAGCTTTGGATAGGGTTCCTTCAGTGTCAATCCAGTCTTGATATTGAATTGAACCCTCAGAATTGACATCTGGTTCACTATGATCAGTAACCCTCTCATCATCCAAATCCACATCCTGCTGATCTTCAGATTGTTCAACAGGTTCAGCAACAAATGAAGCATCAGACTCACCAACCAATCTATTTGCACCAAGATTTATACCCTCATTTATTAGTGCCTCCAAATCATCCATGGTCGATCCTCCGATCTTCATTCATGTCTTGATTTGTTGCCTTTCAAGAGATCATCCAAATCGATGATGCTATTGTACATTTGGCTCAATTGTCATAGCAGTCCCACTGACTCCTCCTGGACCAGAGGGATAATTACCTTCTGAATCAGATGATGATGAATCATCATTATCATCTCTTGGATCCCTGAATTTGATACCCTCCTCCTTCTGTTGTTCATCAAACAAATCTATCAGTCTTGATTCCAATACGGAGGTATCAACCAGTTCCATCAAATTTTCAACTCCCAACTTTTCAAAAGCCCATTCTTCAAAGTCTGTCATTGGTTGTGCAGCTGGCTTTTGTCTTTTGTAAAATACAAACTTCCACTGAAAATAATCAGCTATTTGCTGGAGTTTTGGATCAACAAACTCCTCTTTCTTCTCCTTCTTATGTCGTTCAAAAGGCATGAATGACTTTCTAGGAGCTGTTTCAGTACCTTGCTGACCTCCAAAGGTCTCAACAAGCAAATTTAGGGTTTCTTCCATAGATGCGTCTAGGTCAGTAGGTTGCTCAGGTTGTATATTTGTTCCTACTACCTCCATATGTACCACACTTGGTTCCCCCTGACTTACATGCTTATCAGCAGGGTTAGCAACAAATTGCTCTTCCCCCGGAACTATTACAGAACTTGCAGGTTCTTGTACCAACTTTTCCACTTCCACAGCAGGTGTAGACTCAGTAGTCTGCTATGGCTCTTCAGCAAGTTGCTCAACAACAACTTGTGCAGTTTTAGTAGGCTCAGCAGCCTTTATTGGTGAGGATTCAACAACTTCAACAAAGAGGCTCGGTTTGGCCAAAGATGCTTCAGATTCTTCAAGAGTTGCTCATCAACAACCTCTACTACCTCAGTAGGTTTAATAGTTGTTAGGGGCTCAGCTTCAATAGCTTCTTCTACTTCTTCATCCCTCTGAGCCTCCAGAATCCTTAACTGCTTCCCTTTGCCATGTTTCTTCTTTTTGGCAATTTCTTTCATTCTCTTGGAAAGATCTTCTTTTTCAATTTCAGCAGCTTTCCTCTTTCTACGGGCTTCCTTCTATTGCTCCTTCAAAATTTCAGCAACAAATTTCTTTGTAGCAACTACAGCAGGTTCAGTAATTTCAACCTGTACTGGTCCCTCAGTAGACTCACCAGTTTCTGCTGTTTGCTTCCTTGTCTTCTTAGGCTTTAACAATTTAGTTATTTTCCTTGTATCAACAGCCTTTCTTTTCTCAGTAGCCTTCTTTGGTGCAGCAGGCTTAACAACTTTCTAAATCTGCTCACCACCAGAATTATCATCTCCATCATTACCATCACTATCAGTGGCCTCATCATCCACATTTTCATCATCATCCAAACAAGGGATAGGATAGTCAATCTCTTTCTTGTATCTGGATTTGTTTACCTTTTCAGGTGCAATATCAGCAATTCCCAAATGATTCAGCAGGGCCTGAACCATCAATCCCAAAGGTAAAGCCTTGGATTTCCTTGTCCCTTCTTTTTCTTCTTTTGCTACTTTCTTCATGTAATGGACAAAGAATCCAGCCCAATCAAACTTCATGCTTCTGCAAATAATCATCAGCAGTTCTATTTTGGGTCCTGATAAAGTATCCAAGCTTCCAATGAGTCCTAAGATATTCTTTGCAATGATCTTGCTCAGCAGGTTGTATTCATAACCAATATACTTCACATTAATGCCTGGAATTGATTTAATGGCATCATTGGTCTTGATTCTGTCAACAAAATCCATTTTCGACAGTCCCATTTCTTCAGGATTTGTTGGAGCATCGATTATTGGTGCAAAACCAAAAGCTTCCCTCAGCAGGTTTGAGGAAACTTCAATCTCCTAGGCATTTACAGTTGTGGTGAATGCCTCTCTTCTTTCTCTTATAACAATATTTCTCTAGGAGCTAACAACATTTGTATATGATATTGTTTTCAATCTTATATTGAGCACATTCACCAAACCTTCATATCTTCTTATTCTTTGACCAATATTGATAGCTAATTATGTTTGATTAGCATCAACAACAAAGCCTCTTACACTTTGACTTGTTCCGATTTGAACATCATCCTTTTCTGCCATTGTTTTAAGAAAAAGATGAAGAAGATAGCTCTCAAATCTGTGTTCACACAGTGTAAATGTAGAGAAAATCAATCTGAGGTTTTTGAAAGTAACTTCTGTGTAGGTCTGTATATATAGACAGATGTAGTTGTAACTGTCAGAGCATGTACAGTGGTATTAACCACGATTAAATCTGAGTGAATGCTGTCTTGACACGTGGCCCATTACTTTTTCATAACGTTTAGTGACCGTCAGATCGTGTAACTACGGTTATAAGGATAAAATAAATATCCCGCCATTTGATTTTTGACTTTTGTAAGTTTGACTGTGTAACGTTTTCTTCAGCAGCCTTGTCATCAATAGACTTGGCTCAGCAGCCTGCTGACAAAATGTCTCAATAGCCTGCTGATAGAATCACTCTGCTGATGTCTAATTCCTTTTGTATTGTCCAACTGATAATACAAGATGAAGTTTAATACCAATGACTGATCTGTCAAGTGAGCTCACCCAACATGACAAAGACCAATCCCCTTGGCAACCTCATTTGCTCAATTGTCCAAACATAAGTACATGGAATTGTTGATACCAATGACTAATCTGCTAAGTGAGCTCACCCAACATAGCAAAGACTAATCCCCTTGGTGAATTCCAGTACATTGCTGATCAAAGCTCACCCACATCTTTCTTTTCAACATGATCTCTTATAAAATGATGTCTCACATCAATATGCTTGGTTCTTGAGTGCAAAACAGGATTTTCTGTGATTGCAATTGCACTTGTGTTATCACACATAATTGGAATTTCTCTTTCTCCAATTCCATAATCCCTTAATTGTTGTCTTAACCATAGTATTTGTGCACAGCAACTTCCAGCAGAAATGTATTCAGCTTCAGCAGTGGAAGTTGATATAGAATTCCGTTTCATGCTAAACCAGGAAACCAGTCTATTTCCCATTAACTGACAGGTTTCTGTGGTGCTTTTTCTATCAATCTTGCATCCAACATAATCAGAAGTAGGATATAACCTTGAATCTTCCATCTTTTGAATACCATATCCCTACTCCCAAAGTCTCTTTTAGATACTTGAGAACTCTTTTGACTACACCTAAGTGACTTTCTTTAGGTTTTGATTGAAATCTTGCACAAACACCTACAACAAAAGATATATCAGGTCTGCTGGTAGTAAGGTACAACAGTTTGCCTATCATTCTTCTGTATAAGGTCTGATCAACATCTTTGCTTTCTTTATCTTCATCCAATCTGATATTTGTACTTATAGGAGTAGATACCTTGGTGCTGTTTTCCATACCAAATTTCTTCAGTAGCTCCTTGGTATATTTGGTTTGATGAATGAAGATTCCATCTTTCATCTGTTTGACTTGCAATCCCAAAAAGTAGTTCATTTCTCCCATCATACTCATTTGGAATTTACTCTTCATTAGATTTGCAAACTTCTCACATAGCAATTCATTTTCAGAACCAAAGATTATGTCATCAACATAAATCTGTACCAGCAGGGTGCTATTCCCTTCATTGATTCTGAAAAGTGTCTTGTCAATGGTCCCTTTTGTAAAACCATTGTCCACCAAGAATTGAGATAGAGTCTCATACCATGCTCTTGGTGCTTGTTTCAAACCATAAAGTGCTTTATTGAGTCTATACACTTTATCTTCTTGATCCTTAACTTCAAATCCAGGAGGTTGCTGAACATAGACCTCCTATTCCAGAATGCCATTCAAAAATGCACTTTTGACATCCATTTGATATACTTTGAATTTTTTATAAGCTCCATGTGCGAAGAATAATCTGATAGCTTTTAATCTTGCAACAGGGGCATATGTTTCATCAAAATCTATTCCTTCTGCTTGAGAATAGCCTTTTGCTACTAGTTTGGCCTTATTCCTCACAATGGTACCAGATTCATCAAGTTTGTTTCTGTATACCCATTTTGTACCAATTACATTTGCATGACTAAGCCTTTCCACTAGTGTCCAAACTTGATTTCTTTCAAATTCATTCAGTTCTTCTTGCATAGAAATTATCCAATCTGGATCTGAAATTGCTTCTTCAACAACTTTAGGTTCCATTTGAGATAGAAAACATGTAAACATTGCTTCTAACTGTCCTCTAGTCCTCACACCTTGCTGTATGTTTCCAATAACTTGTTCAGCAGGGTGATCTCTTAACCATTGTGGATTTTGGTTAGATTGATTATCAGGAACCTCATCTTCAGTAGGGTCTGTTGTTTCTTCAATAGGGGGTTCAGCAGAACCTTGAACTGCCTCAGTTGTTGCATCAGTAGTGTTATCAGTCGGGTGTTCAGTAGGGGCAGAATCAGAAACCTTTAAGTCATTGAACCTGTCCAAAAGTTCAACACAATCTGGATCAGTGACTTGTAGATTCTCAGTAGGTTCACAAGCTTCATCTTCCATACCAGTGAACTTAGGTTCATCAAACACAACATGGATTGTTTCTTCATGTTTTAGTGACCTTTTGTTCAGTACCCTGAATGCCTTGCTGACTGAAGAGTATCCCAAGAAAAATCCTTCATCTGATTTTGGTTGGAATGTCTTCAATTGTTCCTTATGATTTAAGATAAAACATTTGCGTCCAAATGGATGGAAATATGATATATTAGGTTTCCTTCCATTCCAAGTTTCATAAGGTGTCTTCAGCAGCTTCTTGTTCACTGAGGTTCTGTTTTGTGTATAGCATGCCGTATTGACTGCTTCAGCCCAATATCTTTCAGGTAGCAATGCTTCACAAATCATTGTTCTTCCTGCTTCTTTTAGAGTTCTATTTCTTCTTTCAGTAACCCTATTTTGCTGAGGTGTACCAGAAGCATCAAGTTGATGTAGTACACCATTCTGTTCACAATATTCTCTTATAACTTTATTGAGAAATTCAGTACCCTTATCTGATCTGATTTTTATTACTGTCAAACTTTTCTCATTCTGTAATCTCTTCAAAAGTTCATGCATCTTTTGAAGTGTTTCACTTTTCTTGTTCATAAATATCACCCAAGTGTATCTTGAATAATCCACAACCACTAAGGTGTATTTCTTTCCTGTTATACTTGTTGGTGTAACTGGTCCAAATAAGTCCATATGCATCAGCTCCAAAACTCTTTTAGTTGACTGCTTAGTCTTTGATTTGAAGCTTGATTTTGTCTGTTTACCTTGCTGACAAGCATCACATATAGCATCCTTCTTGAATGTGATCTCAGGTAAACCAATCACCAGTTTCTTCTTCACCAACTGATTGATATCATCAAAATTCAAATGATTGAACTTCTTATGCCATAACCAATTAAGTTCAGACTTGGTATGCACAATCAGGCATGTTTCTGGAACAACAGTAGACCAATCCACAACATACATGTTTTGTTGTCTTCTTCCAGCCAACACAACTTCATCACCTCTTTCACTAATGACAATACATGTGTTTTTGTCAAAAGCGACCTTGTATCCCATGTCACAGAATTGTCCAGTGCTCAGTAGGTTGTAGTCCAGTCCTTCCACATATGCAACATTCCTGATTGTTAATCCATTTCTCACAAGTGTGCCATATCCTCTTGTGTATCCTGGTGTATTCTTGTTGCCAAAATTCACTCTTGGACCATCCTTTGTCACATAGCTTGACAAACAGTGCTTATTCTTTGTCATATGTCTGGAACATCCACTGTCAAAATACCAGACACCCTACAAAACAAAGTTAATGCATTTTAGGTACCCAAATCTGTTTTGGTCCATAATAGTCAGTGGTAAACATGACCCTTGGCAAGTTTCCATAAGGTCTTCTTTGAAAGGTATTATACCTTTGTTCATACATGTATTCTACACATCCATAAGGTCTAGCAATTGGTTGTGTAGGATTCACATATGCCTTCTGGCCTTTTGGTATGTAATGCTGTTTGAAGTGATTTTTGTTGTTAGTTTCATTAGCATAACCATTGGATTGCTGTCTATTAGGAACAGCACTGTAATATGGAGTCTGCTGAGGTCTCTGATGAGGTCTTGTATAAGTCCTCTGCTGAGTCCTTTGCTGATTCTATTGCTTAGGTTTTACCCTATCAGCATGGTTATACTTCCTGTTTTTAACAGTGGGGACAGGAATATTCCAATCATCATCAGTAGGGAACAATCTACCTTTCCCCCTGAGATAAGTATCCCTCGAATGATTAACATTTTTGGGCTTAGGATTCTTATCCTTGGAATATTTCTGACCTTTACCTTTTTGTGGTCCAGCAGACTTGGTAGCAGGTCTGCTATCAGCAGGTCTAGAAGGTACAACAGTCATACCCTTGGATTTACCCTTTTTTTTAGGTACTGATGTCCTTTTTGACTTCGGAGTTTGCTTCCTTGAAGCTTTCTCAGTAGGCTTTACTGCCTCAGCAACCCTACTAGGAGTTGGATTTTGTGCAGCCACAAACTTAGGACCAATTCTGGTACAAGGTTCAGTAACCTTGCTGGATCCACTCTTATTGGATTATTGAGTTCCAAATCCAAGCCATGTTCTATCACCATAAGGCTTTCCAGATTTGAATGCAGTGGATGATCAAGATTGTTCAGCAGATTCAGCAGCTACTGAATGTACAGCAGGCTTATGCTGATTCTGTTCAACTTCTTTTTCCTTACCCTTGAGAATTCTTAATTCAACATTTAACCTTTCAACTTCTATTTGAAGAGCTTCTTTTTCAGCCTTCACAATCTCATAACCAGATTGTATTATCCTCAGTTGATTAAGGATGGCATCCAAAGTTTCTTCATTGTCAGAATTTTTAGGATTTGAACCACAGGTTGATTTACAATCACTTCCAACATGAGTGTTAATAGATACAGAATTGTATACCTCCTCTGTTTCATCCATATTTGCCATTAGAGCATAATCATCAATATCAGCAACAAGTGCAGTATCATCAGATTCATTTCCTTTTTCTGATTCTACTTCATATCCTGATTCATCTTCAGCAACCATAGCCTTCTTGCCATGTCTTCTTTGTTGACTTTTGGTCTTGATGAGTGTCCGACGATCAGTCAAAATGTCCAGGCTTCTTGTAATTGAAGCAAAGATAATCAGGTTCCATACTTTGTTTTAACTCCGGACAGTCAGGTTTGAAGTGTCCTGGTTTCTTGCAATGAAAGCACAAGTAATCATTGTCTTTCTTTGGTTCTTCTTTCTTCTTTTCACTAGGTCTCATTGTGAAATTCCTTGAAGAGCCCTTTCCAGTCTTCATCATTCTGATTTTCTTGCTTAGTAGGGCAATCTGCTCTTGCATCTTATCCAGTAGATCATCTTGAGCTTCTGATGTCTCTTCTTGATGTTTAGCAACCAGTGCAGTGGTCTTTGGTTCTTCCTTTTCAGTGGTAGGTGCCAATTTCTTCCTGAATTCATAAGCTTTAAGATCTGAGAATAATTTGAAGGTATCCTCTTCATGTAGTTTTTTCATTTCTTCTATGGCAGTAACCTTCATCTCCCAAACTTCTTTTTCAGGTAATGCTTCCAAGATTTTTGAGTTGATTTCTTCTTTTGAGTAACTAACACTCAGTAAGGTGAGTTCATCCACGATTGCATTGAATCTTGATTCCATTTGGTCAATGGTTTCATTTGGTTGCATTTTGAACTTTTGAAACTTCTTTTTGGCCACACTGATTTTGTTCTTCTTGATTGCATCAGTGCCTTCACAGATTAAAGGTATCTTGTCCCAAAGATCCTTTGCAGTTTTGCAATCTTTCACCTTCATATACATATTGCTATCCAAAGTTCTGTATATAATGTCAAAAGCAATATTGTTGAGGTTTGCTCTTTTTCTATCATCAGCAGTCCATTCCTTTTTAGGCTTTGGAATGTACTGTGTCTCATCTCCCACTGTTATTGACTTGGTAATTTACAGTGGTCCATCTGTCAGCACATCCATCATTTCATCATGTGTTGCAGCTAGATAAGCCTACATACGACGTTTATACTCATCAAAACGATCTGAAGAACACATCAACATTGTTCTACCATAATGGTTGTTATCCATGATGCAAAGCTTTGAAAATCAGTAACTTGAAAAAGTTTTCAAAGTATTTTCACAAGCACAACAAGTAGGATTACTTCAGAACAGAAGCACTGCTCTGATACCACTTGTTGGTCCCTTGAAAAGGCTTTGGTTAAGTTTAGAGAGGGGGGGGGGTTGAATAAACTTAACACTTAAAACTTTTGGAGTTAACAAACTCAAAGAACTTCAAGATCTGCGATACTTGATAGTCTGTGACCTTGATAGTCTGTGACTATTGAACTTACTGAATTTGTGCAGTGGAATAAATCAAAAATTAAGCCTTATTACTTGTTGTTAAATATGATACCAAGTATTAGATACTCAGTAGTATATGTGTGTGAATTCAGTTGCTAGATTCAGTAGGTTGATGTGTTAGATAAACTAAATGCAGAATGTAAATGTAGAAAGTAAGTAGGCAGATTTTATAGTGGTTCCAGGTGGTGTGATCATGTCAGTCCACTCTTCTCCTGTGATGTTGGAGGTAATTCACTAGAGATCTTTGATGTAGCTGTTACAAAAATCCCTAAGTTGCTTGTCCTTCACCAATAACTATGGCTTCATAAACTGAACACTTGGAACAGGTAGGATTGCTGCTCCAAAGTCTTCCACTGGTCCTTGAAGGGTAGGATTGCCTCTTCACCAGCTCCACCACAAACAACAGTCTTTCATACCCAAAGATGCTTCACTGTCTTCAATAGATTCTTGTAAAAGAAAGTTTGAATCAAGTATGTGATTCAGCTTTCAGCAGCTTGATCGGGATGATATGATCAGCAGCTTGATATCTTCAAGTGTGTAAACTTGATGTAGCTTGAATGCAGATTCCACTTGAAGAATTTTTCTAGATCAGTAGATTAAAGCTCAGTAGGGTCAGTAGGGTGTTTTTCTTGATTTAATTATGATTCCTCAAGATAGATCCTTAATTTTCATCAATGTTCATCCCTTGTAATCTGAATTAGGATTCCTCTATTTATAGGTAGGAATCCTTGTGACTTATGTTTGAAATTCAAAATAGCCGTTTCAGATTTTTTTCCCATTTGACTTGCCTTCTGTCACTATTCATAGGATTGACACTGTCAGAATGCTTTTTGACAGTATACAGTCTGTCCACCCTTTGACTTGTATCCATTGGATAATCCTCTGAATCTTTCCAACGTCCATTTGATCTTAACCATTGATTTGTTTGATAAAATCAGAGGTTGTTGGCTGTCCCTTTCTTGTTTTCTTCCAATGTAACCTTTGATTAAATCGAAATATGTGTCCAGCAGGTTCCTGAGAACATAAGTCTGCTGATATACACATCAGTAAGCTTATCCTTATTATTCTGTGTTTAAAAACACTTCAGCTTACTGTCTTTTATCTAACTTTTATTTATGAAGTTAGATTACACCTTTTTGAACATAATTAAGTTCCAATTATCATTTAACTTATGGAACTTAGACCTTGTACACAAGGTATATGTAATCAGTTTAGGTCATCACAGACTTCCCTAAATTCTGATTCCATATCATTGACATTAATTACTAAGTTTGATCCCTTAGCGTTCATTAACTGAGTTTGAGCCCTCAGCCTTCAGTCTTCAGCAGGTTCCTGATAAGTCTACTGACACAGCTACCCTACTGATCTAGACTAGTCTGCTGATGTAAGTCAGCTGACCTTTTACAGTGCTTGTTTGATCAAACCTATACAAAGATCAATCTCTAATAAACCTATACATTTGATCTAGACATCTTTTTGCCTTTGCTCTATAATAGCTAGTCTGGCACTCATCACTAAAACATAAAAAATAAGTCCAACATATAGTTAATCTGAATGTTTAACAACCCTGTAATTTATTCGAATTAATTGATACGAAGCAATGTAGATTCTAGAATAAGAACCAACGCCCTCGATTAATCGGCGGTCTTTACCGAATAATCGAGGCAACTTTTTAGGTCTCCCTAATTTGGAGATTCAGCGTCAGCTACATGGATCGACATGATTAATTAAATGATTAATTAGGTTTGGCTGATCTAATATTCGTATATCATAAATTAACATGAAGAACTGTTAGTGAAGTGTTAATTAGGACGTAGTCTTCATGGATCCCTAGGAACGTGCTGGTCATAGTCGATCACTGCTTAGGGAGGTTCTCGGTCTTGAGCCGGCAACTCTAAAACTTAATGTGTATGAACTAATACAACAAACGAAGGAGGTTAGTTGCATATGGATTGTCTGCTGTCCTTACAGTGGAAGTAGATAGGGTTAGGAGATTACACCCGTAGCTAAACTGAATTAAAACATTTGATTGATTTAGGGAAATTATGTGGGGAAGTAAACATAAGGATTAAATACACCAAATTAGTAGACAGGTGGGTAAGGGGAGGAATATCATGTTTCTTTCTATGTTATTATTGGTCAATGACCGTCTTTGTCTTCTCGATTAGGTTAGATTCGTTTATCCTTGAATTGTATTGACTCTGTAGGATCGACATTGATTCGCCGTTGCTATACTATGATGTGACCTAGTACTCTTGCTAGTATAAGCGACATCACACGCGACATCAAGTTTTTGGCGCCGTTGCCGGGGACAATGGCCAATTTCGAGAATAAAGTTATTTAATTCTTATTGAGAAGTTTCTTTTTTCTATTATTTGATTTATTTTTTATTTTTTTTTATTTTTTGAGTCATCCTGTTTGTCCCTGCATCATATAAAATCAGAATAAGAAAATTTTGGTTCAATTGAATGAGGTTTACCCCCGATTAATCAAGCCAGGAAATTCGATTTCTGACAGCCCCAGTTATTCTGTGTATATCTTTGTTAGTTTTTAGTTAGTAGGTCCGCAACAGTTGGGTCTGAACCCAACTGAGGCGGAAGTTATTAACCATTTCATTTTTTTTGTTTTGTCTCTTAGCTGGAATTACAGGACACTTCGGATAATTGTTCAAACAGTCTTTTAGGGAGGCAGAGCCAAACAAGCATAATGCAACACACAGTTCTTAACATAACTCTGATCTCTATGTACCCAAGGCTTGAAGGTTAGAGGGAAGTATGAGGCGGACAAGAAGCGAATGGTAGAGGAGAAAGAGGCACTCAAATGAGAAGCAGTAGAAAACCTGTGGGAGTATGAGAACTTCAGAGGAGGTATGTCTTTGGTTGAGGTTACCGATATTCTATCTTCTGATTATGATTCCGACGAAGAGGACCTTGACACTATGTTTCCCGAGCCTGAGGACTACCCAAACTCGGATGTAGTAGTAAAGCTAGGAGACCCAAGGATGTTTCGACTCCCAATATCGTTTAACAATATATCTGTAGGATTAGGACTCTGCAACTCTATTTCGAGTTGCAAAATCCTTCCTTATTCACTCTGTCAAAAGGTAAAGATTCAACTAACCTTGGACCAAACATGGTCCATGACTTTTGTCATCGTACCCAAGATATGCCAGCTGGTGTGCTGAAGGCTTGCAAAATCAAAGTAGGTGGATTCACATTCCCTGTAGATTTTCTAGTCCTCGATGTAGCGGAAGACCCCAGTGCCCAAGTTTTGTAAGGACGCCCATTCCCAGCAACAAGCCGAGCTATCTTGGAGTTCAATAATGGTGAGATCACTCTAAGGACGAATTATGCCGTAACCATAAAAATACTAGAACCCCTGGACAACAAGCCTGATCGATGCCTAATGACCCATCGCTCTAAAGACGTAAAAATTGTGGAGATGGAGGATGAGGGGCCCAAGCATCGAGAGGTTCTTATAGAAACTAGTGAGTATGAGTTTATGAAAGTATTGTTAAGAGAACAAGAGGAAATAGCCCACAACAAGACGCTCAATGAGGTAAGTGCTTCTGTTATGCGTGGTGATGAAGTAGAGCTAAAAGTAGAAAGTGTGGAATCCTTGGACATTAAGGTCAAGTCTCGAAGCAGGGGTAGACCTAGTGCATGGTCTAAGAGAGCCAGACGTGCCAGGAAGAGAGCTCAGAAAGTTTCTACACAGACCCAAGAGGTGGCACTCCTAGATGATAAGAAATGATGTTTCTTTTCGGCCTAAAAAGCCAAGAAGGAGCACTTATTGAACGAGAAGGGAAGTGCGTGACGGTCAAGACCTCGATGGTGCAAGTTTGGCGAGCTAAACTCCAAATCTAAGAATAAGCAAAGATCCGAAACTAAGTCGAGCTGGCGACTATAAACTCAGAACTACGTCTTGAACCCTTAGTTAGATAGAGATAGAGTCAATAAAAGTAACTAGACAAGAGGATGAGCTTTTTAATCATCCTACCACATTCAAAGGCCCTAAGAAAATTGATGGTGGAAAGGGTTTTTTTACTCGTCGTTGCATCTAGTGAATTAGGTTAGGATTGAGTCGGAAATAACACAAGAAAAAGTAAGGACTGGTGATTGAGAGGTCAGGATTGAGCAGGAAAACAGTAAGAAGGGTGGAACCGGAAATAAGAAAATCTGGAAAAACAATTGGCCCCGATTAATCAAACAAACCATCCGATTAATTGAGCTGAGTTTTACCGATTTTTAAGTGTCAGATTTCAAATCAGATCCTTCGATGACATGTGAAAGACACGCATTGCATCAGGCAAAACACAATCAGAGCAGCCGCCCAATTTTCTCCATTCCCCCATTTATTCCTTATTTTCTACACTCTATCATTTACTCCACCTCCTCAATCCCATCAGTCAAGCCTCAATCCCCTCACCACCATTACTCCACCCACCTAATATCCCACTAAATCATTCCATCTTCTCCAATTTCTCCAATTTAAACAACCACCCATCACCTTTCTTCTTCATCCTCAACACAAATTTCTCCATTTCTTCTTCATTTTCATAAATCTTGGCCCCATCACCACCATTGGCACCACTACTATTAACCATTTTCTTTTCATCATTCACCATCTCAACCATATAAACCTCTATCAAACCCTATATACCCATTGATGCTGCTGTGTGTGCTGCTGTAACGTTGTTGTTACTTCTATTCACCTGCTTCCATCATCCGCAGCACAGCTTTAGAGAAAAATCAGAAAATTTTGGTCCAATTAATCTGGAGTACATGCCGATTAATCAAGGGTTGTTTTTTGTTCCAAAATCAGCAGTCTATGTATCTAGCATACATGGCCCTCAAACGCAGCAGAACCATATGCCGTCCGAGCGGTCAACATGTTATCTATGGTGATGCCATCCCTTTGATAGACGGGGTTGAGAAATTTGATTCATTGGAGACGTACGAGTAGTTCCTATGTCATTGAAATTGACGGCCCCTTACCCGTGAATGGGACGTCAACTTGGAAGATTGTGGCACCATTTTCCCAACGTCTTAAAGCACCATGACATTCTGAATATGGCAGAGGCACCAAGTCGGTTCAATACTATGATTGTGTGAGAATTTTATGCATATCTGGCGTGCAACCGTGGAGCTACTTTTTCTATGGTCCGAGGAGTGAATGTTGATTTTTCTGTTGAGCGGATCAACAGATACTTCTGGTCCGAAATGCACTAATCAGCCCGGACGAGTACATTTCTTCCACCGATGTCATTGATTTGGAGAGGATGCAGATGATAGCTGAATACTTTGAGGTGGTTCGGCGCAGAAATCCGATGGGAACCCCTATGATTTTCTTAGAAAATGACCTGTCATGGGACAGGAAGATGCTGAACAAATTTTTTTTATCCCGCCTTCTGCTGACTAAGCATACGGCCTCTGCTACACCGAAACAGGGAGAATTGATGTTCTACTTGGAGCGGGAATCTCCATGTAACATCGGCATGCTTATGAATGGGGGCATTTAAGACATTGCTGATGAGTCTGAGCAAGAGCTTTTGCCTTATGGCCCGATGATTGATATGTTCGCTCTAGAGGATGAGGTTCCGGTTCTAATAAGTGATGATTGGAAAGAGCCTGAGCCTAAAATAAGGTCACAGTTGGTTTCGCGAGCACCTAGACGATCTGGTCCGAGAGCTGAGCGAGAGCGCACTCCAGTTCATGGAGGAACTTGATCTCAGAGAGCTCTGATAGAGGAGAATGCGAGAGAGATTGCGTATTTACACTGCAAAATGGATCACATAATTGACTTTTTAGGCATTCCTCCTTATGCCCCACCACTGAGAGCTGCCCCATGTCAGGGAGCATCTTCTTTTGCAGCTGCTGCCTCGAGTTCTGGTCCACCTCCTTGTTACAAACCTCAGGGTGACTTACCGGAAGGTTGGGAGGAATATTTTGAAGAGGACTAGTTTATTTCTTATTTCTTGTTGTTGATTTCCATTTTAGTATTTTTCTTTTATTTATTTTACTATCTAGAAGCACTCTGCCAGACTTTTATTAATAATATAATAATATTGTCGGCTTAATTGTTTAGGAGTTATCCTATTTCTCTTTTACTGCCGCATTTTTATTATACGGTTATTGTCACCCGAGTTTTCTTCTCTTGGATTCTATAAATTAGTTAGCACAGATTTTTGAGGAATTGTTATGTGAAGCCCGTTGCGATCGTTGGAAATCCATCTACTTTACTTGCTCTGCGCTTAACGAAGCTTAGTTCCTTGACGTTTTCTATTTCATCTTCTCATTGGGGAGAATTTTTCGATTAAATGGGGGGTAGGAGCGTCACTTAGCTTTTTAACATTATATTCTGCTAAGTTGCTTGATTATCTTGATTCTCTTTGATGCAATTTTCACCGCATAGACTTTGATTCGTTTTAGTGAAATTTGGAGCTAATTAATTACATCTTTGCTCCACAACGCATAGGTGAAAGTCATGCCGAGTTATGAAGTGGTGACATATTAACCGTATATTCTATTTATAAACCACCTTGTTAAGCATGTATAACTCACTTTTTCAGTATGTAGTATAGATGACGCATTATTAAATTTAGTATGGAAGAATGAGCATGTGTTACGTTGCATGCAGTAGTGACTTATTAATTGTTATTTTACCGTTGAATTCAATTTATTGAGCACGCAATCTGAGTGAGAAGGATTTGGATAAGATGATGAGTTATCTTAGACCGAGATCGATATTTTTTGGTGGATATACTTTAACCAATTGTTATAGGATGATGGTAGCAACTTGAATGCCACACAAGGTAAACCGGGACAAAACGGGCTTGTGAGAGTGAGAAAAAAGAGTTAGCAATCTGCCAAAAAAAGAGAACAAAATAAAAATAATATAATAAAGGCAGTGAGGGAAGCGAACTCGTAGCAAAAAGGGCACGACCCTCGCATAAAAATAAAACAAACGAGGACCTTGGAGTAATACTCGGTCCCCAAGTCCGCCCGGCCGAATTAAGGTTTCATGTTGTTTGCCTGAGTCTGGAGGCAAGAGGAGCGAGTGTGCACATTGATAAGTAAGGGTTGTGGGGTCGCTATAACTTCATTCTTTCCCTGAATACACTATCACAAAATATTTATCACACGACCATTGATGCATTGGTAAGTGATGATTAATGGGGGGACTTATGGATTGATGCGTGATATATGTTTTGCCTAAAATCCTTGTTGATATAATGTGATTCTGTCTGCATCAGTATTGTTTGAGAGTTATTTCACACACACATTATTTCATGACGTGAATATTTTTTAATATGTTACTAATGGATATGAGTTGGCATGATCTTTATCTTGACTATGTGAGGCATTGCTGTTTTTAATCAACTTGTATATTGGTCTGAATTTCTTCTACTTTTCGCCTTTTTTCTCAGGACGATTAAAATCTAAGTAGGGTTAGTTGATAACGCCCAAAATACTACCATTAAAGGTACCTTTATTTACCCCTAATCGTGCTCGAGATGAGATAGATAGGCTCGTTACTGTGGGGAATATGTGTTAAATGCTGACTGTGTGTTCCTAGGTTTACGATTCTGCATCTGTGCTATTATCCTGTAGATTTGGTATTGTTTCGCCTTGTTTTGTACATTTTTCAGGATGTACCAAAATCCGAAACAACTAAGGATGGATCTAGACCGAAGGGAAGGCATTGGGCCAAGTGACGGAAGTCTAAGAAGAGATCTGTCAGAAATAGAGAAGAAAAACTAGGCCAATTAATCAAGGTCAAGGCCCGATTAATCGAACCCTTGGAAGACAATAAACCAGAGTCTGCAGCATCTACTATGTCAGTTAGGGTTTCATTGAGTCTTAATTTGGCCATTGAGCCTATATAAAGCCACATAATCCAATTGTAAAAGTGTGTGTTTTTCATAACCTTTCAAATATATTGATAGATTTTTAATATTATATATTCTTGTTCATGAAATAAAGCTTTCTTTATATTTTTGGTGATTTATTGTTGGTCCCGTGAAAAGGCTGATGCAAGTTTAGAGGGGGTGAATAAACTTGTCCTCAAAAACCCAAGGACTGAATCTTAAACCAGATTGAGTTGTAACTAAAGCTTGTGTGGAGTTAAGCTAACTTAGATGAGTATAAGTCAAGATTGACTAATTCTTAACTGAGTTAACCAGCAGCGGATTAAATTAAGCCTTTTTATAAAACTTGAGTTTATCAGTTTGTCTCGTTAAAATGCAATGTTGTGCTGACTCAGTTTGCTGAGTGTGTGTGATCTGATGTATTACAAATTATAAAGCTGTAAGTGCATAAACTAAATAAGTAAATAAGACAGAAATTATAGAGGGTCCAGGTGGTGTAATCCTATCAGTCCTCTCTTCCCCTGTGATGCGGAGGAAAATTCCACTAGAACTCTTTGTGGTGGCCTTGTTACGAAAAGTCCTAAACTGATAGTCCTTGGCTATTCCCTAGCTTCACTATCTAAGCAACTATAGAACAGGTGCTACTCTGCAACTGCTTGAACCACTGGTCCTTGAAGGGTTGTATTGCCTCTTCACCAGCTCATCACAAACACAATCTTCCTGACTGCAGCTCAACTGTCCTTCACACCTTCTTGGTGTTTCACAGTCTAAACCTTTGATAAAATCGAAGTTAAGACTTGAATCAAAACGATGATTCAACTTGTGATTTGAGCTTCTCCTTTAGAATGTATATGATATGCTTAGGCTCTGTTTTTCTTCAAGTGTTTGCTCTTGATACTTCTTAGAATATTTAGAGAACACTTGAGAAATTCTTGATCTTGCAATAAAATATTCAGCAGGAGTTCTTTTAATTCACTTTCACCCTTTCTTAAAATCTTTCTTGATATCTTAATTCTTAGAACTCCCCCTTCTTCTTATGGTAGAAATGATCTATTTATAGGGGTTTCTCCAATGGTAAAATGAATTTGAGCGTTTGAATTTGAATCCTTATGTCTGTTGGTGGTCCTGCTCGATCTGATGAATGTCAGTTTCCTTTCTGACATTTCTGACTATCCAATAAAATAGTTTGCTTTATAACGGCAAGATTCCTTCTTCAGCTTTTACAACTTTAGCTTGAAACTGATCTCTAGTAAGCTAGTCAGTTTTCAGCTTTAAGAGCATTAACTGAGTTTTTACTCTTCTTCAAATTCAGTACTCTATTCTTTATCTGATTATAATTGACTTAATCAGAGTACACCATAATTCATAAACCAACTAAGATATCATTGTCCTTATGTATCTTAGGTCTTCATACAAGATCCATAAAGTCAGTTCAGGTCATCACAATCTTGCCTGAAATCTAACTTTATAGTCTCGGCTTTAATCTTCATATACTGAGTCTAGATCCTTAGTTCTTCAGTCTTCAGTTAACTACGTCTGTGCCCTCAGTTCTTCATCTACTGAGTTTTTTTCCCTCAGTTATTCATCTACTGAGTTTGTTTCCTCAGTTCTTCATCTTCTAGATAAGTCAACTGAGTCTGTGTCCCTTAGCGAACTTACCTTCTTCAGTTTCTATTGATATGTTCTTAGTCAGTGTTTCAATCATTTGAACTCAGTTGTCATGAACTCATCAATATAGTTTCTTGTTTTCTCAGTTCTGAACCTAGAACTATTACAGTGTTTGTCTGATTTACTTATACCATTATCATACTCTATTAAATCCTATACATCAATAACTAGACATCTTTTTACTTTGCACTATAGCTAGTGATGACACTTCATCAATAGGGTTAAAAACAATAACTGATGAATCATCATCAAAACATAAATTTTATTTCCAACAGTTTCCCCCTTTTTGATGATGTCAATACCCTTTTTAAAAGCAATGCAAAAAGGCAATGACAAAATTGTAACAAACACAAAGAACTGAGAAACTGAGATTTTATTGATTAACTGAGTTACAAGGTATTAAAATACAATACATGAAAAAGAACTAAATTTCAGCTTTTTCCCTTTTCCCTTGGTCAGCTCCAGTAGATTTGCTGTCATAGATCTTAGCAAACTCTCTCAAAGCAGCATTTGTTGAAGTGCTCTCAGTTCCATGGATGTTTGCCCATATGTTCCATGAATTTGTCATGTTCTGTTTGTTGAAAATCTTGCTTATGAAAAATACTGAGGATATGAACACAATCCTCCTTAATCTTTTGCTTGTGGCTATTTTCAGTAAGTCTTGAACATACTCAGGTTCAGTCTTTTCAACTTTTTCTGCAGCTTTTTCTAGAGCACCATTCTTCTCCCATTTGATCAGTTTGTGCCAGTAATGCACAAGAACATTTTGCATGCTCAGAAAAGTTTCTAAGGCTTGTTCCTTTGATTCACCTTCCTCTGTGGGCATTTCTATGAAAATATTGTATAGTCGTGAATCCAAGCCATGTCTCTTCTCCGTTGGTTCTGAGAATTTTGTAATCAGCTCCATTTCTTCGTCATTAAAATCTCCTCTAGCTTTCTTGAGTTCGATCAGTTTTTCATCAATGCTTTCAAGAACATGTGGCATATCAGCTGCATTGACTTTTAAAAGGTCTAGACTTTCCCCCTTATTGACATCATCTTTATTGATTGAGCTCCTGATATAAGAATTCAGGTGCTGCTGATTTGAGGCCAATATAGTCTGTGCAATCACCGAGTCTTTCATTGCATTCTCTAGTAGAATCATTCTGTCAAACACATTGTTAAGAATGCTTTCCAATCTTTCTTGTGTCTCAGTTATCCTCACATCAGTTTCAATAGTTGTTTTGCGAATCTCAATCAGAGTGTTATGGAAGTCCTCTTTGACACAGTCCATTCTCTTTTTCATGTTGATTCTTTCACTTTTGTTTTCTTCCATGGACTTTAGAACTTTTCCAAAAACACTTAAATCTTTTTTCTGTATCCTTACAAGCACAACAAAAAAGAATTTGATGGTCTCAGGTTGTGTAGGTATTTCCTTTCCAGTTCTAGCTTCCTTTTCTTTAGTTTTCTTTTCTCATCTCCAGGTGCTTTCTCAGCTTCAATCTGAGTCTTGCTTGCAACAACTTCAGCTAACTTCATTTCTGTGAGAGGAGAGGAAGCAATTTGTTTCAACTATTCTTTGAAATCCTCAGACTTCCTTCTTTCTTCTTCTTTCAAATTTGATTGATCAGGATTTCTAACTGGTGATAGTTTCTCATCGTCAGTTTCTTATCCCGTTTTATCGGCTTCAGCCTTTGCTATTTCAAGCACTTCCTAGTCAGTTGGTGACCGATAACCTTCTTCTGCTTTGTCCTGATTCAGACTGAGTTTCAGAGTCTGAATCATCACTATCTTCAGAACTGTTTTCATCCAGTTTTTCTTCAACAGCTTCTCCTTATTGTATAGAGGCAAGAATATCCCTTTCTGTAAATCAGTATCTCCTTGTGAATCATCATCATTATCATCATCATCCTTCTTTAACTTGAAATCTCCTCTTTTAGTATGTTTCATCCAATGTTTGTTTCTTATCAAGGAATAACCCGTGCTCAGAAATTCTTCAGATCTAAATAATTAGGAAAGATGGGTGATGTCATATAGACCGAACACCTATTTCTCTTCATTTTCCATAAACACTTGTTGTCCCCTTTGATTTTCGATTGAACTGAACTTCCAGTAATGATAAGCATCATATCTTCTGTAGTCATCTTGAATCAGTTTCCCAATATCGACGATCTTGCTGGGTGGTAATCTCTTCAGTTTCTCTTGGAATCTCTGGATTAGATTCAGCTAGAGTCTCAATTTTCTCAACTTAAGTTTTCTCTGCTTCAGTTTTCCTGGATTCCCCCTCAGCAGCAACTGGGATGATCGATGATTCAGCTTCAATTTCCTAAACTATTGTTGTTTGTTCAGTCTCCAGATTTTCTCCAACAGCATTCGTTTCCTTAATGTTTGCCACAGGTTCAGCAACCTGTTTAGAAGCTTCTTCTGATTTAGCAATCTGATGCTCACTTCTTTCTTTTGTTGGCTCAGTTTCGGTTCGAAGAATCGGTTCTTTTCTTTGGTTCGATTTGGATGAGTTCTTTCCTTCCATAGTTTCATCAATATCCTTTTGCTTTTCTCCAACAAGTTCATCCAAAGTGATGACTTGCACTGGCGCAGATTCAACTTCAACAACTTCTTTGCCTTGCGACTGAGCAGCTTCCAATTCTTTGATTGACTCTTCATACTCAAGTCTAGATGCTGATTTTTGTGGTGTTGATTTGGATTTAGAATTAAATTGAGCATATTCAATACTTTTGATCTATTAGCCCTTCATCAATCTCAGTTCTCATGGTTTGTTCCCCTGAGTATCAGTTTCTTCTTCAACAACAGTTTCTTTCTCAGTAGTGACTGGTTTTGAGGGGGGTTTACTCAGTTCTGGATTTCTTTGCTTGACTTCAGCAATTGGGGTAACAGATTTTGCTGGTTAAGGCTCTATATTAATTGCAACAGTTTTGACTTTCTCCAACTCTTCCAGTTTTCTTTTCTTTTCCTTTAGCCTCTCAAGGTCCTCCAAAGCTTCCCTGGTTGTCATTTTATTGGAAGATCTTTTCCTTTTCTTTTTAGGTTCAGCCTCAGAACCTTCAGCTTTCCTCTTTTCAGACTTATTCTTTTCATTTTTAACTGCAATTTTGCCATCAACGATTGCAGTTGATCCTCTTCTGGTAATTCCAAAGTGATCAATGATCCTCTGTGCCAATAACGTAACTGTTTTCTTATGAAAGAATCTTCTCTTCTTCTCATCAGTTTTCTTCTTGGGCACATCAGATGACTGAGCTGTCAGCTGATATAGAATGTACCTCCGCCAGTTGAAGTTTTCATTGAACCAAATAACATATAACATGTCTATATTGGTGCCGGATAGATTGCAAAAATTTCCAGCGTTTCCAATTACACAATTTGCGAGCATCTTGGTCAGATAATTGAATTCTGGTTTGAGAAGTCCTGTACTTTTAGATAACAAAACATTTGAATCTTCCTTGATTGCAATGATTTTCCACACTTTTTCTCTTTGCTCTTTGCTTATCTTGAGAATAGAAGAATATCCAGATTTTTCAAAACAGAAGATATCTGCAATAAGGTTCTTAGTAACCTTGATCTCCATGCCATTTACTTTGGTTATGTCGGCTTTTTCTTCTTCCAATACCGTTCTTCCAAATTCAAAGAAGTCGCCAACATTATCCAGACATACACTCTCCAGATTGATGTTAAATACTTGCTCTAGACCTTTGATTTTTTGGATTTTCTCAGCAATTTTCTGGGCTAGTGTTTGATCTGTATATCTCGCAACATATTGATCGAGTGAGATAATCATTCCAGGTTCAACTCTGGTAAAAATCATGATTCCTGAATATTGAAGTGGATTTAGAAATATTTGGAGATAGGAGAAGGATTCAAGAGTAGGATTATGCAAAAACTGATTGTAAAGAATTGATGGGGTAAATATGAGGGTATTTATAAGTGGTAGATAAGGTAGTTAAAAGGTTTTGAGTGGGTTTTTAAAACGTCTTGTCATAAGTCACATCTGGCATTGAAATTGCAAAAATGATGGTGAGTGGAGAGGATGGACGGTTGAGATGAATGTAGGACACATCTTTTCTACCATCTATAGCTTGTGTCAGTAAATGTAGTAGATACGTTGTATCTTCATCTGTAAGTAATCAGTTTTGATCTTATCCACAACATGATCAGTCTCCAGTTAAGACATCTCAGTTTTGACAATGTCAGCTTTCCGTAATTCCTTAGTAGTCGGTTTTCATCTGCAAAACTAATTAGTAATTTTTGGTACCTATGCCTGTTTGGGTACTTTTGATTATCTTTTGGATTAACTCTCAAGAATGACTTCTTTTCTTTAGAATTAACCCCCTTGTTGAGATCATTCAATTTCCTCCAAATTGATTTTATTTCTCTCAAATATCTTTCTTGACCTTTTGACTTGATAAAGTCAGTTTTCACAAAATTTTGGTGTTTCGACTCTATTGTCCTTTTCTTGAAAATTTTCCGAGACTGAGTGATTATGGGTCCATTCCAGTCTTCATCAGTATGAAGAAGTCTCCCTTTCCCCCTAAATCTATTATTCCATGAATGATTATCATTCTTTGGTGAATATGACTTGAATGTTCTTTTAACTGATCTCAGATCAGTTCTGCCCTTTTCAGCCTTCTGAGTTTTTCTGTAAAATGTGTTAGTTTGTGATTGGCCACCAACTGATTTTACAGTTTTGTCAGTTTACGATCGAGGTTGTGCTGAGTTTTTGTCAGTTCTAACAATATTGTCAGTTTTCTGAGTTCCAGACTTTTGTGTAGCCACAAACTTAGGTGCAGATAAACTAGGTCTGAACTTAGAATTATGTTGATTGTCAAACCCAAAACATGTTTCGTCTCCAAATGGTTTTCCTGGTTTGAACTGAACACTAGGGATTGGATCAACTGATGATTCTGTGATATTTATTACTTCAGCTACTTCATCAGTTAACCAATTTCATTAATTTTATTGTTAGCCTTGATAAAATTAATCTCAGCAATCAAACTTAAAACTTCAGCTTTCAACAATTCTTTTTCCTTTTTGACATTCTCATAATTCTTTTGAATTTCCTCTAATTATTTTATGAGTATGTCCATGTTGTCATTGAAGTCTGCATTTCTACAATTGTCCATGGTAGTGTGATAGTTGGATGTAGAAGCATTTACTTCTAGATGGTTGATCAATAAATTTTCAGTTGTAGCTTCTTCATCTTGCATTATCAACTTTCCTTTACTTAATGAGTCATTTTCCTTTGCTGGTTGAGCTCCGAAAAGAATGATTTCTTCATCACTTTCAATGTGATCTTGTGCAGCCAGACTTAATGGTAGAATCTCAGAGTCCTCATTGCTAATGGTATCCAATGGATCTTCAACAAATGTCTCAATTATCTTATTTTGGATGTCATCTTGTGCAGCCAGACCTAATAGTAAAATCTCAGAGTCCTCATTGCTAATGGTATCCAATGGATCTTCAACAAATGTCTCAATTATCTTATTTTGGGTGTCAGCAACACGAGCCTGCAATTTTCTTTCGTATTCATCAAAGCTTAAGAATGAGTAATTAATCGATCTTCTAATGTGATGCTCTATATCTACGATGCAGTTTTGAAAATCTTGAAAAAGTTATCTAAATAACAGATGGTCAGTTACTCAAACCAAAGACTCAAAGCAGTAACAACTTTGGATCACCTTCAAAAGGAAGGACTGCTACTAATTGTTGGTAAAGGAAATAACTGATGGTTAGATACTTTGAGCAAACAAACTGATATTGAGATTCAGCTATGGATCTCTTCGGAACAGAAGCACCGCTCCGATACCAATTGTTGGTCCCGTGAAAAGGCTGACATAAGTTTAGAGGGGGGTGAATAAACTTGTCCCCAAAAACCCAAGGTCTGAATCTTAAACTAGATTGAGTTGTAAATAAAGCTTGTGTGGGGTTAAGCTAACTAGCTGAGTATATGTCAAGACTGACTTATGCTTAACTGAGTTAACCTGCAGTGGATTAAATTAAGCATTTTTATAAAACATGAGTTTATTAGTTTGTCTAGTTAAAATACAATGTTGTGCTGACTCGGTTTCTTATGTTTGCTGAGTATGTGTGATCTGATGCATTACGAATTATAAAGCTGTAAGTAAATGCATAAACTAAATAAGTAAATAAGACAGAAATTATAGAGGTTCCAGGTGGTGTAACCCTATCATTCCTCTCTTCCCTTGTGATGCGGAGGAAAATTCCACTAAAACTCTTTGAGGTGGCCTTGTTGCAAAAGTCCTAAACTGATAGTTCTTGGCTATTCCCTAACTTCACCATCTAAGCAACTATAGAACATGTAGAATGACTGCTCTGCAACTACTTCAACCATTGGTCCTTGAAGGTTTGTATTACCTCTTCACAAGTTCATCACGAACACAATCTTCCTGAGTGCAGCTCAACTTTCCTTCACACCTTCTTGGTGTTTCACAGTCTAAACCTTAGATAAAATCAAAGTTGAGACTTGAATCAATAAATATGATTCAACATGTGATTTGAGCTTCTCCTTCAGAATGTATATGATATGCTTAGGCTCTATATTTCTTCATGTGTTTGATCTTGATACTTCTTAGAATGTTTAGAGAACACTTGAGAAATTCTTGATCTTGCAATAAAGTATTCAACATGAGTTCTTTTAATTCACTTTCACCCTTTCTTAAAATATTTCTTGATATATTAATTCTTAGAACTCCCCCTTCTTCTTGTGGTAGAAGTGATCTATTTATAGGGGTTTCTTCAGTGGTAAAATGAATTTGAGCATTTGAATTTGAATCCTTATGTCCGTTGGTGGTCTTGCTTGATCTGATGAATGCCAGTGTCCTTTCTGACATTTCTGACTATCCAATAAAATAGCTTGCTTTATAAGAGTCAGACTTCTTCTTCAGCTTTTATAATTTCATCTTGAAATTGATCTCTAGTAAGCTAGTAAGTTTTCATCTTTAAGAGCATTAACTGAGTTTTTACTTTTCTTCGAAAATTCAGTACTATATTCTTTATCTGATTATAATTGACTTAATCAGAGTACACCATAATTCATAAATCAGCTAAGATATCATTGTCCTTATGTATCTTAGGTCTTAATACAAGATCCATAAAGTCAATTCAGGTCATCACAATCTTGCCAGAAATCTAACTTTATAGTCTCGGCTTTCATCTTCATAAATTGAGTCTGAATCCTCAGTTCTTCAGTCTTTAGTTAACTGAGTCTGTGTCCCTCAGTTCTTCATCTACTGAGTTTGTTCCCTTAGTTCTTCATCTACTAAGTGTGTTCCCTCAGTTCTTCATCTTCTAGTTAAGTCAACTGAGTCTGTGTCCCTAAGGGAACTTACCTTCTTCAGTTTCTATTGGTGTGTTCCGAGTCTGTCTCTCAATCAGTTGTGAACTTAGTTTTCATAAACACATCAAGTTAGTTTCTCATTATCTCAGATCTGAACCTAGAACTATTACAGTGCTTGTCTGATTTACTTATACAATTATCAGACTCTATTAAATCCTATACATCAATCACTAGACATCTTTTTGCTTTTCACTATAACAGCTAGTTATGACAATTCATCAATGGGGTTAAAAACAATAACCGATGAATCATCATCAAAACATAAATTTTATTTCCAACATTTATTTTTTGGTTTCCCTCCTTCCACGCCATCTCTAGCGTGAGTAGATCAAGCTAGATCTCCATAACTGAAGGTATGAAGTTTGAACATTCATTTATGTCTTTATTATGGTAGATCTACTTGTATTTACGTGTTGTAGTTAATCTGAATGTTTAACAACCCTATAATTTATTTGAATTGATTGAAACGAAGCAATGTAGATTCCAGAATAGGAACCGATGCCCCCAATTAATCGGCTGTCTTTACCGATTAATCGAGGCAAGTTTTTAGGTCTCCCTAATCTAGAGATTCAGCGTCAACTACGTTGATCGACAGGATTAATTAAAATGATTAATTAGGTCTTGTCAATCTAATATTCGTATATCATAAATTAACATAAAGGACTGTTAGTGAAGTGTCAGTTATGACATAGTCTTGATGGATCCCTAAAATCGTGCTAGTCATAGTCGATAGCTGCTTAGGGAGGTTCTCCGTCTTGAGCTGGAAACTCTAAAACTTTATGTGTATGAACTAATACAACCAACAAATGATGTTAGTTACATATAGATTGTCTGATTTCCTTAGAGTGGAAGTAGATAGGGTTAGGAAATTGCACCCGTAGCTCAACTGAATTAAAACATTTGATTGATTTAGGGAAATTTTGTGGGGAAGTAAACATAAGGATTAACTACACCAAGTTAGTAAATAGGTAGGGAAGGGGAGGAATACCATGTTTTTGTCTATGTTATTATTGGTCCTTGATTCACCGTTGCTATACTATGAAGTGACCAAGTACTCTTGCTATTATAAGTGACATCACACGAGACATCAACCGGCGGCGGCGCCAACAATTTTTGGGAAGAATGAGAAGGAGATGGAGGCCGATTGGGTGAAGGAGAAATATGGTTAGATTGTTCCATTTTTAATGTAAAGGATTCAATTTTATTTCTTAAAAATTGTGGTATAAGAAGTAATTGTGTCATTTTTCGTGGTGTTGAAGTAAAAAAAATTATGAAAATATTATTGTGGCACCGGAAGTAATTTAAAGAATGCCATAAGTAAATGTGATGTCGAGAGTAATACCGTGTTGCCGATAGATGCCGCATAATTTTAAATAGATAGCAACTACAATGAGAAAGATAGTTTGCATGACAGAGTAGTGATACATCCACTACACATTTTACCACAGCATCTTACACAACTAGGGATGACAATTTTGATCCAACCCGATGGATATCCACCCTACCCTGCCCGTTAGGGTAGGGTATTTTTAAGGGTAGGGTAGGGTATGAGTTTGATTTTTCAAAACTCGCCGAGGGTTAGGTAGGGTATGGATATGTATTCTCTACCCGTTATAATGTCCACCTGACCCATCATATTGTTGAATGGATCACTCCTTTGTGGAGCCCACTAAATAATAAAAAAATTAATAAAAGAATAAGAAATATGTCAAGTATTTAAGGGAATAAGCTAGGTTATTTTTCCCTAATCTAATCTAATCTTCACATCTTTAAGGAGGCAAAAGAGAGGTTTTCCACGTTAAATTTGTGGTGTTGTTTCTTTGTGCTTCCGTTTCGCTTTATTTGTGATTTAGCTTCGTTGGTGCTGCCTCATTTAATTCCGTTGCGTGTCATTTGGAAGACTTTGTGGGTATTTGTGATACGTGTGGTATTGCGATTGTTTGTTTTTCCAACAAGTGGTGGCAGAGCCCTGGCTAGTTAATTTCGTTTTGATGTATTTTCAGTGAATTTTTTTTTGGTGAAATGGAAGCCAACTTGAATAGGATGATCACTTTGAATGAGTCTAATTATGCCATATGAAAAAATAAAATGGAGGATCTTTTGTATGTGGAGAATTATTTCTTGCCGGTATTTAGTGCTGAAAAACCTGAAGATAAAATAGATGAATAGTGGAATTTGTTGCATAGGCAAGTTTGTGGTAATATTAGACAATGGGTTGATGATAATATTTTAAATCACATTAGTGACGAGAAACATGCTAGGTCTTTGTGGAAAAAACTTGAAGACTTGTATGCCCGGAAAATTGGAAACAATAAGATGCTTTTGATGTATAAATTGATAAATTGGAGATATCATGATGGAACTCCTATGGCTGATCATTTGAATACTTTCTTGGGTATTATGAACCAAATTATTTCTATGGGTATTAATTTTGATGATGAAGTGCATGGATGGATGCTTCTTGGCTCTTTACCGGAATCGTGGGAAAATTTTCGAAATTCTCTATCTAATTCAACCCCATATGGTGCTCTGACCATTGATCTTTTAAAGACAAGTGTTTTGGAAGAAGAGGCAAGGAGGAAGGCACATGGTGTTTCCTCATAGTCGGATGTCTTGGTTACTGAATCAAGGGGGAGAAGTCAAAGCAAATCCTCTAAAGATAGAGGTCGGAGTAGGAGCAAATAGAGGGCAAGTACAAATTTTTTGAAAGCAATCACTGTGGCAAGAAGGGACACATCAAGACTTTTTGCTTTAAATTGAAACAGGAGAAAAAGGAAAACAGTGACAAAAAAATGATGAGAAGTAGGAAGATAAAGTTAATGCATCTTCTTCTGAAGATTTTCTCATGTTTCAAGAAGTTGATGATGTTATTCTTGCTGATGATATGACTAGTTGGTTTGTTAAGTGTAGTGCTTCGGTCCATGCTACTTCAACAAGAGAGTTTTTCACATCATACACTCCAGGTGACTTTGGTGATGTGAGAACGGCTCAAGATTCTATCTTAAAGTGTGCATGTGTTGGATATATTAGTTTGGAGACGTCTAATGGTACCAAACTGATTCTTAAACGAGTTAATCACATTCTAAGGATCTGGTTGAATTTGATTTATGTTGCCAGACTGTGTGATGATGGTTATAATAGCTCATTTTCTTGTGATAAGTGGAAGCTCACAAAAGGGTCTTCAGTTGTGGCTAGAGGTACAAAGACATCTACACTTTTCTTGACTCAAGCCAAAGTTATTGTTGATGAGGCTCATGTAGTGCAGTCATGTGATGAGACCGAGTTGTGGCATAAGAGGTTATGTCATATGAGCTTGAAAGAATGACTGTCTTATCTAAGAAAATGTATTGTCTTGTTCCAACAGTTTGCATTTGGAAAAATGTGCTCATTGTCTTGCAGGGAAGCAAACTAGAATTTATTTTAAATCGAATCCACCTTCAAGAATGTCAGAAGTACTTGAGCTTGTTCATTCTAATGTTTGTGGTCCTATGAAAACAAGGACGCTTGGTGGTTCCCGCTATTTTGTGACTTTTATTGATGATCACTCCAGGAAAATTTGGGTGTACACTTTGAAGAAAAAAGATCAAGTGTTAGACATGTTCAAGAATTTTCAAGTTTCAGTTGAGAGGGAAACTGAAAAGAAGTTGATGTGTATTCGGAATGACAATGGAGGTGAATACAAAGGTCCATTTCATTATTACTGTAAGCAGCAAGGTATCAGACATGAGATAATTCCGTCAAAGACTCTGCAGTTGAATGGCTTGGCAGAGAGGATGAACAGAACATTAGTGGAGAGAGTCAGATGTTTGCTTTCACAAGCCGGATTGCCTAAATCCTTTTGGGGTGCAGCTTTGTGTACAGTGGTTCATGTACTAAATTTGGCTCCATGTGTTCCATTGCAGAACGGTGTTCCTTAGAAGGTATGGTCAGGTAAAGATGTATCTTACCATTATTTGAGAGTTTTTGGTTGTAAAGCTTATGTTCACATTCCTAAAGACGAGAGGTCTAAGCTTGATGCTAAGAATAAACAGTGTATTTTTCTTCGTTATGGTCAAGATGAGTTTGGGTACAAATTTTATGATCATGTTGACAAGAAACTGATTAGAAGCCGAGATGTTGTGTTTGCAAAGAATGAGACTTTCCAGTATGTTGATAAAAATCAGAGTTCAACACCTCAGGCTAGTGATGGTTCAGCTGATGTTCGGTAAAAACGAGTTTTACAATTTATAACCGAAACACCCCAAGTATAAGGATCGTAGTATAGGATGTTAACGGGTCGTCCTAAGGGAGTGGAATGTTTATCGGATCAAGGAACAATTATTCTATCGATTATGTCACAATTATTAACTAAACTAAGGTTGAAACTAATTAAAATCTAAACCTAAGAATTAAAACTAAAACAGGAATAAAAACAAGCAGAAAATAAGAAAACAGAAAGACGGACGAGCGTTCACTAAAGTGAACGAGCGTCTGAAAGCTTAATATAATGGATGTTCGTCTACTATTGCGGATGAGCGTCTGATTATGAATTGAAACAGAAAATTGCAGGAAAACAGCAGGAAATTAGGGTTTATAAAACTAGAACTTAAACTAAACTTAATCTAAACGATTACGAACGAATTGAGTAACAAATAAGTAAAGGAAAACAGCGAGGCAACGAATCCACCCATCAACCAACAATCCCAACTAGATGGTGATCTAAAGACATAGTTTTTAGTAGTGATTTTTCACGAGTTCGATCAAATATCTTCAATCAAATTTCTAAGGTTTTGTTTATCTTTTCAAACAAACTAAACATGCAATCAAAACGAAATCACGAGATTGTTTCCAAACTCTTACTCGACTAATCATGCCTAATCTCTTATAACATGAATAATTGCATTACTTTGAATAAAAGAGAACTTAAATAACATACTTTCATATATTGATTCAAGCATCACATAAACGGAGATCGTTTCATCAAATCTTAATTCAATAAAACTTTAAACAATACAAAACAGATCCAAAGTAATGAAAAACTATGAAATAAACTCACTAAACTTAAGCATCGAACTCTCTAGTTGGTTGTGTTGATGATGAGCTTCCTTCGTCGTCTCACTGCAAGGTTTTTAGCCAACAATCATGTTGAAGATGATTGTTGGGTTGGAGAAGTTCATCTCTGCGTAAAAAGGCTTGTGGCCGCCGCTTTTTGGTGTAAAGTTGTGATCTCAATTATGTGGTATGAATTAGGGTTAAGAGGCTGCTGCTATATATAGAATTTTGAGTCGGTTATGACTAAGTCGGCAACGGACGCTCGTCTGAATATCCGGACGCCCGTCCGAATGCCTGGGCGCTGTAAACGCTTCGTTCATCCTCCGTCTGAACTCTCTCGAATGTAAAATACGATTACGACGCCGCATGGGCGCCGATTCACTACGGGCGCTGTTCAAGATCGATGACGCCCGTTTGAACTGCTGAGGATCGGATCTCTTCATCTTTATCCAATTTCTTCAAGCCAATTCCAACTCTATCTCTTATAATTCGACTTGAGCTTCATTTATCCTCATTATATGCACTAAAATTAACTCCTACATGATAAATAAACAATGCAAAAATGTAATAAAATCCAAATAATAATAATTCCATTAAATCAACACTTAAAATCATCAATTTTGCATACAACCCTCTTAAAATCATCTTTATTAAATAATTACACTTAAACCCTTAATTCTCATGTAAATTATGCAAATGTGGGAAAAAATAATAATAAAATACACCACTAATAATCATATAAATATGGCCTTAACAACTCCCCCACACTTAACTTTTTGTACGTCATCGGACAAAACAATCAAAACATAGCTCAACTTTCATGCAATCCACATAGATCTCTAACTCACGTAACAAAAGATACAACAACTATAGCAAACAATACCATCACAGAGATAGACTCGGTGTATGTGTGACAAGCCGTTCTCAATCTTAACAAGCCTTTCAAAGAAATATCCTTTCAAAAATCCAATGACTATCCTTGATATAGGCAGTAATAGCTCCACTCAAAGCCTTCCCACGCACTCAGTAGGATAATCCCTACAGCATATCATGCGGTTCTACTGGGTATAAGATCCATGATAACAAAGACTTCACTTCATTTTTACTCATCATTTCCAAAAATTTTCAAATTTGACGCATATCAGAATGAGCTCTTACCCATCATAGTAGAATAGGATGTTTCGTGATAACACCCTTCCTTACTCAAATCATAAGGTAGCTTCTCCTGACTGTCGTGAGCTTTTGGTCATCATAGTGGTATAGGACATTTCGAGATAATGCCCTACCTCACTCCAATCATCGACCAGCTTCCGACAAACGTATTTATTAATAATTGCTCACTCACTTTATTCATTCACTATTCAAAGTCATAAGTTACATCTCACTTATCACATTCAAACGTTATGATATTCACAGTACACGGTCCAACTTAGGTGTAACTATACTGATCTTACTAAGATAAATCACTAAAAATAATGAAAGGATACAATTCAAAAGTCATGCTTCAAAATCAAAGGCTTTCGTGAGTGAAAAACGAATACTATCTCCATAAAAGTAAAACATGCTATAATTATCTCACTAAGTCACATACTATCATCGTTAGAAAACTACAACTAGCAAGCATTTAGTTTCAACCATATGCTCGAGACTAACAAAAATTTAAATTTCGTGGAAATTTAACATTCACTCATATTTCAAAAGATATGGCATAAAAACATACCCAATTTACCCCCCCCCCCACACTTAAATCACATTATGTCCTCAATATGTGTAAATATAAAAGAAAAGAAAACTTAGCTGGTTTCAACGGTGGTTGTCGGATGAAAGTTGGCAGAGGTCAGGCCGGAGCATGGATGTACCGCTGCAACTCGAATAGACAACACTGGACAGTAGTAACTCGAAAACCTGCTCAAAAGTATCTGCAACACTCGACATACCATATAATCTCGGGGTACACGGGGTATATGAGCAACACATAACACAAAACACTTACAATGAACGTAGGAGGAATAACCAGCAACACATAATCAACTAAAGTATTATTAGAAAACTAATAATCAACACATAATCAACACATAATCCTCACAGACGAGGATATACTTATTACCACATGAAGATGGAAAGGGTCCCATAAAATCTATGCCCCATACGTCGAAAACTTCACACTCAAGAATGGGCTTAAGTGGCATTTCCATCCGACTACTCTGCCTTCCTGTTCTCTGGCACCTATCACAACCTTTACAAAAGGCTTCTGCGTCTTTAAACAGAGTCGGCCAGTAGAATCCAGCTTGAAGAATCTTTGCAACCGTCTTCGGTGTTCCGTAGTGACCTCCTGTAGGACCGCTGTGGCATTGTTCTAGGATATCCCACTGATCATGCTCAGGAACACACCTTCGAAGCAAACCATCCTTACAGACCTTGAACAAATAAGGATCTTCCCATACGAGATATTTAAGATCAGAAAAGAAGTTTTTCTTCTCCTGATACATCATATCCTCTAAATGACCACTCGCTAAATAGTTGACGTAGTCAGCATACCACGGTCTAACCGTTTCAAGCTTCATCAATTGCTCAGTCGGGAAATCAATGCCTATATCATTGTGATTCTCTGCACCCTCATTTACTAAGCGAGATAAATGATCAGCCACAATATTCTCACTACCTTTCTTATCTTTAATCACAAGGTCAACAAACTCTTGTAAAATCAGAATCCATCGAAGTAACCTTGGTTTTGCATCTGCTTTGTCCATAAGGTAGCGTAGGGCTGCATGATCGGTCCAAACAACAACTTGAGACCCTAAAAGATAACTTCTAAACTTGTCAATGGCAAAAACAACAGCTAAGAATTCCTTCTCAGTTGTGGTATAATTGCATTGAGCCGGGTTCAAGTGCGGCTCGCATAATAAATGGGCTGAACCTTTTATCAACTCTTTGACCTAAAACTGCGCCTACGGCGTAATTAGAGGCATCGCACATCAACTCGAAAGGCTTGGTCCAGTCAGGTGCAACTAAAATAGGGGCACTGATAAGCTTGTCTTTCAGACAATTGAAAGCTTCTTTGCACTTCGCATCGAACAAGAAATCGACATCTTCTTTCAAGAGATTTGATAAAGGCTTGGCAATCGTAGAAAAGTCTCTAATGAAACGCCGGTAGAAGCCAACATGTCCTAGAAAACCTCGTACCTCTTTCACTGTTTTTGGGTACATCATCTTTTCAATGGCTTCAACCTTAGCCTTATCAACTTGAATACCAGCATTGGACACCTTATGTCCCAAAACGATTCCTTCGTCTACTAGAAAATGGCATTTCTCCCAGTTAAGCACCAGATTTTTCTCAACACACCATCGGAGTACCATATCTAGGTTCCTTAAGATTTCATCAAAGCTATCGCCGTAGACTGAGAAGTCATCCATGAAGACCTCCATGCATTGCTCCACAAGTCCATCAAAAATGGCCAACATACACCGTTGAAAAGTCGCGGGTGCATTGCATAGACCGAATGGCATTCTACGAAAAGCAAAAGTACCAGATGGACACGTAAACGTGGTCTTCTCTTGGTCATTGGGGTCGATGGCTATCCGGAAGTAACCAGTATATCCATCGAGAAAACAATAATACTTATGACCACTCGGTCGTTCAATAAGTCGTCAATGAAGGGTAGGGAAAGTGGTCCTTGGCGGTAACCTCATTAAGTCTCGATAGTCAATACGAGACTCAGAGGCACATCCACGAGTCGTAAGGCAACTTCCTCCCTTTTTCATTCTTTTTCGACGGTGATTCCACCTTCTTTGGCACAACTTGAGTAGGGTGACCCACTCGCTATCGGCGATTGCATAGATGATGCCCATGTCAAGCCACTTTATCACTTCTTTCTTGACAACCTCCTGCGTATGCGGATTCAGCCTTCTCGAGGTTGTCTAACCTTTTAGCTCCCTCCTCCGTTCGGATTTTATGCATGCATACATCCGGGTGATTCCTCGGATATCACCCACTTGCCATCCGAACGCGAGGATATTCTTTTTTAAGCACTTCTATCACCGTGCTTCTTGCTCGAGATCGAGTTTGAAGAAATGATCAAAGGCAATTTATCTCCATCCTTAATAAAGATATACTTAAGGTGTTTGAAGCGGTTTGAGCTCTAAATCGGTGAGGTGGTTGCTCAATACTAGACTTTAACGGGCCACCTTTCTCCTTATGAGCTTGAAGTGGTTGACAATGAGAACACCTCATCTTCCCGAGGCTCAACCCCGTAAAAGTCTTCGGATCAAATCATCCATCGGAATCCTCCGGTCAACACTTGCTTCCTTCTTCCTATGATCGATCATTTTTCTTAACTCTTCATCTTTAAGCTCTTACGCGACTCTTCCCAATCATCAACTTCCCAATGGGTAGCTTCTCTCCAAAACTCTACCTCGTCCCAACTACCCATCGAGCTTCTTCTTCACCAGGATGAAGTCTTCCCGACTCGAGTTCTTTGAAATCATCGTTTGTTCTTTGGGCATCTCCATGCTTCTAACTCAATAACAGAGCCCGGTGTGGCGAGTGAAGATGACTCGTCAATGCCTACGGCTTGAAATGAATCGAAGATGGTCCGCGATCACCGGATCCTCAATGTCCAAGACTTCAAAAACACCTCTCTCACAACTCCTCTTCTTCTTCAAAGTAGGCATCTTTTTAGATCCTCATAGATATAGCTTCGACAAACGATATTTCATCAATTACGGCTCTTTCGGGATGTGTCCCCGTGTGAAGGTGACGGATGTGTCACCGACTCTAAGAGTAATCTGTCGCTTTGCGTAAGTCGATGAGAGCGTTAGAAGTGTCTAAAAAGGTTCGGCCTAGAATTAGAGGCATCTCCTTATCGTGTGGATAGTCTAGAATAACCCAATCGGTAGGGAAGACTAAATGTTCAATTTGAAGGAGAACATTAGCTACACAACCGGTGCGCATCCGGCTAGATTTATCTACCATCCGAAGAGAAATCGGGCGTTCCGCATCCTTTTATCTAACCCGAGCTTTTTGCATACGTTTAATGGCATCACATTAATAGAGGCCCCGAGTCGCATAAGGCGTTTTGAATAAATGGCCTTCGATCTTACGAGAGATTGAAGGTCCGCCAGGTCACCTCGCTTAACGAAGCAATTTTCAGTGAAACCATCGCGCAATCCTCTCTCGCGAAGCACTTCTTCACCATCCCCTGAAGCTTTCTCTTACTCCCACGAAATTCTTTAAGATACTTAGAGCATTTAGGCATTTCGATTAATACCTCGGCTAAGGGCATACTAACTTGAGTGTCTCTAAGCATCCTCCTCACTCCAAAGATCTTGCTTGTCGTTAGTGAGGGCTTTCTCTTCCTTTTTGGTGGATAAGGAAGGGCTTTATCATTCCTCAGTAGCTTGATTCTTTATCGCCTCATCCTCCCTATCCTTCCATCTTACGAACTTTTCTTTCTTTTTCTTAGTCGAAGTACCGCCCTTGACTTTCCTTTCTTTCCTCGTCATCGAATTATTTTCATCCTCCGAAGAATTGTCACTAAGCTCCTCATCGTTGCTTTCTTCGGCATGTGGTTTCGATTTCCCTCTCTGAACTCATGGCGTCGGGAGGGGCTACTAATTTCCGACATCTTGCCGGGTCCAAATTGTTACCACTTCTCAACGCGTACTTCATTCAACTCCTCTTCTTGTCCATACTCCCATTGTGGTGTAATGGCAGTGCAAACATTCACATCAGCTTTTGGGTTTCTCTCGGTATAACTCGGGAGTTTACCGTGAGGTCTGCTTGCTTGCTGGTCTGCCATCTGACCAACTTGTCTCTCAATAGCTTTAACGCTAGTAGACAGAGTCTTCACCATGTCTACCAGCTCATCAAATTTGTGTTGAGGGACACATGAGGTGGTATGATTTTGAGTTTGGTTCCATGCTCCTTGAGGCCTTTGGGAGTTAGGAGCTGTCATTTGATAGTTTGAGTTGAAAGAATTCGAATTTGAAGGGCCATGTGGTAACTTGGCTTGATTGAAGTTTTGTCGTTGAAATCCTGAGTAGTTCTGGCTTTGATTGAAGTTTCGGAAGGGTTGGTTTTGATTATCCATTAAATTTACTTCTTCCGTCATCTCCGTTCCTACCGCATTCCCGGATCGGAAGGTTTGCGTCAAGATTGGCCAGCTGCTTGCTTATCAATTCCATCTGAGCAACCAACAGTTGTGTATCAGGATTGCTTGCAATACCTTCTTTCTTAACAATATTGGTCTTCTTAGGAGTCGACCACATATTGTTCTTGGCGATGGTCTCAGCCACTCTCTGTGGCGATCTCATCACCTCCCCCTAGGAAGGATCCATGAGCTGTGGAGTCAAGATAGTCTCTATTAGGTTGAGAGACTCCTCTGTAGAACAGTTCCAGCAACTCATGTCTGTCATATCCGTGATTGGGGCATTTCCTCATCAAGAGATTCAATCTCTCCCAAGCTTTGCCAACAGTCTCATCCTCCAACTGCTCAAACATAGCTATTTCCCGTTTCATCTCCATAATCTTGCCTGGTGAAACCCACTTGAGAGCGAAGGCTCTTTTGACATCATTCCATGTATGGAGAGAATGATGTGCCAACGATTTAAACCACCGACTTGCTTCACCTTTCAAAGCAAAAGGAAATAGATTTAACTTGACTATCTCAGAATCAACACCAGGATAATGGCACCTTTCACGATTTGTATTTAATGTGGACAAGAAGTCGTGCGGGTCTTCTTGAGCAATGCCATGGAAAGAGCTATTTTGGACTAGTGCAACTACTCCATTTTAAGGTCGAAATTTACTCCCCATATCGTGGACGAATAGGTCTATGTCCTCGAGAAAATCTTGATTAAGATATGGAGTGTAGGGTCTGGTTCAATTGATTAAGCCGGTTTTGGCGGAATTGTTGAAGTTGTTGATTTATGCCACTGCTTCGCGGATTCTTCTTTCTTTGCAGAGCTTGCATTTGTTGAAGGAGTAAATTTAATCGAGCTTGGGGATCGGGATTTGGAATTGGTGGATCTTGATCCGCCATTTTGTCCAAATCGGGAAAAGCCTTCTTCTAAGGATAGATCGTTCGTGCTCGGGATCAAAGATCGAAGTCCGCTTCTTACTTCTCGTTTGCATAAACCGGAAGAAAGGAAAGGAAGAAATCAACCCTTTGGGGTTGATTAGAAACAGTTTAGAAAAGATTAGATGGTTTAGAGGAGAAAAGAAAAGAGAAGAAAAGAGAAGAAAGAAAAGAAGTGATGATTGAACAGATGAATCAAGCGTCCAAAGTGTTAGTGGACGTTCGTTCGTTGAATCAACGCTGCTTCGTTGATTGAATGAACGTTCGTTCAGAGGACAGAATTGAGGTGGACGGGCGTTCAAGTTGTTGAACGCTCGTTCAGAAGGCTTTTAGTAATTATTATTATTTTTTTATTTTTTATTTTTTAATTTTCTTATTTTAGAAAATATATAGAAACCGAAACTGGAAAGAAAAGTTTAAAAACAAGAAAAAACACTAAGCCGGTAAAAAAAAAACTTGTTGAAATCTTCTAGGGCCAAAATGGAGGGGAAAACAGTGGATTTTGACCTCGAAAACGCACTGAACGGCCTGTGGCGGTTCACCACGTCGTCGGTGTCGGAACGAGCTTTCCGAATTGGGGTCCTGCGTTCCAAACGGACACTCGAGCCGAAAGTTATGGTCAAAATACTACCGCGTGCCCTAACGACCCCTTTTTGACACAGAAAATTGTCCTAAATAGAATCCGACAACCGTTACCGACTCCCGCAACGGCGCCAAAAACTTGTTCGGTAAAACGAGTTTTACAATTTATAACCGAAACACCCCAAGTATAAGGATCGTAGTATAGGATGTTAACGGGTCGCCCTGAAGGAGTGGAATGTTTATCGGATCAAGGAACAATTATTCTATCGATTATGTCACAATTATTAACTAAACTAAGGTTGAAACTAATTAAAATCTAAACCTAAGAATTAAAACTAAAACAGAATAAAAACAAGCGAAAATAAGAAAACGAAAAAGATTGGACGGCGTTCACTAAAGTGAGCGAGCGTCTGAAAAGCTTAATATAATAGGCGTTCGTCTACTATTGCGACGACGCCGTCGATTATGAATTGAAACAGAAAATTGCGGGAAAACAAAGCAGAAAATTAGGGTTTATAAAACTAGAACTTAAACTAAACTTAATCTAAACGATTACGAGCGAATTGAGTAACAAATAAGTAAAGGAAAACAATGAGGCAACGAATCCACCCATCAACCAACAATCCCAACTAGATGGTGATCTAAAGACATAGTTTTTAGTAGTGATTTTCACGAGTTCGATCAAATATCTTCAATCAAATTTCTAAGGTTTTGTTTATCTTTTCAAACAAACTAAACATGCAATCAAAACGAAATCACGAGATTGTTTCCAAACTCTTACTCGACTAATCATGCCTAATCTCTTATAACATGAATAATTGCATTACTTTGAATAAAAGAGAACTTAAATAACATACTTTCATATATTGATTCAAGCATCACATAAACGGAGATCGTTTCATCAAATCTTAATTCAATAAAACTTTAAACAATACAAAACAGATCCAAAGTAATGAAAAACTATGAAATAAACTCACTAAACTTAAGCATCGAACTCTAGTTGGTTGTGTTGATGATGAGCTTCCTTCATTCGTCTCACCGCAGCAGGTTTTAGCCAACAATCATGTTGAAGATGATTGTTGGGTTGGAAAGTTCATCTCTGCGTAAAAGGCTTGTGGCGCGCGCTTTTTGGTGTAAAGTTGTGATCTCAATTATGTGGTATGAATTAGGGTTAAGAGGTCTTTGCTATATATAAATTTTGAGTCGGTTATGACTAAGTCGGCAACGGACGCCGCCTCGAATATCCGACGCCCGTCCGAGAATGCCTGGACGCCGAGTAAACGCTTCGTTCATCCTCCGTCTGAACTCTCTGAATGTAAAATACGATTCTGGACGCTGCATGGACGCCAGTTCACTTCTGGACGCTCGTTCAAGATCAGTAGACGCCCGTTTGAACTGCTGAGGATCGGATCTCTTCATCTTTATCCAATTTCTTCAAGCCAATTCCAACTCTATCTCTTATAATTCGACTTGAGCTTCATTTATCCTCATTATATGCACGAAAATTAACTCCTACATGATAAATAAACAATGCAAAAATGTAATAAAATCCAAATAATAATAATTCCATTAAATCAACACTTAAAATCATCAATTTTGCATACAACCCTCTTAAAATCATCTTTATTAAATAATTACACTTAAACCCTTAATTCTCATGTAAATTATGCAAATGTGGGAAAAAATAATAATAAAATACACCATTAATAATCATATAAATATGGCCTTAACAGCTGACTTGGAGATAATTTCTCCTACACCCATAAAGGAACGTGGTGCATTTGATAACCCGGGTAATCAGCAGGTTGATGCAGATGATGCAGTTGATATTGATTATAACATTGATGATGATATGATTGAGGAACCAGTACAAGATGAGGCTCCACCAGTTATTCCAAGGAGATCTACTAGAGAGACACCCTTCTACTAGATATTCAGTGACTGAGTATGTTTTGCTCTTAGATAGTGGGGAGCCAGAATGTTTTGAGGAGGCCATAGATGATGAACATAAAGATAAATGGCTTGATTCTACGAAAGATGAGATGGAGTCTTTGCATGACAATCACATATATGAGTTGATGAAATTGCCTAAGGGGAAGAAAGCTTTGAAGAATAAGTTGGTCTTCAGAATTAAGAACGAAGACGGTAATTCTACACCTCGGTATAAGGCAAGATTAGTATTCAAAGGTTTTGGTCAGAGAAAGGGCATTGATTTTGGTGAGATTTTCTCTCCTATTGTGAAAATGTCTTCTATCCGGACTATTCTTGGCTTGGCAGCTAGTCTGATTTGGAGTTTGAGCATATGGATGTTAAAACTGCTTTTCTTTATGGTTATTTGGAAGAAGACATCTACATGGAGCATTCAGAGCGTTTTCAGGTGAAAGGAAAAGAGGATCTTGTGTGCAAGTTGAAGAAGAGTCTTTATGGGTTGAAGCTAGTGCCTAGACAGTGGTATAAAAATTTTGAGTCTGTCATGAGGGAGTAGGGCTACCAGAAGACTACTTCAGATTATTGCATGTTTATTAGCGGATTCTCAGAGGATGATTTTATCATTAATTTACTTTATGATGATGATATTTTGATTATTGGCAAGAATGCTTCAAGGATTAACAGGTTGAAGCAGTAGTTGAGCAAGTCTTTTGCCATGAAAGACTTAGGCCAAGCTAATCATATTTTAGGAATGCAGATTACTCATGACAGAGTGGCTGGGAAAATTTCTTTGTCAAAAGAGAAGTACATAAATAAGGTAATTTAGAGATTTTGCATGAGTGATGCTAAAGCAGTGTCCGGTCCACTTGCATCCCATTTCAAGTTGAGTATCAAACAGTGTCCTTCTAGCAATGATGAAAAGGAAAAGATGTAGTATGTCCCGTATGCTTCAGCAGTGGGTAGTTTGATGTATGCCATAGTATGTACTAGACCAGACATAGCTTATGCAGTTGGTAAGGTTAGTCATTTTCTTTCTAATCATGGTAGAGAGCATGTGAATGCTATGAAATGGATTATGAGATATCTCAGGGGTACTACTGATTTATGCATTACTTTTGGTGGTGAAAAAACGGTGTTTGTTGGTTTCACTGATTCTAATATGGCTGGAGATGTTGGTTCTTACAAGTCCACTTCAAGATATTTGGTTAAATTTGCAGGCGGAGCTGTGTCATGGAAGTCGAGGTTGCAAAAATGTGTTGCACTTTCAACTACTGAAGCTGAGTATATTGCAGCAACTGAAGCATGTAAAGAGTTGTCGTGGATGAAGAAGTTTCTCTGAGAGCTTGGTTTGAAGCAATATCAGTATGTGTTGCTTTGTGATAGTCAGAGTGCTATTCATCTTGGTAAGATGCAACTTTTCATTCTAGGACCAAGCACATTGATGTTCGTTATCATTGGATTTGGGATGTGTTGGATTTGAAGTTGCTAGCAATTGAAAAAGACACACGGATGATAATGGTGCAAATATCTTAACAAAAGTGCTGACAAGGGAGAAGCTTGAGATATGTCGTTCTATTGTTGGAATGACGAATTCCTCCACAATGTCATGAGGGGGAGATTTTTTGGGTGGATCACTCCTTTGTGAAGCCCACTAAATAATAGAAAAAAAAATATTAAAAAAATATGTCAAGTATTTAAGAGAATAAGCTAGGTTATTTTTTCCCTAACCTAATCTAATCTTCACAACTTTAAGGAGGCAAAAGAGAGGGTTTCCACGTTAAAATTGGGGTGTTGTTTCTTTGTGCTTTCATTTCGCTTTATTTGTGATTTAGCTTCATTGGGGCTGCCTCGTTTAATTTCGTTGCGTGTCATTGGAAAGACTTGTGGGTATTTGTGATACGTGTCTGATAACGTCAAAAATATCTCGGGTGTTCAGCAGTGGATTAGTGATGGATATCTAGGTGTGATTTGTGTATGAGAGAGGTATTTGCCGGCGGTGTGCGGTGGTGCTAGAGAATTATGATGGTGATAAGAGTGGTGGTGCAAGTACAACATAAAATGACTAGAGAATTGGACAGAGTAAGCCTGGGTTTTTTTTATTAATGTATATCTCTTTGAAGGGTTACAATGTGCCCTATTTATAAGGGAGGAACCGACTATAATTTGACATAATTACAATAAAGGACTAAAAATATAGCTAGGAGATCGGTCGGCGGCGAGCTCGCAAGGGATTCGATACGAAATGGCTCCGTTAACCACATCGCCTCCGGCGTCCTCTATTTCCTCTTTGTACAGAAATCATCGATATCCACTTCCCTAAGTGTAATGGGTTCGGGTTTAGTACGGTCGTTCTTGCTTTACAGACCCCGCGGTCTGGCCCCCTTGGCTTTGCCCAACATCCCACGGGACCATTAGGTCATGATGTGTGTTGGAAATAAAATTTATGTTTTGATAATGATTCATCTTATTTATTTAGTTATTAGTTTACACCCCATTAATGAAGTGCTGAAGCTAGCTATTATTGTGAAAAGCCAAAAGATTTCTAGAACTGAATGTATAGGTTCTATTAGAGTATGATAATTGTATAGGTTATATCAGACAAGCACTATAATAGTTAGAGTGTCGTTAAACTGAAAACTGGACATCATCTAGAAAACTCGATATTGACTAAAACTGAAAGAGTCACTAGAACTTAGAACTGAAGTTTACACAGAACTGAAGAAGTTATGTTCGCTGAGGGGCACAGACTCGGTTGAATTATCTAGATGATTGAAGAACTGAGGGACACAGACTCAGTTATTGAAGAATGAAGAACTGAGGGTTCAAACTCAGTTTATGAAGATTAAAGTCGAGACTGTAGAGTTAGAATTCAGGTAAGTCTGTGATGACCTGAACTGACTTTATGGATCTTTTATGAAGACCTAAGAATAATAAGGACTGATATCTTAGATGATTTATTAAGGATGTGTTGTACTCTGATTTAGTCATATGAAATCAGATGAATAGAGTACTAAGTTTTGAAGAAGAGTAAAAACCAATTAATGCTCTTAGTCAGTTGACAAACTGATAACTGACATACTCAGATCAAAACTGACTAGGACACTCAGTTTCAAAGTCATTCATTCAAAGAACTGAACGTACCTTTGAACATTACAAATCAATAAATATTATTGGATGAAGAACTGACATGTCAGAACAGTCACTGACATCTGACATCTGAAAATATGAACGTTGATAGAATTCGAACTCAAGATGAATGTTGGACCTTACAATATAAATAGAGGGCTTGGCATCAAGGATCAAACACCGAACAACAACGCGAGAATACAAGTTTATTGTGCCAAGTCTTGTTCATCCGAATTACTATCAATCTTTGCACTTTACTAGATCTTATCCAGAATTTTTCAAGTGTTAAAGCTACAAAGATCAAATCCAGAATTTGACACTTAGAAGAACCACAAGCAAGAATCAATTTATTGATTCTCATCCCAACTTTGATTTTTATCAAAGGGTTAGACTGTGAAGCAATCCGGTTTAAGATTTGCCAAGGCCAGTTGTTGTTGTTTGCAGTCGGGTAGAGTGTGTTTGTGGTGGAGTTGGAGAAGAGGCAATACAACCCTCTAAGGACCAGTTTTTCAAGCAGTTGCAGAGCAGAAATCTCACATGTTCTACAGTTGTTTAGATAGTGAAGCTAGGGATTAGTCAAGGACTATCATTTAGGACTTTTTGTAATCGGCTACCTCAGAAAGTTCTAGTGGAATTTTCCTCCTACATCACAGGGGAAGAGTGGACTGACAGGATTACACCACCTGGAACCACTATAATTCTTGCCTTATTTACTTTATGTATTTACTTAGTTTATCAGTATTTGTGATTTTTTTTCATACAGCATAACTGAACAAACTGATTGATATTCACTCACAGTTCACAAAATGACATTCACCAGAATTCAGTTTTGCATACTTATCTGTTTTTTCTTAGATACAACAAGATCTGCATAAAGGCTAAAATTTATCCATTTGCCGGTTGACTCGGTTTAGCGTAAGTCGGTTTTACTTATACTCACTAAAGTCGACTTAACTCCACACTAGTTTAAAATTGAACTAATCAGCTTAAATCTAGTTTTTGGTGACAAGTTTATTCACCCCCCTCTAAACTTGTGTCAGCCTTTCCAAGGGACCAACAATTGGTATCAGAGCAGTGTTCTTTGACAAGTCCTTGTTAAAAGCTCACTTGTTCTGATTATACTCTATAGTTGTTCTCCTGAACAATCTCAGTTTTCAGTTGCCAATTCTTGTATAAACTCACTTACACTATGGATAACAATCAGTATGCCAGACAGATGCTTATGTGTAACATGGACCGCTTTGATGAATATAGAAGTCGTTTGCAGGCTTTTCTTGCTGCAACTCATGATGAGATGATGGACGTAGTTCTGATGGACCTTCCAAATCACTCACATGCAAACTATCAATGGTGATCAAGTCAGAGTTGCCAAGCCCAAAAGCAAATAGAACAATGATGATCGAAAAAGAAACAATCTGAACAATTTTGCCATGATATCATTCTCAGGACTCTCGACAGCAACATGTATCTTAAAGTCAAAGATTACACAATTGCAAAGGAAATGTGGGAGAAACTTCAGCTAGTTTGTGAAGGAACCTATTCCATTAAAGAAAACAAAATCTCAATTGCCATACAGAAGTTTGAGAACTACAAGATGAAATCAGGTGAAAACATCGAACAATTGGAAACAAGATTCAGCGCAATAATGAATGAACTTGCTCTACTCAAGATTGAATATACCAAGAAAGAGATCAATACCAGAATCTTGAAGGCTTTACCTATGTGCTGGAAAATGAAAGTCACAGCAATGGAAGAATCAATGAGACTTGATGTAGAAGATTCATTCAAAATCTTCTCAGATCTGAAGGCTTATGAATTCAGTGAAGATTTCAAAATCACAGAAGCAGTGATCAAAGCTATGGAGGAACACAAAACAACAGCTCTTGCAGCTACATCCAATGACAATCAAGAAACTTCATATAGCAATCTTCAGCAATTAGATGAAATGGAAGAACATATGGCTCTCATGATGAACAGAATTCGAAGAATGAAAAGTGGACATCCAGTCACTCAGAAGTTTATCAAAAAGACTCTTGAGAAAAGAAAAGATGATGAATATCTTTGCTTCAACTGCAAAAAGCATGGACACTACAAAGCTGAATGTCCTGAGCTGACTGGTAAGAAGACTCAGCAATAAAGAACCGGTAGAAGGGCTCTCTTAGCTGGAGATGGGTCAGATTATGAAGCTGGAACCAAAACACTATCAGATGATACAGCTCTGATGGCTCACATGGAAGATCCAAATGAAGTATGTGAATCCAACTCTAAATATACCTCAGCACAGGTTTCCATGCAAAATGCTTGCTCACTGCCGACTCCAATCCAAGAAATCCAGAATTAGAAGAAACTCTTGATGAATTGATTAATCAGCTGGTTATGAATCAATTAAAGCATAAAAAGAAGCTCTAATTCTAAAAGTCAAAAGATTGAAAGATGCATTGAACACGTTGAAACTGACCAGAACCGACAAAGGAAAGAATCAATATCAGCCTACTGCATCAGCAGCAGCAACTGAATCTTTCACTCAATCAAGTTCAGCTACTGGATTTAAATCTAGAAAGTCATATGGTGACCAGACTGGCCTAGGATTTGATACACAGCAAACTTCAAGGGAAGGAACGGGCAAAGCTGTTGAACCTAATATCAAAACTGGCGTTAAGTTTGTAGCTGAGCAATTTCCTCAAACTGAGAAGCATCTTTGATCCAAAAAACCCGCCCCACATGAATCAACTCGGTCTCAAAGATCGCTTTTCCAAGAAGTCAGTTGCGTTCAATAACAAAAGCAAATCTAAAGGTAAATCAGCTGCACATCAAGAAAATAGAAAGGGTAGATCAATTGTCAAATCTACAAAAGCTGATCATGTCTGGAATTTTTCTGAACCTTTTATTAAAACTTACAGAAACAATCATTCAAGGCAGAAAACTTATCATAAGTTTCAGTCCAAGACTCATCAAAAGACTTACCCCAGTCCTTAGCAAAAGTCTTAATACAGAGGGTAGCACAGACCTCAGTATAGAGAGAATGATGGTTACTACTCAGCATTCAATAATAGAAAACATCATGGAAATCAGTTTCAGCCAAAAGACTTGAGAGATCATATAAATAAGGCACAATCCAAAAACAGATACTATTGGAGTGTGGCTTATATATATGAAAACAAGTGCAACAATTTCTAGAGAAGACCTTTTGGAAATATCCCCCGAGTTTTACTAACAACTGACCCACATGGACCCAAGTAGAGTTGGGCACCTAAAACCTTTTAATTTGTCTTGCAGGATATTTGGTATTTTGACAGTGGATGCTCATGGCACATGACAAAGAGCAAGGACCGTCTCACTAATTTTGTAGCTAAGGATGGACCTAAAGTCAATTTTGGAAGTAAAGACAAACCAGGAATTACAAGAGGTTATGGAACCCTGATCAGAAACGGTCTTACTATCAAGAATGTATCTTATGTGGAAGGACTGCACTACAATCTTCTCAGCACAAGTCAATTCTGCGACATGGGATACATAGTCACATTTGATAAGGAATTTTGCATTGTTGTCAACAAATTAGCTTATCAATTAGTTCTTGCTAGTTGAAGAAGAGATAATATGTATGTTGTAGATTGGTCAACAGGAGTCTCGGAAACTTGTTTACTTATGCATACCAAATCAGAAGTCAGCTGGCTATGGCACAAGAAACTGAGTCACCTCAACTTTGATGACATCAACACACTAGTCAAGAAGCAATTAGTAATTGCATTACCTGAGATTTCTTACAAGAAGGATAGCTTATGTGATGACTGCCAGAAATGAAAGCAAGTAAAAGCCAGTTTCAAGACAAAATCTCAATATTCAACTTCTAGAGTCCTAGAACTTCTACACATGGACTTATTTGGACCATACCAATCAGTGTTGGTGGAAAGAAGTACACACTAGTGGTGGTGGATGATTAGTCAAGCTATACATGGGTAGTTTTCTTGTCAAAGAAAAGTGAAACCAAGCAACAACTCACAGAACTTCTCAAGAGACTCCAAAACCAGAAGGGTGTAACAGTGGTCAAGATTACATCAGATAAAGGAACTGAATTTCTCAACAATATAATCATTGAATATTGTGAAGAAAATGGTGTGCTACATCAGCTTGCCGCCACAGCAACACCTCAGCAAAATGGAGTAGCTGAAAGAAGGAATATAACTCTCAAAGAAGCTAGAAGAACTATGATTTGTGAATCAAAATTACCAGAAATGTATTGGGCAGGAGCAGTCAACACAGCTTGCTATACACATAACAGAGATCTCATGAACAAAAGACATGAGAAGACACCATATGTGATTTGGAATGGAAGAAAGCCAAATGTCTCATACTTTCATATGGAAGCAAGGGTTTCATTCATAACAATGGAAAGGATCAACTCAAAGTTTTTCAGCCCAAAACTGACGAAGGAATATTTTTGGGATACTCAAGTGTCAATAAAGCATTTAGATTACTGAACAAATGATCACTCAAGCATGAAGAATCAATACACGTAGTTTTTTATGAACCAAACTTTCCGGGTGTTATAACTGAAGATAAACAAGAATCAGTTTCTCAGTCTCAGTTACCAGTTATACTAGAATCAATTTTTGTCGACCTTGAGAGATTTAGAATTTCAGAATCCTTAGATCGGGATCGACCTCGCCAAAACAAATAAACAACCTACAATTGAACAACATGAAATCGACCCAATTCAAGAAAATCAAGCTCAAGGAAATCAAGAAGAAGCTTATCATGATCTAGTTCAACAGGATGAAGATCCTATTTTGCAAACTCTTGTACACCAATGGATGAGAGATCACCCTGAAGATCAAGTGATTGGTGATTTTCAACAAGGAGTTCGCCACAAACATTAGTTAAATGCTATGATTTCATTCTTTTTATCTAAAACTGAACCTAAAAAGATAGAAGAAGCACTGAAAGATCCAGATTGGATATTAGCCATGCTAGAAGAAATTAATGAATTCGAAATAAATTAAGTTATGGGAATTGGTGGATAAACCGGATCATGTCAACATAATCGGCACCAAATGGGTTTACAGAAACAAGCTTGACGAAGATGGAAATATTTTCAGAAACAAAGCAAGGCTTGTAGCCAAAGGTTACTCACAAGCATAAGGGATAGAATTTGATGAAACCTATGCTCCAGTTGCAAGGTTGGAGGCAATCAGATTAATTCTTGCCTTTGTAGCTCACAAGAAATTCAAATTATACCAAATGGACATTAAGAGTGCATTTTTGAACGGGATACTTGAAGAAGAAGTCTATGTACAGCAACCACCTGGTTTTGAAATTAAGGATCAAGCTGATAAAGTCTTCAAACTGATAAAAGCTCTTTATGGACTGAAGTAGGCACCAAGAGCTTGTTATGAAACTCTATCTCAGTTTCTGGTAGACAATGAGTTTATCAAAGGAATTATTGACAAGACTTTATTCAGAATGAAAATTGAAGAAAGTACTCTCCTAGTTTAGATCTATGTTGATGATAGTATCTTTGGATCTGAAAATGAACAACTCTATTAGAAATTTGCAAGTTTGATGAAGAGCAAATTTTAGATGAGTATGATGGGAGAATTGAATTACTTTCTTGGGTTACAAGTAAAATAAATGGATGAAGGGATATTTATTCATCAGACCAAGTATACAAGATAATTGATCAAGAAGTTTGGAATGGAGAAATCAACTGGCATTGCAACACCTATTGGAACCAACACCAGACTTGATGAAGACAAAGATGGCAAGGATGTGGATCAAACTCTCTAGAGAAGAATGATTGGAAGTCTACTTTACCTCACAGCAAGTAGACCGGACATATCCTTTGCAGTTGGTGTTTGTTCCAGATTTCAAACAAGGCCTAAAGAAAGTCATCTTACAGTTGTCAAGAGAACCTTAAAGTACTTAAAAGACACAGCAGGAGTAGGGATATGGTATTCAAAAGAAGGATAATTCAAGCTGATAACCTACTCAGACTCAGATTATGCTGGATGTAAGGTGGATAGAAAAAGTACTTCAGGCACATGTCAGTTACTAGGAAATAGACTTGTGTCATGGTTCAGTACGAAACAAAACTCAATCTCCACATCAACAGCTGAAGCTGAGTATATAGCAGCTGGAAGCTGGTGTGCTCAAGTTTTATGGATAAGACAACAGTTAAGAGATTATGGGATAGAAGAAGGACTGATTCCTATAATATGTGATAATGCAAGTGCAATAGCCATTACCACTACAAGAAAATCTGTTTTTTATAAGGGGAATTTAATAAGGGGTTAAAATCTGGTTATTAAAAGTACCTTTTAATAAGGGTTAAAACAATCTTATGAAAATGATGCAAATTTGATGAGGAACCCTTAATTCCTGTTATTGTTAATCACTTATCCCCTTATTATAATACACTTAAAATATTCCCCTTATTAATGCGTACCAAAAAAAATCAATAAAATATTATTTTGAAATAATATAAAGAAAAAACATTAAAAAACTTATTGAAAAGGCTGGCCTCTTTCCTTTTTCATTATCATTCTTCCATCCCGATTTTCTGCCAAAAACAAATTGCTCTCCGCCGCTCACCCTTCACCGGAGCTAACTTCTTTCGCCGGAGATCATCAATCGAAAAGCGGCAGCGATTCGGCTAGCATCTTCGCCTCTTCGCCTCTCAACAACTTTTCTGGATGATTATTCAATTCTCTTTACGATTATTCAATTTCCTTACTTTTACTGCTCGTTAACCCCCTTATGGGTAAAAAGAAATAGTTTTCTGGTTGCGTTTTAGTACTGCTGTGGCCACAGAAGAAATCACTTCGAATCCGGTTTCTTTTATGAAGATCTGATCAAATCTACCGACTTCTTAAAAAAAAAATTGGTTGTCAGATTTCCAACCGGTTTATCTACACAACCCTATTCCCAAAACTCATTGCTGACTCATCTCCGTCCAATGCTAAAAAAGCTTTTTGTAATACCATGTGAATGCTGATGTGGGCTGCCAAGTCATCGGGATGGGACAAATAGAAAAACCTTTCACTCCTCTCGGTTATTCTCCTCACCCCCATTATCTCAGTTAGTCTCCTCATCCTCACCGTCTCTGTGCATTTTTCATAACAAAAGCATTAATTAAGCTGGAACCTCTCGGAACGGCATAGATCCGACGAGTTTTTGAAAATTTTGTTACAAAAAATACTACTGTCATGGCCTACCGACTACCGAGAATCTGATTCTGACCTACATATTTTGCTCCAGCCACCCCAGAGCTGCTCTCTGAGTCTTGTAATTGTTCTATCGCCGGTCGCTGCTTGCCGGCGGCGGTCGTTCATCTCCTTCAATTTCCTCTGTCGAAGGGTAACGAGTTTCCTCGTACTATACAATTATACAATTTTAATTGAAATTCTGTTCTGTATATGAGAGCTTCGTAGTCCTCCTCTCACGGTGAAAGAGGGAATCAGACGTAGGATCTCAAAACAGTCTTGAGGTCGACACCCTTGCTCGTTTGCTGTCGAAGATCACAATACCAAACAGGTAATTACTGTGTCCATCTTAATTTCTTGTTTTCCAAATGTTTTAGATCGCTTTGATTTAGTCATTTTTACACTTGTGAATTCTTGAAATTTATGGTTGTTTTTTTGCTAAAGCAATTGCTCTAAAGTATTTCTGAGAGATTTGATTGGGAAAAAGTAATTGAAGCAATTGCTGTACAGTATAATATTTGTGGCTTCTGAGACGCTGCACTGCGTTTCATAGGGCAAACAAAGCATATCACTTGAGCCTGGTGGTCAATTTGAGCTAAGTGGTGCTCCACTTGAAACTCTCCATCAAACTTGTGCAGAGGTTAATTCGCACCTTTATCAGGTTTGTCTGGAACTTGGCCACTGAAGTTAAACAAAAATGTTGTGCCGCTATCTCTTAAGAATTCCTTTTGCTTTTGCCATATATATCATAACTGCAAACTGTGTGCTCTCTGTTTTCCCTGCGAAGTTGTTTACATCCCATGGCTTTGTGTCTGCTTTTTTTGTGGGCTTCTACTGTTCCGGCTCATTCTCAGATGATGTTTGACTTATGAAATTTTACTGGCAGTCCAAATTTGTGATATCAAGCTGTTTAATCTTCTTTTGGGTAACTAATAGAGTGAGAGTTGATGGTATTCGGATTCTTAAAATTTGTTAGTTGTTTGGATTAAGCCCTTTGTTACTTCCAAGTGTTAAGCAAATGAGAATGAAGCATATCAATAGTTGAATTATGCTGAGAATTTTGCAGGTTAAAGCTGTTACAGAAGAAATGGGTATCGGGTCCTTGGGAATCGGTTTCTAGCCGAAATGGAAGCTAGAAGACATACCTATAATGCCTAAGGTATTTGCATTATTTAGTTCTTACAGTCGCAAGTTGAAGGAACTTCGCAGATCTGCTCTAAAAAAATTCTTTGGTGTGAAGTTGTGTGATGTTACACATTGACTGTATGATATGGCTCAGGGACGATACGAGATAATGAGAAATTACATGCCTAAGGTTGGCTCATTAGGACATGACATGATGTTCCGAACATGTACTGTTCAGGTGAGTAAAGTTCATGAATTTATTGAATCGACTGCTCAAGTCTATAAATATGTGTGCTTAGAAGATCGAGCTTTACACCTCTCCCTTGAAGCCATGATATTTCTTATCCTTGACCAACTGCTGCATTGTAAGCATGGGTAATTCACTTCTGACAGGTGAATCTGGATTTCGATTCTGAGGTGGATATGATAAGAAACTTTCGAGCAAGCCTTGCATTGCAGCCTGTAAGTTTTCTTGCTGATCTCTCTTTCGGGTAGTGTATATTCTTTGTCTTTGTAGTCTAATGAATGAGTGAAACAGATAGCAACATCCTTGTTTGCAAATTCACCTTTCAAGGAGGGAAAACCCAATGGTTATCAGCATCCGAAGGTTTGACTAAAGGTTTGATTCTATTTTGCTACATGTTTGAGACCAATTATATAATCGCCTTCCATTACTTTTTCCCAATCAAATCCCACTAATTAATAATGATGCTCCAAACGCAACAACAAATAGCATTATCCCATACGATCTCCCTCTGCTGCTGCTGATTATCCCATATTTTCTTGATGATGATGATGACCTTGAATTGTTTGAAACTTATGAATTTAACATTGGCCTCATTGTGTCTTTTGTATGACTTTGTGCACTACATGTTTACCAAACTCTTTGTTATAGAAGTTAATATCCACTAGTTGAGTTATTGTTTGTTGATATTTCAGTCCCACTTGCCTTCTGTGAACATTAAACTCATTTTTCGTTTTACAGGTATACCTAATGGTTGGACCTACGGCTACTTGTGCAGGCTCGGCAGGTGGAGCACAACCATCACATGACAATCCACGTAGGATACCGTCAAATTGTCAATCAGGTATGTTAAGTTTGTTAGTTAGCTTATTGGATGAAATAGGATTCATCTTCTTATGAAGAACATAACATCAGTTTAGGTTGGAGTTTGTTATGTGGGTGGGATCCAGGCTAGCAAATTATGATATGAGCATTGTGAAAATATGATGTGTAGTAGAAGTACAATTGGAGATTGACGTATACTTTGAAAATAATGGTGTACTTGACTAGTGTATATATGTGAGATTCCAAGCAGATTTCACTCATTGACCAAAGCGCCTTCGTGTAGTGTACACATCTTATTCTATCTTTCCTACATGATTTCATACCTGATAGGACTTGGAATTCATTGACACCTTTGTTGTACTATTGTTGTTGTAGATAATGCTGGAGTGATTGTTTATCCCAAGGGTGAAATGAAAGGTAATATGTGCTTACCTTTTAGTGCTTATTGTTTTTTTAATAGCTTTTCAGGCATAGATAACAGTACCTTAGAGATGCATACCCTTTTTCAGATTAATATTTGCTCTCGTATGGCTCTCATATAGTATTATTATTTATCAGGATCTGCTATGACTGGACCAATTGGGAAAGATCTGGCCAAGAATTCCTAGCAAATAGGATTCTCTATGTTGATGGCGTACCCGGACGCACGACTGCCAAATTTTCCAATACCATCCCAGTCAGGTTCACGTACTCTCCTTCATCATCAAGTGGTCCTGCGTTTAATAGGGATGATGTCCCTAAAGTGGTGCCTTACCTTATACCCCTTTCATACTCCAGGAGTTTTAGTGCACCGTGTTACCCTCTTTCAATAGCTTTTAGATGGAAAGTAGTATTTTGATTCTACATAGACTTAAGTTGGCATTTCCAGCCCCATAAACTTGTTTCAGATTTTATTTTATTTTATTTTCCTCTGGTTTTGATGCCTTGATATTAATGCAGATCATGGCTTCCCATAAGGATTGAAAAGATTATGCGTGAACATAGGTATTGAAAAAATACCCTCAACCATCTACTGTGTTTATTCCTCGTAAACCTGAAGCTGCATAATATTGGTGAAAGTGTATCTATTTTTCCTATTTTCGGATATTACATTATAGTCTTTCTTCACTAATTATTGATGGAAGTTTGACTTTATGTAAAATATGTAAAGGTGGATGTTTGTATAGTACTGTGAATGTACATGTTCTTGAATGCAGTTGCTATTGGCAATTTGTTATTGAATCCTGATTTTGCATTTTGTTGTTATTGAATCCTGATTAATGAGAGGAAAATAATCTATAATGAGGGGATGTTTTTTTTTTCATCAAATCGTAATTTAATAAGGGGTAAATGAATCTACAATAAGGGGTTATTTCTGTCATTAAATCACGATTTGTGAGGGGTAACTTACCTTATAATAAGGGTTTAGATTGTTATTAAAAATGATTTTTAATAACAGGAAAATACCATTATTAATGTCCGATATTATTAATAACGGGATTGAGTTTCCGTTATTGAATACCTTTACCAAGCGGAGTCGGTAATAAGAAGTATAACGAAATTTCCCGTTATAAAAGGTTTTATATGAGAAATGGACAATTAATGACGAAATACCCTTATTAATAGCCGCTTTTCTTGTAGTGTACCGACAATCCAGTTTTGCACTCAAGAACAAAGCACATTGATGTGAGACATCACTTCATATGGGATCATGTAGAGAAAAAGGACGTTACAGTTCTCTATGTCCCAACTGAAGATCAGTTGGCGGACATTTTTACAAAACCACTGGACAAAGAAAGGTTTTCAAAATTGAGAACTGAATTGGGAATTATTCTATTCAGTTAAGTCAGTTCAAGCTTAGAGATTCGTCAAGGGATTGGTCTTTGTCATGATGGGTGCGCTCACTTGACAGATTAGTTATTGACATCAACAATCTCAAACTGACCACTGAAACTGAAGGATGACGGAACTGAACTCCACAAGAAACTGATCTCAACCTAAGTTTTTATCCAGTCAAAGAAAGTCAAAGGTTGAAAGGATAAAACCGATAGAAGTTACATCGCATTTAATTGCCGCCACTTTTTGTCAGAATTTTTTGCGTGTACACCCCTTATGTCAGAATGTACATGCATCGGTTATAAAAACCACTCAGTGGAATTTGAAAAGTCGTACAAAATCTACAGAAGATCGTGGACTCAAATCAAAAACCGTCAGCCTCTCCCCTATATATCTTCACATTATCATATCTCCTTAAATACACAAAATTCAAATTTCACTCTCTCTCTCAAAAGCCCAGAATTTTTTTCATAAAATGGCAGCCTCTAAACACACTCAAGAAGCCAGATTAATCGCTGTTGTACAAATCCTCGCTTTTGAAGATTATGAAGAATTGTGCAACAATACTCTCATCTCTAGTTATATACACGAAAAGATCAAGAACTTACAAGGTTTGCAAAACCTTTGGGAGATAAAATTGCAAAAAGATCACGACTTATAAGGGATTTTGCAATTCTGGGACAAGAGTTCGTGGAGAAAAGGTGATTATCAATGAAGAGATAATCAGGCAGGTATTCGATTTCAAGAAACCACTTGTGGAATCAATAGACCTAGCATGTTTACCGCTCAAACGTGAAGCTTTCCTCAAACAGATTTCAGCAACATATCAACTTGCCGACCTCAATACGAAGCTCAACAGTCTCAAACTGAGTTTCCTCTACTCAAGAGATGGATTGGTCAACATGTCATAGGACATCACAAAGGATTGGATAATCTATCTGAAGATGGGATACATCTGATGAACATCATATGGGATGAAATTGAGTTAGGGAAGAAACAACACATAGCTGAGTTAGCATATGTTAGAAAAACCAAAGCTGAAGGAAGAAAGTTAGTAGGCAGATTTTGGTTGAAGAAATCACTCAGTTTGGTAATTCAGCATTACTTGGAAAGGCTCAGTCAAGGGAAGGAGATAGAACATACTATTGGTGCATCTGCACAAAATGCAGAAGTAGTAAGTTCTAGGAAATAAACCTCGAAGACTTCATAACTTGAAGCCAATAAGAAAATTGTGTCTCAGCAAATAGCTCAACAAAAATGAGTTAAGAGAAAAGCTAACTCATAGATGGTTAAGTCAGTTGCAAGACGTTTGTTCCCAGGTACTACAAGAGAGATAGCACCAACTAAGGGGGAACAACAGCTGACAACTGAAGTTAGTCAGTCTGCTGAAGATGTTTCTCAAAAGAAGCAGCAGATATCAGAGAAACAAGTTTCTGCTATGAATGCCAACCAAGAGCAACATCAATTTTAGCAGCAGCCAACTCAACAACAACAAACAGATTACATTGTTGAAGCTGAAAGGATCATCAAACTGATAAAGATGAAGCTCAAGATAGAAGATTCTAAAGAATCATCAAGGATGTTTTGCAGAATGAAGAGAAGCTATTTTTGGATAAACTTGAACTAAAAGAGTTATATACATTGTTTCCTATGGATGAATTTCTCACCAAATGCTATAAGAGATTCAAAGAAGTAGCTCAGAGAAAAGAATCAGTTACATCATCTGCACCAAAGGATGTTTCAAAGAAGAAAGATGATGATTCAAGGAAAGAAGCTGAACAAAGTACAGTTATACAACCAGATGCACAACCTGAAGGTCAAGTAAGGCAAACTGACACTCAGCAGGAAGAATTTCCTGTTGGAAATCAGACAACTGACAATAAGGAAGAAGAAGGAAAATAAGCTGAAAATCAGCAACTGATGGTGATAGAAGATGACACTCGGTCCTTAATCAAGGAAGATGTAGATCCAATTGAAACTTTGAAAGTTGAAGAACAGAACAAGGTCCAATCAACCTTGGATAGTATGCTCAATCAGAAAGAGGACTAAAATGATCTGCTGTCAAGGATCTCCGGATATTTGGTCTACAGGAAATAGAATGATGTCTCAGTTCATACAAAGCTTGACACTATCAAGAAGACAACTTCTAACTCAGTTTCGGAAATTCTTAAACTGAAAGAAAAGTTTGAGATTACAACCGAAGAAGATCGTGAAACTGAAGCTAAAGCAGAATGGCACCTGAACCAGAGGATTTGTGGTCTAGAAAATCAACTCAAGGAAGTTCTAACTTCTCAAAAAGGCATAGCAGAAGATCAGAAATCAACTCATCTTTTCATCAATGAAATGTATGATGCCAAAAAAGGGGAAGTAGGAGAAGAAAAGCTGAAGTTACAAGAAGAGAAACTGAAGCTAGAAGCTGAACTAACAGAACTAAATAAAGGGAAATCATCAGACACTGGACCTTATATCAGACAGATTGAAGAACTCACTAAAAAGCATCTCATTCTAAAATATAGTCAACCTGGAGATAAAAGATCTACCCTTACTCAAGATCTATGGAAGAATTTTGTACAAGATTACAAACCTATCAAGACCAAGTATAAACATATGAGTTATGAAGAATCTCTCAATTACTTCTTGTCAGATGAATTTCATAGTCAGAAAATGGCGAACTACAAGAAGATAAAGAAGATTGAAGAGAGACTTCAGATCAGAGATAAGAAAGATAAAATGAAAGCACACATTGCTGAATTTGAAGACTAATACAGCAGGGAAAGTATTTTTCCTAAGTTAGTTCTTTGGAGAAAATGGAAGCAATCAAGTCAAGTTGGCTACAACAAAGGCTTCACCAAAGAAGACACAAAGTTGGAAGATGAATATCATCTTCATGATAAGCGAAGGAAAAACTTTCTAGTTACACAGAGAACTGTTTAACTTTTATTTCAGTTTTATCATCTAATGTGTAACTTGATCTAGTTTTTGTGAATTCTAATGATACATCCAGTTTCCAGTTTTACCATTTTGCATTGTTTTTATCTTTAAGCTTTTTAAGGTGGGTTTTGGCATCATCAAAAAAGGGGAAATTGTTGGAAATAAAATTTCTGTTTTGATGATGATTCATCTTATTTATTTAGTTATTAGTTTACACCCCATTGATGAAGTGCTGAAGCAAGCTGTGTTAGTGAAAATCTAAAAGATGTCTAGAACTGAATGTATAGGTTCTATTAGAGTCTAATAATTATATAGGTTATATCAGACAAGCACTATAATAGTTAGTGTGTCGTAAAACTGAAAATTAGACATCATTTAGAAAACTGAATATTGACTAAAACTGAAAGAGTCACCAGAACTTAGAACTGAAGTTTACTCAGAACTGAAGAAGGTAAGTTCATTGAGAGACACAGACTCGTTTGACTTATCTAGAAGATCGAAGAACTGAGGGACACAGACTCAGTTATTGAAGAATGAAGAACTGAGGGTTCAAACTCAGTTTATGAAGATTAAAGTCGAGACTGTAAAGTTAGAATTCAGGTAAGTCTGTGATGACCTGAACTGACTTTATGGATCTTGTATGAAGACCTAAGAATCATAAGGACAATGATATCTTATATGGTTTATTAAGGATGTGGTGTACTCTGATTTAGTCATATGAAATCAGATGAATAGAGTACTAAGTTTTGAAGAAGAGTAAAAACCAGTTAATGCTTTAAGTCAGTTGACAAACTGATAACTGACATACTCAGATCAAAACTGACTAAGACACTCCGTTTCAAAGTCAGTCATTCATAGAACTAAACGTACATTTGAACATTACAAATCAAGAAAATTATTGAATGAAGAACTGACATGTCAGAACGGTCACTGACATCTGACATCTGAAAATATGAATGTTGATAGAATTCAAACTCAAGATGACCGTTGGACCTCACACTATAAATAGAGGACTTGGCATCAAGGATCAAACACCGAACAACAACGCGAGAATACAAGCTTATTGTGCCCAAGTCTTGTGAATTACTATCAATCTTTGTGCTTTACAAGATCATATCCAGAATTCTTCAAGCGTTCAAGCTACAAAGATCAAATCCTGAATTCGACACTTAGAAGAACCACAAGCAAGAATCAATTTACTGATTCTCAGTCCAAATTTGATTTTTATCAAAGGGTTAGACTGTGAAGCAATCCGATTTAGGATTTGCCAAGGACAGTTGTTGTGGTTTGTAGTCGGGTAGACTGTGTTTGTGGTGGAGCTGGAGAAGAGGCAATACAACCCTCTAAAGACCAGTGTTTCGAGCAGTTGCGGAGCATCAATCTCACTTGTTCTATAGTTGTTTAGATAGTTAAGCTATGGATTAGTCAAGGACTATCATTTAGGAATTTTTTTAACCGGCTATCTCAGAAAGTTCTAGTGGAATTTTCCTCCTACATCACACGGGAAGAGTGGACTGACAGGATTACACCACCTGGAACCACTATAATTCTTGCCTTATTTACTTTACGCATTTACTTGGTTTATCAGTATTTGTGATTGTTTTTCATACAGCATAACTGAACAAACTGATTGATATTCACTCACGCTCACTGGCGACATTCACCAAAATTCAGTTTTGCATACTTATCAGCTTTTTCTTAGATACAACAAGATCTGCATAAAGGCTAAAACTTATCCGCTGCCGGTTGACTTAGTTTTGACTTATACTCCGCTAAGTTAGCTTAACTCCACACAAGTTTAAAATTGAACTAATCTACTTAAATCTAGTTTTTGAAGACAAGTTTATTCACCCCCCTCTAAACTTGTGTCAGCCTTTCCAAGGGACCAACAACGTGTAAAGTTAGTAACCTACAGTGGCCACACTGGTGGTAGTCTCACTGGTAACATCGGCCGATGGCCTTGCTCCGCCATTCTGGTGGACGGATAGATCCAAATAAAGATCCATGGGTTGAAATGCGGTTCAGGCATATCAATGGCCCCCTAAAACATGCTATAAGAATTTTCCTGAAATAGCAAGCAGGAAGTAAAGTTTGCCCGCAGATCGATTGTTTAGAATGATTGAAGGCCTCATATGGTGGATAGCCGTAGCCCATTGGGGTCATACGGGATTATAGCCGTGACATTTAGGGGCTGTAATAGGCGGATGGCCTCAGCCTTGACCATTGGGGGCAGTGATGGGCGGATCGCCTTAGCCTTCAATGGGTGGTGAGGGCGAATAGCCTCGACCTTTAAGGGCGATAGTGGACGAATTGCCTTAGCCTTTTGAGTCCGGATCGGCCTTATAGTTGATCTTTCGGTTGAGTACCTGGCTCTGACGGATGTTTTGATCGTGCAATCGACGTGACGGATGATTGAACCATCACACGTTCCAATCAGTTAAGGATTCTTCATTAACCGCACCTTAATCATGGCAGTTTTGCATTTCAAAATATTGAAAATCAACCGCCGAGATTTTGGCCGTTGGATCATTTTTGCTTAGGCCGTCGGATGCAAACCCTTGGTCTATAAAAGGAGGCTCACTCCTGGTTTCCAATACATTTGCCAAACCCATTCATTTTCAGCGATATACCTTACGGCGATGCGTCAGGGATTTCCGGTCAAGGTTGAAGGTTCCCACTATTGCTTAAAGGTTTCCCAGAATCCGGCCATTTCCCGAGCAATTTCTCAGATATGTCTGTCGATTCTTCAAGCACATTTACTTCTTTCATGCATTCCTCTATTCAATATGCAATTTTCTATTCATATTCGCACTTTTTAATGGGGTTCGGGGGCAAAGTTAGGAGCTTTGGTCTAACCGGCTGGGATCGAATGGTTGTTTTCATGCTTTGTCGCCAACTCTCATTGTTTTCAGTCTCTTGTTATGTCCCTTTTGAGCATTTCTGGGTGCATTTGAGTCATAGAATCCTTCGTACCGCTAAAATGGTAAGATGAGGTGTCAAGATGGATGTTTTTTCACCCTGGCCTGACTTAGATTGTCTTGGGTGATTAATTTTCCACCTCATCCTTTTGTTTTTCAGGATCTCTAAAAGTAGCGATAACAACAATGACGGTGTCCATGGATATGCCTCCGGTGGTGAGGAGGAGGCAAGCTCTATTCGGACAGCTAGCGTTAGCGAAGAGATGGTTTTAGTGCCGCCCGAACCTTCACAAGGGGGGCACTTCAAAGCCATAGTTCGCAAGGTAATTGTAGAATGAGTGAAACCCTCTAAGAAAACCATGCTGAGAGATGTAAAAGATGCGGCTAGGGCTCAAGGTTCTATGCGGAAAACTGCCTCCCGCAAAGAAGATGAAGATGGCGACGATACGAAGAAGGCCAAAACTCCCCGGCCCAACAATCCTGAAGCGGTTGAGGAAGAGAGATCAATGGACACCATGGACAGAGGTGGAGGGCCAGTGGCCTAAAATTCAGAAAAACCTTGCCGCCCCGGATGCCTTTGTTAATTATAACATACCCCAGACTATCTTTTTTCTGACTTCTAAGATGATCTTGCAAGCGACATAGACCGAGCTGGAAGTCGCTTAAAGACTGATAGTTTTGTGTTGTTTTACGATCATTTTGCAGCCGGGCTACGTGTGCCCTTTGATCCTTTTTTCATCAAGGTGATGGACAAGTTAGTTGCCTTGCCTAGTGATTTCGTTCCGGGAGCGGTAAGGATAATTTCAGCCTTTATAATTATGTGCCAGATGCTAAAGCACAAACCCACTCTTTCCATTTTTATGAAGTTCTATAATTTCGGGAAAGCCGCGACAAATGATCCCCTCGATACTCGCAATCTCTTTTTGGTCAGAGCTAACGTTAAAACATGACGTATGTTTTACTGGCTACCAATAAAAGTGAGGGACTATGAGCAACGGGGTATGATCATCGAATCTAGCATTGGGTGGCCTTTTACCAAGTATGAGGTGCGGCCCGAGAGGTGGGTGAATTCGGTTACCGTAACCAAGAAACTCGAGTCTTGCGAGCAGAAACTGGTTGACAGGATTTATGATCTTCTCGGGTGGGACGGTAAAAACAAAAAAAGGGTTTTTAGCTAGAGATATTTGGTGGATATTCGTCAACCCTATTTCACCCTTGCACGTATCCCTGGCCCGAGTGTCACTTGGCCCACAGTTGATGAGGTAGCAAAATTGAAGTCCGACGAAGACTGGTACGTGGAGTGCCATCATCTCAAGTCTTATCCATCTAAATGCCAAGTGTGTTCTGGAAAACCCGGAGTTCGACCGCCCAACGATCCCCGTACTGTCTTACCCTCTTTTTCCTGTTTTGAATTCTTTCAGCATTTGATTTTCATTGTATTTATTTTTGCTTTTTTCTCTTGTTGCGTAATATTAACTGTGAGATCCTTTTGAGATACCATGACTGACACCGCTGAGGATAGGATCACCCAGCTTGCCAAGATAAATGAGCGGAGAAGGCCAATCGGGCTCTGCTGGTTAATAGTTTGGAGGTGGAGCTTAAAAATGTTGACATGTCTACTTTGTCTGTCGACGCGGCCTCTCTTGACGAGCCTCTGAAAGTGGCGACCGACTATTCGCGGGCCAGGGCCCATGCATAAATCCAAAAGGAAGAGGGGTGCTGATAGATGGAAGTCCCCGACTGAGTCTGTTGAGGAGGGAATTTTTTTTAAAGCAAGAGGTGGATCCCACAAAGAGAAGCAAGATAAGCATCGGTAGTGAAATCTCAGCCACCGCTCTCAAGTCTGAAATTGCCAAAACTGCTGCTGTAGATCCGGGTCTTGAGGGGCTTGTCCCTTGGCTGCCACTGTTGACTTAACATATAGTCCACTCAAGCCGACTGATAAGGGTAAGCAGACCACAACCGGTCCAACAAAACCGCCGCCGCCTATGAAAAGGGTTCCAGTCTGCGCTAGGGGTCTGCCCGTATTATGGATGGACATGGAATTTAAGGCGAAACCTTTGGAGCTGAGGGACGCTGGGAAGACGGCTACTTCCATTGTTGATGTGTTACCTCTGATGAATTTAAAGTTTACTCTGCGGTGCAACTGGTTATGGGTCGAGATATCATTTCCCGTTGTGTACAGGAAGATGTAGTGGCGTCGTCGGCGACTGTGGATCCAATGAATATTTCTCATTTTCTGGCAGGTACCTTAGGGTTTCTCGGAGTCATGGCGAGCATGGTAATAACCCCCTTGCCTTTCTCTATTATTATTTTCTCTACGACACATGTACTGTGTTTACATTAATGTTTTCTCTTTCTGGTCGGCACTGAGCTTTTCCAGGCCGAGTTTGAGCATGATGAGAGCATAAAAAGTCCCTTAACCAAAATTTTGAATTGAAGACGATGTTGAAAAAGGCTGAGGGGCTAGTTGCGAGTGCCGAGGATAGAGCTGCAAAGGCCGAGAAGCAATCTACAGATCTTCAGGCCGAAATTGTTTGGCTCAGCATTGAGAATGTTGTCAATGCCCAAAAGGCTCTGGAGGGCGAGGCCAATGCCAAAAAAGCTCAAGAGGCTTGTGAATTGTTGCATGTCGTCGAGGCTCAAAGGGATGAGGCCATTTCAATGTGTGCGGGGTAGCAAAAACAGATTGATAACCTTACTTCTGAGTTGAACGCAGCTGATGCTGACCTTTTGAAGCATCTCGATGAGCTGAGGCAAGCAAGAGAGGATAGCTATAACCAAAGTCTTTACCATGTGGCGAGGTTCTTTAGGTCGGTTTTTAGGGTTGATGCCGTTTGTCAGAAAACTCTGCAGAAATGGTTGCTCATGCCACAATTTCATGCTGATCTGCGAGTTCACCATCCTGATCTCCACTACACAAAGGCGCAGCTGGATGATTTTGCGGTTAGATGCAGGAAAGATGATAAGCCTGTTTGGAACCCTCCTCCAGTCAATGTTGTTAACCTTCGTTCCATGACAGAGGAGATGGAGAGGCCGGCCACGCAGGATGAGGAGGATTCTGAGGAGCTTGGAAGTGATGATGGTATGGCAGGTGGTGGAACTGATGGCGCAGCACAGAGTGTAGATACGATGGGCACTCCTCAGCCTGGTGATGAGTTTTTGAATCTAATTGGTGACAACACCGAGACTCCTCCTTCCGAGAAATGATCTTGATTTATCTGATTTGTAATTTTATCATACAATTTTTGGTTTTGTAATAGCATAGTAGTAACTTTATGGCCGCCGATTGGTCTTTTTGACGTATGCTTGTTGTTTCGATTTCTTTTGATGTGTATTGGATTCTCTCTCATGTTTTGCTTCGCATTTGTTCTGCTCTGATCTTTGTACGTTGCTCGAAATATTCCTCTTTTTCGAGTTGCGAGTGAACTTAGACTTAAGCATGGGTATACACTGCCCTTATTGTTTTGGCGACTGATAGTTCTCAAGTGGTGGGCTTGCTTAAATAATTCTAACTGAAATATGAATCTGAGAATTTGTGATCCGGCCCCTTGTGTTTAGGGAGGTTGGAAGTCAGATCGACTCATTAAAAGCAATCAGTATGAGACCGCACCTAAACTTGATGACTGAATCGAAAAATTTCCACGTGAGGCCTCATTGTTTCATGCAAGGTCGTTGCGAGCTTGGTTGAAACATCTTAGATTTTTTGTGCTGACTGAAGAGCACTGTTCATGCCACTGTGACGGTGTCTGAAAAGAAAAGTTTTTCTTGACATGCATCAGCTACGGTTCTGAGCCGACTATCGCTTTAATGACCATAAAGTAATTGTTGCATTGACTGCCGACTCGGATAACTGTAGAGCAATTACTGCAGCCTTTCCAATTTCAAAATTTGAAATTTGAAGAGGTTGCTTGACCATATCCATCCGATCCCTTTGATCTTTACCGTATAATTTTCTCGTATTTTACTATAAAAGGAGGGTTTGATCCCTTTCTTTCACGCACTTGCAAACCTAGAATCCGGGAGTCTATAAAACTTTTATTAGCAAATAAGGCCTATTTGTTCCCCTTTCTTCCTCATGTCTTCTTCCTCTTCTTCAAATCCTGATTCGTCCCCCTTCTTCACCACGGCGTCTGCCACCGCTAGTGTGAATTTCTGGGGGTATTTTAGTAGGCTGCCTCTTCTGAAAGAGAGAGGCCTGAATCCTAATAGGGTTAACGAGGGCTCCTATCTCCATAATGATTTATTCCGATAGGGGGCCTTTGTGGCTGCGCCCTCCAGCCGCTATAATGTTACCATGGTGAGGGAGTTCTACTCCGTCTTGTCTGAAGGAACTTCTATTGACGGTACTTCTTCCGTTTCTCTTCGGGACGTCTCGGTGCCCTTCACAAATGACGTTATCAATAATTTCTTTGATCTTCCCCGAGTTCATCCTTCCGTTCATTATGAGATAGCTTGGGGTCTCGATGATGAGCTTAACCGGTACGTTAATGCCCACGGCGCACTTGAGTGTTTGTTTCCGGGTGAATAGGATCTAGTACCAGAGGGAACCGTTTCTGATTTATCTCGAGACGCTCAGGACTGGAAACGCTTTATTAACATCGTCATCCCGACAGAAGATTTTAAGGATATTACTGAGGAAGAGGCGATTTTTCTTCATGCTATCGGTATTATCGACGTGACTGTCGATTGGGGGCTTTTGATCCATTGCAAGGCCATTAAGTTTGCCACAGCCATGGATGATGTTCGCCCTATTCCCTTTGCATGGTTAATTTCTAGTCTCTGCACTCAGGTTGCAGCGGTCTCGCCTCGCCCCTCAGACGAGTATCGCACCTTGTGACGAGCAACTTTTTCTTATTTTCAGTGATTTTTCCCTGTTGTTTTTTATCTTTTCCGGTACTTACGCTTATTTTATGAATGGCTCTGTTGCTTCTTCGCTTTCTTCGTTTGCTTTTGCATTCGTATCCGCTTTACTTTTTTTTAAGTTGCTTTGAATGAACAATGAATTTGCCGCAAATGTCTAGTAAATCTGCGTAAGCCTTTTGGTAGCTCGATTCATAATGTTTGACTTTGTCGCAGTCGGGTTTGATTAAAAATTTCAATGTGCGGCCCCCTGTTTCAACGAGGTCGCTGATGACGGTCAAATTATACCCGTAAAAGTCATCAACGTCGACCTTAAATCGAGATTAATAATATATATTCCATATTAAATCACATGTTTATATTTATTATTTAATGTTAAGTGATTATTAATATGATATTTGGTATTTAGCCGTTTTCATTATTAAAAGCCGATTTATTGTGCGATAAATGCTGATTTTGTAGATCACGACAAATCGAGAGGATAAATGTCATTCAATCAATGGATCTCAAGATAATAAGGAAGAAAATCGGAGCATTAATCAAGATAGTAAGGAAGAAAATCGGAGCATTAATCAAGAGATAAATTAGAGAAATCAGATCAACACGCAAGCGTGGAGTGTGGAGCAAGATAGACGAGAAAAACGATTAACGTGTGCAAATGTTAGGTTCGGTCGACCGAGCCTATAGCTTCGGTCGACCGAGCCTATAGCTTCGGTCGACCGAGTGTCAGCTCTCGGTTGACCGAGTGTCAGCTTCGGGGCGGTTTTCGGCTTTACTCGTGTTTATCTTCTAGAACCACCCTAAGTCGGCAAAAACCTCTATATAAGCAAGCAGCTACGAGAATTGTAACATACAACTTGAGTACCTTAGAATATCATTCAATAAAATCATTCTATTCATATCTTTATTCAATGTAGTTTATTGAGGGTGTTTCCAGAGTTTAAGGGCTGCAAATTATGTAAGCCTTTATTTTCTGTTTCTTTTATTTTAAGTAATTAATTCCCCCCAATTATGTTTTATTGTTTGAGTTAGTTAATTCATAGCTAGATGATGTAGATCTAGGCTATGACGTTAGGGATGTGGCGACGCCTTGTCTATGAGGATCCCATAACCTACGTCATATGTTTAGTTTCTATCCATGAATCTGCTTGGTTTAATTAATGTGTATCTAAGTAGTTTATATGATTTCTTTACGAGTTACTGTTTAATCTGTTCTGTATGATGAAACGCTGAGAAATATCTTCTAGGATGTAATCTGGGGATGAAATCGTTTGGGTGACCGAATGGAATCATTCGGTCGACCGAGTGTCTATGCTCGGTCGACCGAGCCCCTATTTGTCTGTTAGTTAGTCCGCCACATCTTTATGGTAGGTTTAGCTTAGTAGGATTTATTATCTCAGTAGGTTTGGCCACGGCTACGTTGCTCGTCAGTTTTAATTAGCGTACGATTAGGAAATACCAATATAGGGCTCCTAGGTCGGCTCATGAATGATCTTCCGGGACTTTCAGCGAGATCTAGGTAGGTTTTGTATTAGGGAATTGACGTCACCTAGTTATACGTAGTTCGTAAACTAGCATGAGACCTAAAAGGTAATTGTTAGTTGGACGAGGGCTTGAGCGATCGTTTAGAAAATACGCCTAACCATAGGAATGTTGCCTGACGAGGTGTACGATTAATATCGGCATCCTTAGTGTCGTAAGCGTGTGAGTTATATGAGATGGAGGCACCAAAAGCGAAGTCACGTAACAATACCACAGTGATTTAGTGACTTACCGGTGCTAAGTCAAGTTAAAGAGGATGACTCCGTAGCCAACCTAAGATAGGTACAAACGGATTGACATTAATAAGTTCGATTTATTATATAAATTATCTAGGTCCAAACGATAAAGACTATAATTGGGGAGGTTAATTACGTTGTGTCGAGTCGTGTCTTTACTTTTCTTGTTTTATGTTGGTCGTAGACCGCCTCTATGTCCTTGACATGTTTAATTAATTGTTTGTATATAAGATGATCCACAATTGGTTCCCTGTGGGATCGACCTTGATTCACTATAGCTATACTACGATGGGCCTAGTCCTCTTGCTAGTATTGGTTTATGGTGGTCAAGCATATTATAACCTGATTGACCACGTCATCAAGTTTTTGGCGCCGTTGCCGGGGAACCAACGGTCAATTTTATATATAAATAATTTTTTATTCATGTCAAGTTTTCTGTTTTAGAGTCTGTTTTTACGTTTTGAGTCCCTCTGGTTGTCTGCTCTGTCTGAAAATTCCAGATTTAAAATAATAAAAAAAAAAAAAAATTATTCGGTCGACCGAGAGACCTCATTCGGTCGACCGAGAATTTATTTTTGTTTTGTTCTTGTTCGCTCGCTTTTACACGGTTTCGATTTGTGTTTTTCGAGTCTGGAATTTCGCGTGTCTGTTTATCCCCGTATGTTTAATCCGTAGGTCTGATAGCAGCATGGGAAACCATGTTAAAATCATCTACGGTCTGGTTTTGTTTTTCTTTTGTTTGCGAAACCAGGGGAAGCAATAATCTGAGTCAGTAATTTTTTCAAGGGCGCTGAGAAAATAACCCAGCAACATGTGGAATTACTACTCTACGATGGGAAAAGCGATGGAAACAATACCATTAAAGCACCAAGATGGCTCCGAAAAATTTTTAAAGGCTTAAATTCTTCGTGGTACAATGTTGAAGGCAAGGTACTACCTTTTTTGCTTATGTTTTACTACCTTTTGGTTTTTTGAGCATAAGTTAGCCTATACATGAACCTTAGTATGAATCTTAGCCCGGAGTTGGTTCGTAAGATTAATTTTATTAGTGTCGAAGGTTTTGCCCCATATCTCTGTCTCATCTGTCTAGGGTGTAGGGAAACATGTAGTCGTTGAAAGGAAGCAGTGAATAAAGAGTTCCTCGTAGTTCTGTTAAAATCTCATTGTCCTATGCATGAGATTGCTTCTACTGGCCATGGGAGCAACAAATTGTGTAGTTTAAGCATTCACAATCTAAATGAGACGTTGAGTTTTGGGAGAACACCATCTTTTACTTTTGTTGATGTTTATGGTGATGGCTTCTCGGTGAACCCACCTTAAACAAAAACGAGATTACGCTTTGGGTGAAAATTTAGAAATCGAAGAATCTTTGTACATAGGTTCGGAAATGGTTTAACCATGGCTGGGCGAGTTTAACCGAGCTTCGGCTCAATCAACTCCCCTCCACGTGTGATGTACGTTACAGCAGTTCGACAAGACTTAGCATAGCCGATAAGCCTTCGGGCTAAACGGGGCTTATCTTGACGGATTGGCCTGAACTGTCACATATGTTCCAACGAATAAGACGGTGTAGGCTTGCCTACATAACCGACCTTGTTCGGAGTACTTAGATTCATTGTTTCTTATTGTCAAGGCCAAAACCATAATTTTAGCCGAGTTTCTTAGAATTCACTAATTCCTAAAACGAGAGCCGAGGTAAGAGCTTTGGATAAATGGTATAGATAAATGTCGTTTCCTAGGTCTCACAACCACGGGAAGGGTATTAATCCGCAAAAGCAACAAGCCACCTCTAATAGTGCTCAGAGGGTCAAAGTCTGGCGATCCAAGAATGATAACTGACAAGGATAATCTTTGGAAAGTCGAGCTGAGGACTTTAAACTCAGAACTACTTTTTTAAAACCCTTAGGATTTCTTTTTAGGATTTTAGGTTTTTCTTTCTTTGAGTCAAATAAGAGTAACGTGACATATGTTGAGGTTTTTTATTTTGCCGTGTTCCGATGGCCATTGGGCTAAGGATGTGCAAAACTTTTTTACTCAATATAGGCCACGTGAAATAGAGTTCCGTAGGAGAGTCGAGAAATTGCTAAAGAAAAGGAAATTTAGCAATCCACCTTAAGATGGAAGCATTAAGAGAGCTTGAGAATTACTGAAAATGTAACAGAGAATTATTGGTGCGAACAAGAACAATTTTGGTCAATATCCAAAACCTTTTAGAATGGTGATCTAAGTGAAAATTCAAAGTGGTGCGCAATTCATTCTGCAACTATCCTTATCTTTCCTTTTACACTTTTTCACCTTCAAACTTTTCGATCCTCTCACCAATCTGCCCCAACAATTCACATTGCTAAACATTCTTTCATCGCCTCTCTTTCTTTCCATCCGTTTCACTCTCCCACCCAATCCCATTCCTTTAAACAATTCTCAATCCCAAAAACACAATTTCTTACTCACCCTTTATCTTTTCTTCCCAACCTTATGTGTATCTTTTTCTAAGCCCATCATACTCTCAACCTCCATTTTGTTTACACAATACCTATGTGTTGCGGAATTTGAAATATTGCTAAGCTTTATTGATTATTTTTTATCATTTTGATTTTCATGATCCTAGTTGGGGGAAGTGTAGCTCTGACCCTAGCTAGATTTTAAAGGTTTTTGGTTCAATCAAAGTACAACTTATCTTTCTACCGGAAGTTTTCAATTTCACATTTTTTCCGACTATTCCGGCATTTCTAGATGATCAGTTTTGTTCTGAACTATCACACCGATCCAACCTTGTTGATGACGGTTATGACTTTTACGTGATACACTGGGTTATTAGTAATTTCGAGGAGTAGCTACATCTCCCTAAGTTGTTGATATCCAATGCAACCGAGAAGTTTCTGCGCTAAGTATTTGACTTTATCTTTAGCCAATAGGTCGCGTTCAATCTGTTATACCTTACCAAGTTTCTCTTTTCCTGGATTGAATACCTTTTCGATCAAGTCACCCTCGTGTTTTCCCACGTCGGGTAATGCTTTTTGATCTTTGTCTTCTCCACCCGGTTTTAAGAATATTTAGGCGGTGGAGGTTGTAGATGAAGACTACCAACTTTAGTTGCTTGTTTATTTTTCTTTCTATTTAGAATTTTTCTTGTCATTGGTCGTATAAAATAAAGTGGCTTAAACTGTTTTTAGGTATTTATACCTCATTACTGCCACATTATTTTATAACTTCCAAAGGCATGATATTTTACGGTTTCGTGTGGAGTTTGTCTCGCTTATACTGTGTTTTCACTTGCTTCTCCACAACGTCTTTGAAATTTACTCCGATGTTCTCGCTTTTACTTGAGAGCCGTTTCCAGAGCTAAGTCTTCTTCTTAACTTCTCATTTATTTTTGTCATTGAGGACAATGCCATGTTTAAGTGGGGGGTAGGAGACTTAGCCATGTTATGTTATAATGGAAAATTGAATGAAACGGTACAAAATTGAAAAAATTGAATAAATACCATATTAGATATCTCGTACCCTTAGAATTGTGAGTTCCTAGCTAAGAATTGAATGGAAAGGAACCAAGTTTCATGAGTACGTGAACATTTTATACTTATGTTAAGTAAATTTAAGGATATTCATGCCCGTTTTTGCGAGTAGTTATTTATTATTCAAATTACTCAATCTGCGAATCGAGTATACCGCGCAAATCATAATAACTGAAGAAATTATGTGTACATTGTATAGATGATTGGTTATGTAAACTTAGTGTCAATATCTATCTGCTGATGTATTCTGATATTCTTGCCAACAAAAGCGGAGTAATAAGCTTGAGACGTACATGTGTATGACAATGCGTTAAAACACTGGGCTTGTAGTAACATTACCAAAGTAGCCCCGCGCTTGTGGTAATATTCGATGCTATACATGATCTAAGATAGGGGGATACTCTAAAAAGTTTTCTTCCTTGAGATTGATAGTATTTGAAAAATATGAAGAATTGAAGAAATTCAACTTTTTAAGAGGCTTTGAGTAGTACTCGGTCTCCAAGTCCAAAAACCCTATAGATACGCTCTTGCTTATTGCTCTAGTGCTTCAAAAATTTAAAGGCTTGAGAAGTATGAATGCTGAGGTTGGTAGGTTGAGACTGCGAAGTTAGCATAAACTCTAATCTTGCCACGAATATATAAAACTAAATGCACATGCACACATCACTTCGATTCATAGTCAGTAGTGAATAATGGATATCTTATGAGCATGACTAGTATGAGTTGACTTGAGTTTCTTGTGTAAGTATGATTTGACCATAGAAAATGTTGTCTTGGGGAATGACTTATTGATGCTTTGTTCGGGACGATCAAAGTCTAAGTGGGGGGTAGTTGATGACGGTCAAATTATACCCGTAAAAGTCATCAACGTCGACCTTAAATCGAGATTAATAATATATATTCCATATTAAATCACATGTTTATATTTATTATTTAATGTTAAGTGATTATTAATATGATATTTGGTATTTAGCCGTTTTCATTATTAAAAGCCGATTTATTGTGCGATAAATGCTGATTTTGTAGATCACGACAAATCGAGAGGATAAATGTCATTCAATCAATGGATCTCAAGATAATAAGGAAGAAAATCGGAGCATTAATCAAGATAATAAGGAAGAAAATCGGAGCATTAATCAAGAGATAAATTAGAGAAATCGGATCAACACGCAAGGCGTGGAGTGGGAGCAAGATAGACGAGAAAAACGATTAACGTGTGCAAATGTTAGGTTCGGTCGACCGAGCCTATAGCTTCGGTCGACCGAGTGTCAGCTCTCGGTTGACCGAGTGTCAGCTTCGGGGCGGTTTTCGGCTTTACTCGTGTTTATCTTCTAGAACCACCCTAAGTCGGCAAAAACCTCTATATAAGCAAGCAGCTACGAGAATTGTAACATACAACTTGAGTACCTTAGAATATCATTCAATAAAATCATTCTATTCATATCTTTATTCAATGTAGTTTATTGAGGGTGTTTCCAGAGTTTAAGGGCTGCAAATTATGTAAGCCTTTATTTTCTGCTTCTTTTATTTTAAGTAATTAATCCCCCCAATTATGTTTTATTGTTTGAGTTAGTTAATTCATAGCTAGATGATGTAGATCTAGGCTATGACGTTAGGAGATGTGGCGACGCCTTGTCTATGAGGATCCCATAACCTACGCCATATGTTTAGTTTCTATCCATGATTCTCGCTTGGTTTAATTAATGTGTATCTAAGTAGTTTATATGATTTCTTTACGAGTTCTTGTTTAATGCTACGTATGATGAAACGCCGAGAAATATCTTCTAGGATGTAATCAGGGATGAAATCGTTTGGGTGACCGAATGGAATCATTCGGTCGACCGAGTGTCTATGCTCGGTCGATCGAGCCCCTATTTGTCTCATTAGTTAGTCCGCCACGCCTTTATGGTAGGTTTAGCTTAGTAGGATTTATTATCTCAAAGAGGTTTGGCCACGCTCGCTTGCTCGTCGCTTTAATTAGCGTCACGATTAGGAAATACCAATATAGGGCTCCTAGGTCGGCTCATGAATGATCTTCGGGACTTTCAAATGAGATCTGGTAGGTTTTGTATTAGGGAATTGACGTCACCTAGTTATACGTGAGTTCGTAAACTAGCATGAGACCTAAAAGGTAATTGTTAGTTGGACGAGGGCTTGAGCGATCGTTTAGAAATGCGCCTAACCATAGGAATGTTGCCTAGACGAGGTGTACGATTAATATCGGCATCCTTAGTGTCGTAAGCGTGTGAGTTATATGAGATGGAGGCACCAAAAGGCGAAGTCACGTAACAATACCACAGTGATTAGTGACTTACCGGTGCTAAGTCAAGTTAAAGAGGATGACTCCCGTAGCCAACCTAAGATAGGTACAAACGGATTGACAGTTAATAAGTTCAGTTTATTATATAAATTATCTAGGTCCAAACGATAAAGACTATAATTGGGGAGGTTAATTACGTTGTGTCGAGTCGTGTCTTTACTTTTCTTGTTTTATGTTGGTCGTAGACCGCCTCTATGTCCTTGACATGTTTAATTAATTGTTTGTATATAAGATGATCCACAATTGGTTCCCTGTGGGATCGACCTTGATTCACTATAGCTATACTACGATGGGCCTAGTCCTCTTGCTAGTATTGGTTTATGGTGGTCAAGCATATTATAACCTGATTGACCACGTCATCAAGTTTTTGAGGCTCGGTCGACCGAACCTAACATTTGCACACGTTAATCGTTTTTCTCGTCTATCTTGCTCCCCACTCCACGCTTGCGTGTTGATCTGATTTCTCTAATTTATCTCTTGATTAATGCTCCGATTTTCTTCCTTATTATCTTGATTAATGCTCCGATTTTCTTCCTTATTATCTTGAGATCCATTGATTGAATGACATTTATCCTCTCGATTTGTCGTGATCTACAAAATCAGCATTTATCGCACAATAAATCGGCTTTTAATAATGAAAACGGCTAAATACCAAATATCATATTAATAATCACTTAACATTAAATAATAAATATAAACATGTGATTTAATATGGAATATATATTATTAATCTCGATTTAAGGTCGACGTTGATGACTTTTACGGGTATAATTTGACCGTCATCAGTCGCTTGTAGTTTGGTGAGCTCGGCTGAAACGACTTGGGCTTTCTATGAACCGTGAGGTTGAGTGGGCTGATTGCGGCTTCATACTTGCTGCATTTATTGCGTTTCTGCCTGCAACTCTTTCTCTGACCCTTCAAGGACGGATTAACATGAAAGTCGTGACTTATGACCGATCAGCGCTTTGAAGATCGTTCCTTTGAAACGTCGCCTCAGTGACGGTCGCTTCAAATAGTCATTTAATTTTGGTGCTTATGAGGCCGTCCACATTCCAGTTGCTTGACCTCATTTTCATATAAAAGGGGTGTTAGGTGTAGTGCCCGAAAGACAATTTGTGTAATTGTTTTTTATAACAGAATTTATCTCACCTTATTACTTGCTTTGTGTTTGTAAGTAATACACTGCTGCAAACCCTAAGTATATCAGTATGTAACCGCTTAACTCAGTGTATGGCATGCACATGAGGATTGAGTTTGTGGTGATATACTTAAACTGTTAGTCCGTGGTGAACTTAATCAGAGTTTCGGGTCTTTTGATTAAAACACCAATAATGCGCCCAGAACACCTTAGGTTGTGATAGTCTTATCCGGACTATCGGTAGAGGGTACCTACGTGGGGCATTTATATATGATGGCATTCATATAGGACTGGACCGATTTAATCTGAATTTCTCGATATAATTCCGTAATAGAGGAATCTTATTAAATCATTAGATGATCATATATGGATCAACCTTAATCCTGAGGTGATCACATGGTGCTACTTGTCTCGGGGTAGTGTTTGATGTGTTAGTTACGGTTCACTTAAATATGTGTTCCAAATCACTTCTCATTGGCACTATTTCCTGATGAGTGAGTAGTTCTGATTTTCACAGATATGGAATCCATTCCTTCCTGTGGGAAGTAGAGAGACGGTCCACTTATTTGTTAGCCCTAAGAAAGTGATCCATCCCGGGAGTTCACATTTGACTAATTAGCTACTAGTCAGATATGTGCACTAATTGATCATCAGAGGGTTAATGGTAAATAAGGATAAGATATTCTGTGTCGGGTTTACGGAGACATCCCACACAGAGTGGGCAGTCTATGGAGGGTTAATCCGTATGTAGTGATTATATCAATGGACACTTATTCACTCTATAGGTTGAGTATAAGTATATATCTATAATTGGTAGATTTCTGTTTCGAGTTTATGGTGGCATAATCCCGGAATTAATAATTTAATATATTTATTATGAATGATTAATATATTTAAAGTGATTAATATTATTTCTTATGAATGAATATTATTTAGTTTGGCTAAATAATATAATACACAGAAAAGACATTTTCTGTGGGCCTGGTGGGCTTAGTGTGGCCCCAATATGTCTTGGATTTTCCAAGAAATTAGTTTTCTTGGATAATGACATATTGTGTAATTAGTTATTTATTTGTTAAATAATTAATTGAATAAATAAAAGAAAATAATTTATTTATTATTTATCTCTTAACTATAAGGATAATTGTATTTTCTTATTATAAGATTATAATTATCTCTTACTTTTATTGGATAATAATAATAAGAATTATCTATTTTATTTTGTTAATCCGATTGGGTATAGGTTTTCTCTCTTGGATTTTGTCTATAAAAAGAGAGTTCTCCCCGAGCCCTAGGTGAAGAAAAAGCCACGAAATTCATAAAGAAAAAAAGGCTAAGGAGTTCGATCCTTAGCTCCACCCGGTTGGAGAAAAACTTAGGGTTTTTCTCGGTTGCATATCAAGGAGGTTCCAATTCCTAGAATCGGTGTCCACCAACCACCGTTTGTAGAACACATTGGAAGATCAAGGCTTCTCGTCCTAAGATTAAAGCTTCTCTTCCTACTATTGGTATGATTTTTCTTAACCCCCTTGTAGTAATTAAATCCTTTGTTTATGTGTTATAATATATGAATCATGATCCATCCACTTCGCATAGATCTAATTTGTTTAGATCTAAGATCCTACTTCCTTCATGTGGTATCAGAGACAGTGTAATATTCCGATTTTTGGGAAATGACAGACGTTTCATTTTGCGAAAACGAAATATTGGGTTCGCCTTTTATTACGAGTTTAATAATTTGGGTATTTATGTATATATTTTCGAGATATATATATATAAATATTTAAGGAAGAAAATCTGATTTAATAAGGGTGATTAAGGAAAATCAGTGCAATTAGATAATATTGGGATTTTTCCTATTTAAGGAAAATCAACCTAATCAGCCCCTTAAAGTTTTAATCAGATTTTTCCACCTCCAAACTTGTCTTCTGCGTGTGTGAGCAAGGGAATAGGGCTGAGAGAATTTTCATCAGTTGTTAATTAAATCCTTGACGGTTTTCAGATCAGAGTCGAGCACCGGAATCGTTGTGAAGAGAGCAACGTTGTGACATCAAAAAGTTGAAGCTTTGATAAGGTATGATTAAGCCCTAGCTTTGTTCTTCTTCGAGTTTGAAGGATTAAAACTCATCAATTCGTAGTTTTTGTCGTTTAGAAACGTGTGATCGAATCTAATCTAAGTTTGGATTTATCACATGTTTTCCTGCAGAAAATGATCAGTTTTTGCTGCTGTTTTCTGTTGTTTGGAGTTGGAATTTGCTGCTTAAAAGGTAAGAGGCTCTTCCTACAATTCCAATTATTGTTATTGAGGTTTTGATCAAGATTTATGATGCGTAGATGCAAGAAGGTTGTGCTTTATCGTTGATCAAAGGATCATAGATGTTAAATATGTTTTCTACGTGTTACTGTGCTGAAAACGAGGTTAATTAGGTTAGAAACGATTCAAAAATCGAGTTGTGAAGATTTTAGAGTTTTAGAGAAAACCCAGTCGGACGGGCGTCTGCACTAGGCAGACGGGCGTCTGAGACCCTAGTAACTCGGACGGGCGTCGGCATTAGGCAGACGGGCGTTTGAGGTCAGATTTTTTATTCAGGATGTAACTGTTTTTGACGGACGGGCGTCCGAGGTTAGTGGACGGGCGTCTGATTACGGATGGGCGTCCATAAGGTTTCAAACGGGCGTTTGGCCTGTTTTATCTTGTTTTCACTACTCTAGCATTTTAGCTTGGTTTTTGGCCTCATAATCGTGTTTTCACTGTTTTAAACCCTTAATCATGATATGTTAACATTAATCAAATATGAACAAGCTTCGATTGAACTTCCGATTCGTTCAGTTAAAACACCGAATATACTCTTAAAGGGAGTTGAAGTTCGGATCCGTCGGAAGGGCATGAAAGGGCTTGTGCTTTGATGAACTAGGGTTCATCAATGTCTGTGTAATTGATAGGATGTGATGTCTAGTTGTCTAAGTGAGGGAGTAGAGTTGTTAAGGTGAGTTTTATTCTGAAAACATTTAGGCGGTTAGTTAATTCACATTAATAATTACATACGTGTAGATAAAAGCTAAAACATCATTTATTCTCGGTTAGACACTATTTCATATCGGCGATGTGATACGTTCATAAAAGGTGAACAACGCTACTGGCCTTAAACGGCTGAAGGGTAGTGGAGGAAATTAATCGGACGTATACGCATACCGGGGAGACCCCAGAGCTAATCGGTGCTAATCACCGTTAGTTTGCAAGTTTATCTTCAGGCTGATGAACGCCATGCACAGTGTCCTTGAGCAATGATGTAACAGAGATAAGCTAAGTTAGAAACATTTAGTCATGACGTGTTGATGGACACGAAGTGAACCCTAAATTGAGTCGGTCTCACTAAGATAATATCTTTAATAATAACCTTAATTGAATTGTAGCTTCTACTTCTTACTTTGTACAAATGTACTTACCTCAAATGCATGTTTATTTATGTGTTTGGGGGAGAGAAGACGAACATGTTAGTGAAGATTTCGAGGAGGACTTTGATGACGACGTTTGAGGACGCCGGAGTTGAAGACCTTGTTTATTATTCTTTTATTTACATTTATTTTCCCAGTTCTGGATTATTGTTGGAACTTGTAGTTTCCTTTTAGTTTTGAGATGTAATAAGTATTACATTTTATTCTATCTTTAGTACTTCTATTCTTGGTCATTTGAAAAAAATTACCCGAGTCTTTTTAGCTTCCGTTTGCTTTAATTTGATACGACACAGTAGAGGCTTACGTGTAATATTATTTATTTAATATTATGCGTGGCGAACGTTTCGATTTCCGGATAAGGACTCGGTGTCCGGGAACGGGGCGTTACATTTGGTATCAGAGAAAAGCGTCTTTTAGGCTTCCCTTCTTTTAAGATAAGTTTTCTTTAGATCTGTTAGTAACGTCCTGGCTTTCTTTGATCATCAGGATGGTGTTCACTAGAACCGAGTGGTGCGAAGCGTCGAGTTCGCGTGAAAGTCCGACACCAGTTGTAAGAGGTGGTTTTGTGAGGCAGAATCCTTCACCACATTCGAGCCCCACTCCACCCCCTCATACTGTGACCCATACACCACGATCTCAACAGGGCTTGTCACCGCGACCACATCAGGAGCAATGCCCACAATGGCATGTGGGATGTTCGGCTCAGTTTTCATTGATAAGTTATGTTCCAGCAGGTTTAGTACCGCCACCAGTGAGCTACCCTCCACCGAGGTATAACTACATCTATGGAGAACCAAGAGAAGCACCTATACGAGTCACGGTAGTGGGAGACATTCCACCAGTCAGCATGCCTCCTCCAGTGAGTGTTTACCCTCCACCGGTAAGCCACCCCTCACCACCAGTTTTTCACCATCAGCAGCATCAGACTTTTTACCCTCCTCCAGTGGGTCATACTCCTCGACCTACTGTACCACCTTCACCCCGTTTTGACCATCAACAAGGCTTTGGTTACCCACCTACTGTTTCCACCAACACCAAGATGCAAAGCAGCAAGGGGATACCTTTTGGATACCCTCCGGTTTATCCACAAGCCCCACCGCTTAGACCGCACTTGAGCAAGCCCCACCGATTGATTGGTATACGAGGTTGAGAAGAAACAGAGTTCCGGATTTCTATGGGAATGTGGAACATTCCAAGGCCGAAGAATGGTTAAGAGGTTTCGAAAAGGCTTGCAGGAATATACATGTTCCTGAATCTGAGATGGCCTAGTTGGCGGTTAGTTTCTTTTTGGGCACAGCTGAAGCTTGGATCGACGCCATACAGAGCAGTAATGGGAAGGTAACAGATTGGGAAGGCTTTAAGGTGATGTTTTATAACGAGTATTTTCCAGAAACGGTGCAGGCCGACATGTCGAAACAGTTTTTGAAACTTAAGCAGGGTAACTATATGACAGTGTCTCAGTACACCAACAAGTTTAACGAGTTGCGAAGATTCTACCCTGAGTTGATGAAGGTTGAAGAAAGAAAGATGGCCCTTTACAAGGAAGGCCTATCCTATCAGATACAGTCCGGTATGTTGGGTTTCACAGCTAAGAATATGGCTGAGTTGTTGAATAAGGCCTTAGAGGTGGAGACATTCAGAAAGAAAGCTACAGTTGTCATTGGGAACAAGAGGAGCTTTGGAACGAGCCAAGGCAGTAACAGGGGAGCACCGCAACAGAATTTGAAGAAGACAACAGCCCCATGCAGTGAGTAAACCTCCAACCGGGGTACCACTTTGCCCTAAGTGCAATAGGAATCACTCGGGTGAGTGCCGAGTTCATACAAATGGCTGTTATCTTTTTGGAGAGACGGGACATTTTGCTAAGAATTGTCCGAAAAAAGGTCCTACAAGTAATCAGAGGCAAGGAAATGGTAAAGGCGGCCCAAGTCGCCCAATTCGAGTGTTTGCAGTGGATGCAGAGATGACGGAACCAGACGATAACATTATATCAGGTACCTTTATTGTTTATTGTAATTTATTAGAGTACTTTATAGCACGATTTAATTCATGTTGTATTGTATTTAAATAAATGAATTCACATCCTAGGTACAATAATGTTAGACAACTTAGTGGTCACGGCATTGTTTGATACGGGAGCGTCTAATACTTTTGTGTCAACTAAGATAGCTAAGAAGCTTAACTTACCAACGGAACCTTTAAGGAACACCTTGGAGATAACAACACCATTAGGGAAAGTGACTAAGGTAACCAAGTTGATGCCGCAAGTAGATGTTTGAGTTGGAACGTATCGTTGCAAGAGTGACTTTACGGTTTTGGACTTTTCGGATTTTGACGTAATTCTTGGAATAGATTGGCTATCTGGGAATTTTGTCCATTTGGATTGTAGAGAAAAGAGAGTAACTTTTAGGATACCCGGGAAATCAGATAAGACTTATCAGGGTAACGTTTACAAGCCTAGTAAGAAGCGTCACCCTAAAATTTCAGCGGTTAAGGCTATAAGAGCTTGTCAGAAAGGTTGTGAAGGCTACTTGTTGTACGCAGTGGATGTGGAACAAGTGAAGCCTAAGTTAGAGGAAACTCCTGTAGTGAGAGAGTACCCTGAGGTATTTCCAGAAGAGTTACCGGGAAACATGCCGAATAGAGAGATTGAATTTGAGATTAAGTTGATACCCGGAGCGGCGCCAGTTGCAAAGGCACCCTATAGGATGGCACCGGCTGAATTGAAAGAGTTGAAAGCTCAACTTAAGGATATGCTCGAGAGGAATATAATTCAGCCTAGTACTTCGTCTTGGGGAGCCCTAGTGTTGTTTGTCAAGAAGAAAGATGGTAGCATGAGGATGTGCATAGATTACAGAGCGTTGAACAATCTTACCATTAAGAATAAGTACCCTTTGCCAAGGATTGATGATTTGTATAACCAGTTGCAAGGCAAGAGAGTGTTTTCTAAAATTGATCTTAGGTCGGGGTACCACCAGTTAAAGATCAAGGTAGCAGATATACCGAAGACGGCTTTTAGTACGAGGTATGGACATTATGAGTTCTTAGTCATGCCTTTTGGACTCACTAATGCCCCATCTGTATTTATGGATTTAATGCAGCGTGTTTTCATGCCATACTTGGATAAGTTTGTGATAGTGTTCATAGATGATATCCTAGTGTACTCTAAGGATGAGAAAGAACATGAAGAACACTTAAGGATAGTGTTGGATACTTTGAAGAAGAATCGGTTGTATGCTAAGTTCTCAAAGTGTGACTTTTGGTTAGATCAAGTGAGTTTCTTGGGTCATGTCATTTCTGGAGATGGCATTAAGGTTGATCCCGCAAAGATTGAAGCAGTTGAGAAGTGGTCCAGACCGACTACCGTTTCAGAGGTTAGAAGTTTTCTCGGTTTGGCTGGCTACTATAGGAAGTTTGTACAAGACTTCTCAAAGATAGCTACACCACTTACCCGGCTCACTCAGAAGGATGTGAAGTTCGAGTGGACCAGTGAGTGTGAAGAGGCTTTTGAAACATTGAAGAAGAAGTTGACTATAGCTCCAGTTTTGGCAGTTCCAGAGATCTTTGATAATTATGACGTTTACACGGATGCTTCAGGACAAGGTTTAGGTTGTGTGTTGATGTAGGGAAGGAAGGTAATTGCCTATGCATCCAGACAGTTGAAGGTGCATGAGAAGAATTACCCAACCCACGACTTGGAGTTAGCAGCAGTTGTGTTTGCCTTGAATTATCTAGATGATTGAAGAACTGAGGGACACAGACTCAGTTATTGAAGAATGAAGAACTGAGGGTTCAAACTCAGTTTATGAAGATTAAAGTCGAGGCTCAGAGAGTTAGAATTCAGGTAAGTCTGTGATGACCTGAACTGACTTTATGGATCTTTTATGAAGACCTAAGAATAATAAGGACTGATATCTTAGATGATTTATTAAGGATGTGTTGTACTCTGATTTAGTCATATGAAATCAGATGAATAGAGTACTAAGTTTTGAAGAAGAGTAAAAACCAATTAATGCTCTTAGTCAGTTGACAAACTGATAACTGACATACTCAGATCAAAACTGACTAGGACACTCAGTTTCAAAGTCATTCATTCAAAGAACTGAACGTACCTTTGAACATTACAAATCAATAAATATTATTGGATGAAGAACTGACATGTCAAAACAGTCACTGACATCTGACATCTGAAAATATGAACGTTGATAGAATTCGAACTCAAGATGAATGTTGGACCTTACAATATAAATAGAGGACTTGGCATCAAGGATCAAACACCGAACAACAACGCGAGAATACAAGTTTATTGTGCCAAGTCTTGTTCATCCGAATTACTATCAATCTTTGCACTTTACTAGATCTTATCCAGAATTCTTCAAGTGTTAAAGCTACAAAGATCAAATCCAGAATTTGACACTTAGAAGAACCACAAGCAAGAATCAATTTATTGATTCTCATCCCAACTTTGATTTTTATCAAAGGGTTAGACTGTGAAGCAATCCGGTTTAAGATTTGCCAAGGCCAGTTGTTGTTGTTTGCAGTCGGGTAGACTGTGTTTGTGGTGGAGTTGGAGAAGAGGCAATACAACCCTCTAAGGACCAGTTTTTCAAGCAGTTGCAGAGCAGAAATCTCACATGTTCTACAGTTGTTTAGATAGTGAAGCTAGGGATTAGTCAAGGACTATCATTTAGGACTTTTTGTAATCGGCTACCTCAGAAAGTTCTAGTGGAATTTTCCTCCTACATCACAGGGGAAGAGTGGGTCGACGAGATTACACCACCTGGAACCACTATAATTCTTGCCTTATTTACTTTATGTATTTACTTAGTTTATCAGTATTTGTGATTTTTTTTCATACAGCATAACTGAACAAACTGATTGATATTCACTCACAGTTCACAAAATGACATTCACCAGAATTCAGTTTTGCATACTTATCTGTTTTTTCTTAGATACAACAAGATCTGCATAAAGGCTAAAATTTATCCGCTATCGGTTGACTCATATTCAGCGTAAGTCAATTTTTACTTATACTCAGCTAAGTCAGCTTAACTCCACACTAGTTTAAAATTGAACTAATCTGCTTAAATCTAGTTTTTGGTGACAAGTTTATTCACCCCCCCCCCTCTAAACTTGTGTCAGCCTTTCCAAGGGACCAACAATTGGTATCAGAGCAGTGTTCTTTGACAAGTCCTTGTTAAAAGCTCACTTGTTCTGATTATACTCTATAGTTGTTCTCCTGAACAATCTCAGTTTTCAGTTGCCAATTCTTGTATAAACTCACTTACACTATGGATAACAATCAGTATGCCAGACAGATGCTTATGTGTAACATGGACCGCTTTGATGAATATAGAAGTCGTTTGCAGGCTTTTCTTGCTGCAACTCATGATGAGATGATGGACGTAGTTCTGATGGACCTATCCAAATCACTCACATGCAAACTATCAATGGTGATCAAGTCAGAGTTGCCAAGCCCAAAAGCAAATAGAACAATGATGATCGAAAAAGAAACAATCTGAACAATTTTGCCATGATATCATTCTCAGGACTCTCGACAGCAACATGTATCTTAAAGTCAAAGATTACACAATTGCAAAGGAAATGTGGGAGAAACTTCAGCTAGTTTGTGAAGGAACCTATTCCATTAAAGAAAACAAAATCTCAATTGCCATACAGAAGTTTGAGAACTACAAGATGAAATCGGTGAAAACATCGAACAATTGGAAACAAGATTCAGTATAATAATGAATGAACTTGCTCTACTCAAGATTGAATATACCAAGAAAGAGATCAATACCAGAATCTTGAAGGCTTTACCTATGTGCTGGAAAATGAAAGTCACAGCAATGGAAGAATCAATGAGACTTGATGTAGAAGATTCATTCAAAATCTTCTCAGATCTGAAGGCTTATGAATTCAGTGAAGATTTCAAAATCACAGAAGCAGTGATCAAAGCTATGGAGGAACACAAAACAACAGCTCTTGCAGCTACATCCAATGACAATCAAGAAACTTCATATAGCAATCTTCAGCAATTAGATGAAATGGAAGAACATATGGCTCTCATGATGAACAGAATTCGAAGAATGAAAAGTGGACATCCAATCCTCGTGGTTTATCAAAAGACTCTTGAGAAAAGAAAAGATGATGAATATCTTTGCTTCAACTGCAAAAAGCATGGACACTACAAAGCTGAATGTCCTGAGCTGACTGGTAAGAAGACTCAGCAATAAAGAACCGGTAGAAGGGCTCTCTTAGCTGGAGATGGGTCAGATTATGAAGCTGGAACCAAAAGACTATCAGATGATACAGCTCTGATGGCTCACATGGAAGATCCAAATGAAGTATGTGAATCCAACTCTAAATATACCTCAGCACAGGTTTCCATGCAAAATGCTTGCTCACTGCCGACTCCAATCCAAGAAATCCAGAATTAGAAGAATCTCTTGATGAATTGATTAATCAGCTGGTTATGAATCAATTAAAGCATAAAAAGAAGCTCTAATTCTAAAAGTCAAAAGATTGAAAGCTGCATTGAACACGTTGAAACTGACTAGAACCGACAAAGGAAAGAATCAATATCGACCATCAGCATCGGCAAGCGACAATCGAATCTTTCACTCAATCAAGTTCGACTCTTCGGATTTAAATCTAGAAAGTCATATGGTGACCAGGTGGCGCTCTAGGATTTGATACACAGCAAACTTCAAGGGAAGGAACGGGCAAAGCTGTTGAACCTAATATCAAAACTGGCGTTAAGTTTGTAGCTGAGCAATTTCCTCAAACTGAGAAGCATGCTGATCCAGTAAAACCAGTTCCACATGAATCAACTCAGTCTCAGCATCAGTTTTCCAAGAAGTCAGTTGCGTTCAATAACAAAAGCAAATCTAAAGGTAAATCAGCTGCACATCAAGAAAATAGAAAGGGTAGATCAATTGTCAAATCTACAAAAGCTGATCATGTCTGGAATTTTTCGAACCTTTTATTAAAACTTACGAAACAATCATTCAAGGCGTAAAACTTATCATAAGTTTCATCCAAGACTCATCAAAAGACTTACCCTATCCTTAGCAAAAGTCTTAATACTGAGGGTAGCACAGACCTCGATATAGAGAGAATGATGGTTACTACTCAGCATTCAATAATAGAAAACATCATGGAAATCAGTTTCAGCCAAAAGACTTGAGAGATCATATAAATAAGGCACAATCCAAAAACAGATACTATTGGAGTGTGGCTTATATATATGAAAACAAGTGCAACAATTTCTAGAGAAGACCTTTTGGAAATATCCCCCGAGTTTTACTAACAACTGACCCACATGGACCCAAGTAGAGTTGGGCACCTAAAACCTTTTAATTTGTCTTGCAGGATATTTGGTATTTTGACAGTGGATGCTCATGGCACATGACAAAGAGCAAGGACCGTCTCACTAATTTTGTAGCTAAGGATGGACCTAAAGTCAATTTTGGAAGTAAAGACAAACCAGGAATTACAAGAGGTTATGGAACCCTGATCAGAAACGGTCTTACTATCAAGAATGTATCTTATGTGGAAGGACTGCACTACAATCTTCTCAAAGACAAGTCAATTCGCGACATGGGATACATAGTCACATTTGATAAGGAATTTTGCATTGTTGTCGAAGAAATTAGCTTATCAATTAGTTCTTGCTAGTTGAAGAAGAGATAATATGTATGTTGTAGATTGGTCAACAGGAGTCTCGGAAACTTGTTTACTTATGCATACCAAATCAGAAGTCAGCTGGCTATGGCACAAGAAACTGAGTCACCTCAACTTTGATGACATCAACACACTAGTCAAGAAGCAATTAGTAATTGCATTACTTGAGATTTCTTACAAGAAGGATAGCTTATGTGATGACTGCCAGAAATGAAAGCAAGTAAAAGCCAGTTTCAAGACAAAATCTCAATATTCAACTTCTAGAGTCCTAGAACTTCTACACATGGACTTATTTGGACCATACCAATCAGTGTTGGTGGAAAGAAGTACACACTAGTGGTGGTGGATGATTACTCAAGCTATACATGGGTAGTTTTCTTGTCAAAGAAAAGTGAAACCAAGCAACAACTCACAGAACTTCTCAAGAGACTCCAAAACCAGAAGGGTGTAACAGTGGTCAATATTACATCAGATAAAGGAACTGAATTTCTCAACAATATAATCATTGAATATTGTGAAGAAAATGGTGTGCTACATCAGCTTGCCGCCACAGCAACACCTCAGCAAAATGGAGTAGCTGAAAGAAGGAATATAACTCTCAAAGAAGCTAGAAGAACTATGATTTGTGAATCAAAATTACCAGAAATGTATTGGGCAGGAGCAGTCAACACAGCTTGCTATACACATAACAGAGATCTCATGAACAAAAGACATGAGAAGACACCATATGTGATTTGGAATGGAAGAAAGCCAAATGTCTCATACTTTCATATGGAAGCAAGGGTTTCATTCATAACAATGGAAAGGATCAACTCAAAGTTTTTCAGCCAAACTGACGAAGGAATATTTTTGGGATACTCAAGTGTCAATAAAGCATTTAGATTACTGAACAAATGAACACTCAAGCATGAAGAATCAATACACGTAGTTTTTTATGAACCAAACTTTCCGGGTGTTATAACTGAAGATAAACAAGAATCAGTTTCTCAGTCTCAGTTACCAGTTATACTAGAATCAATTTTTGTCGACCTTGAGAGATTTAGAATTTCAGAATCCTTAGATCAGGATCAGCCTCAGTTTCAACAGCTAAACAACCTACAGCTGAACAACATGAAACTGACCCAATTCAAGAAAATCAAGCTCAAGGAAATCAAGAAGAAGCTTATCATGATCTAGTTCAACAGGATGAAGATCCTATTTTGCAAACTCTTGTACACCAATGGATGAGAGATCACCCTGAAGATCAAGTGATTGGTGATTTTCAACAAGGAGTTCGCCACAAACATTAGTTAGATGCTATGATTTCATTCTTTTTATCTAAAACTGAACCTAAAAAGATAGAAGAAGCACTGAAAGATCCAGATTGGATATTAGCCATGCTAGAAGAAATTAATGAATTCGAAATAAATTAAGTTATGGGAATTGGTGGATAAACCGGATCATGTCAACATAATCGGCACCAAATGGGTTTACAGAAACAAGCTTGACGAAGATGGAAATATTTTCAGAAACAAAGCAAGGCTTGTAGCCAAAGGTTACTCACAAGCATAAGGGATAGAATTTGATGAAACCTATGCTCCAGTTGCAAGGTTGGAGGCAATCAGATTAATTCTTGCCTTTGCAGCTCACAATAAATTCAAATTATACCAAATGGACATTAAGAGTGCATTTTTGAACGGGATACTTGAAGAAGAAGTCTATGTACAACAACCACCTGGTTTTGAAATTAAGGATCAAGCTGATAAAGTCTTCAAACTGATAAAAGCTCTTTATGGACTGAAGTAGGCACCAAGAGCTTGTTATGAAACTCTATCTCAGTTTCTGGTAGACAATGAGTTTATCAAAGGAATTATTGACAAGACTTTATTCAGAATGAAAATTGAAGAAAGTACTCTCCTAGTTTAGATCTATGTTGATGATAGTATCTTTGGATCTGAAAATGAACAACTCTATTAGAAATTTGCAAGTTTCATGAAGAGCAAATTTTAGATGAGTATGATGGGAGAATTGAATTACTTTCTTGGGTTACAAGTAAAATAAATGGATGAAGGGATATTTATTCATCAGACCAAGTATACAAGATAATTGATCAAGAAGTTTGGAATGGAGAAATCAACTGGCATTGCAACACCTATTGGAACCAACACCAGACTTGATGAAGACAAAGATGGCAAGGATGTGGATCAAACTCTCTAGAGAAGAATGATTGGAAGTCTACTTTACCTCACAGCAAGTAGACCGGACATATCCTTTGCAGTTGGTGTTTGTTCCAGATTTCAAACAAGGCCTAAAGAAAGTCATCTTACAGTTGTCAAGAGAACCTTAAAGTACTTAAAAGACACAGCAGGAGTAGGGATATGGTATTCAAAAGAAGGATAATTCAAGCTGATAACCTACTCAGACTCAGATTATGCTGGATGTAAGGTGGATAGAAAAAGTACTTCAGGCACATGTCAGTTACTAGGAAATAGACTTGTGTCATGGTTCAGTACGAAACAAAACTCAATCTCCACATCAACAGCTGAAGCTGAGTATATAGCAGCTGGAAGCTGGTGTGCTCAAGTTTTATGGATAAGACAATAGTTAAGAGATTATGGGATAGAAGAAGGACTGATTCCTATAATATGTGATAATGCAAGTGCAATAGCCATTACCGACAATCCAGTTTTGCACTCAAGAACAAAGCACATTGATGTGAGACATCAATTCATATGGGATCATGTAGAGAAAAAGGACGTTACAGTTCTCTATGTCCCAATCAAGATCGATTATGGACATTTTTACAAAACCACTGGACAAAGAAAGGTTTTCAAAATTGAGAACTGAATTGGGAATTATTCTAATCAGTTAAGTCAGTTCAAGCTTAGAGATTCGTCAAGGGATTGGTCTTTGTCATGATGGGTGCGCTCACTTGACAGATTAGTTATTGACATCAACAATCTCAAATCGACCATCTTGGCGAAGGATGACGGAACTGAACTCCACAAGAAACTGATCTCAACCTAAGTTTTTATCCAGTCAAAGAAAGTCAAAGGTTGAAAGGATAAAACCGATAGAAGTTACATCGCATTTAATTGCCGCCACTTTTTGTCAGAATTTTTTGCGTGTACACCCCTTATGTCAGAATGTACATGCATCGGTTATAAAAACCACTCAGTGGAATTTGAAAAGTCGTACAAAATCTACAGAAGATCGTGGACTCAAATCAAAAACCGTCAGCCTCTCCCCTATATATCTTCACATTATCATATCTCCTTAAATACACAAAATTCAAATTTCACTCTCTCTCTCAAAAGCCCGGAATTTTTTTCATAAAATGGCAGCCTCTAAACACACTCAAGAAGCAAGATTAATCGCTGTTGTACAAATCCTCGCTTTTGAAGATTATGAAGAATTGTGCAACAATACTCTCATCTCTAGTTATATACACGAAAAGATCAAGAACTTACAAGGTTTGCAAAACCTTTGGGAGATAAAATTGCAAAAAGATCACGACTTATAAGGGATTTTGCAATTCTGGGACAAGAGTTCGTGGAGAAAAGGTGATTATCAATGAAGAGATAATCAGGCAGGTATTCGATTTCAAGAAACCACTTGTGGAATCAATAGACCTAGCCTGTTTACCGCTCAAACGTGAAGCTTTCCTCAAACAGATTTCAGCAACATATCAACTTGCCGACCTCAATACGAAGCTCAACAGTCTCAAAACTGAGTTTCCTCTACTCAAGAGATGGATTGGTCAACATGTCATAGGACATCACAAAGGATTGGATAATCTATCTGAAGATGGGATACATCTGATGAACATCATATGGGATGAAATTGAGTTAGGGAAGAAACAACACATAGCTGAGTTAGCATATGTTAGAAAAACCAAAGCTGAAGGAAGAAAGTTAGTAGGCAGATTTTGGTTGAAGAAATCACTCAGTTTGGTAATTCAGCATTACTTGGAAAGGCTCAGTCAAGGGAAGGAGATAGAACATACTATTGGTGCATCTGCACAAAATGCAGAAGTAGTAAGTTCTAGGAAATAAACCTCGAAGACTTCATAACCTGAAGCCAATAAGAAAATTGTGTCTCAGCAAATAGCTCAACAAAAATGAGTTAAGAGAAAAGCTAACTCATAGATGGTTAAGTCAGTTGCAAGACGTTTGTTCCCAGGTACTACAAGAGAGATAGCACCAACTAAGGGGGAACAACAGCTGACAACTGAAGTTAGTCAGTCTGCTGAAGATGTTTCTCAAAAGAAGCAGCAGATATCAGAGAAACAAGTTTCTGCTATGAATGCCAACCAAGAGCAACATCAATTTTAGCAAAGACCAACTCAACAACAACAAGCAGATTACATTGTTGAAAATTGAAAAGGATCATCAAACGATAAAGATGAAGCTCAAGATAGAAGATTCTAAAGAATCTATCAAGGATGTTTTGCAGAATGAAGAGAAGCTATTTTTGGATAAACTTGAACTAAAAGAGTTATATACATTGTTTCCTATGGATGAATTTCTCACCAAATGCTATAAGAGATTCAAAGAAGTAGCTCAGAGAAAAGAATCAGTTACATCATCTGCACCAAAGGATGTTTCAAAGAAGAAAGATGATGATTCAAGGAAAGAAGCCGAACAAAGTACAGTTTATACAACCAGATGCACAACCTGAAGGTCAAGTAAGGCAAATCGACACTCAAGCGGGAAGAATTTCCTGTTGGAAATCAGACAACTGACAATAAGGAAGAAGAAGGAAAATAAGCTGAAAATCAGCAACTGATGGTGATAGAAGATGACACTCGGTCCTTAATCAAGGAAGATGTAGATCCAATTGAAACTTTGAAAGTTGAAGAACAGAACAAGGTCCAATCAACCTTGGATAGTATGCTCAATCAGAAAGAGGACTAAAATGATCTGCTGTCAAGGATCTCCGGATATTTGGTCTACAGGAAATAGAATGATGTCTCAGTTCATACAAAGCTTGACACTATCAAGAAGACAACTTCTAACTCAGTTTCGGAAATTCTTAAACTGAAAGAAAAGTTTGAGATTACAACCGAAGAAGATCGTGAAACTGAAGCTAAAGCAGAATGGCACCTGAACCAGAGGATTTGTGGTCTAGAAAATCAACTCAAGGAAGTTCTAACTTCTCAAAAAGGCATAGCAGAAGATCAGAAATCAACTCATCTTTTCATCAATGAAATGTATGATGCCAAAAAAGGGGAAGTAGGAGAAGAAAAGCTGAAGTTACAAGAAGAGAAACTGAAGCTAGAAGCTGAACTAACAGAACTAAATAAAGGGAAATCATCAGACACTGGACCTTATATCAGACAGATTGAAGAACTCACTAAAAAGCATCTCATTCTAAAATACAGTCAACCTGGAGATAAAAGATCTACCCTTACTCAAGATCTATGGAAGAATTTTGTACAAGATTACAAACCTATCAAGACCAAGTATAAACATATGAGTTATGAAGAATCTCTCAATTACTTCTTGTCAGATGAATTTCATAGTCAGAAAATGGCGAACTACAAGAAGATAAAGAAGATTGAAGAGAGACTTCAGATCAGAGATAAGAAAGATAAAATGAAAGCACACATTGCTGAATTTGAAGACTAATACAGCAGGGAAAGTATTTTTCCTAAGTTAGTTCTTTGGAGAAAATGGAAGCAATCAAGTCAAGTTGGCTACAACAAAGGCTTCACCAAAGAAGACACAAAGTTGGAAGATGAATATCATCTTCATGATAAGCGAAGGAAAAACTTTCTAGTTACACAGAGAACTGTTTAACTTTTATTTCAGTTTTATCATCTAATGTGTAACTTGATCTAGTTTTTGTGAATTCTAATGATACATCCAGTTTCCAGTTTTACCATTTTGCATTGTTTTTATCTTTAAGCTTTTTAAGGTGGGTTTTGGCATCATCAAAAAAGGGGAAATTGTTGGAAATAAAATTTCTGTTTTGATGATGATTCATCTTATTTATTTAGTTATTAGTTTACACCCCATTGATGAAGTGCTGAAGCAAGCTGTGTTAGTGAAAATCTAAAAGATGTCTAGAACTGAATGTATAGGTTCTATTAGAGTCTAATAATTATATAGGTTATATCAGACAAGCACTATAATAGTTAGTGTGTCGTAAAACTGAAAATTAGACATCATTTAGAAAACTGAATATTGACTAAAACTGAAAGAGTCACCAGAACTTAGAACTGAAGTTTACTCAGAACTGAAGAAGGTAAGTTCATTGAGAGACACAGACTCGTTTGACTTATCTAGAAGATCGAAGAACTGAGGGACACAGACTCAGTTATTGAAGAATGAAGAACTGAGGGTTCAAACTCAGTTTATGAAGATTAAAGTCGAGGCTCAAATTTAGAATTCGAGTAAAAATTGTGATGACTGAATCGACTTTATGGATCTTGTATGAAGACCTAAGAATCATAAGGACAATGATATCTTATATGGTTTATTAAGGATGTGGTGTACTGATTTAGTCATATGAAATCGATGAATAGAGTACTAAGTTTTGAAGAAGAGTAAAAACCGATTAATGCTTTAAGTCGAGTTGACAAATCGATAATCGACATACTCGATCAAAGCGGCTAAGACACTCCGTTTCAAAGTCAGTCATTCATAGAACTGAACGTACATTTGAACATTACAAATCAAGAAAATTATTGGATGAAGAACTGACATGTCAGAACGGTCACTGACATCTGACATATGAAAATATGAATATTGATAGAATTCAAACTCAAGATGACCGTTGGACCTCACACTATAAATAGAGGACTTGGCATCAAGGATCAAACACCGAACAACAACGCGAGAATACAAGCTTATTGTGCCCAAGTCTTGTGAATTACTATCAATCTTTGTGCTTTACAAGATCATATCCAGAATTCTTCAAGCGTTCAAGCTACAAAGATCAAATCCTGAATTCGACACTTAGAAGAACCACAAGCAAGAATCAATTTACTGATTCTCAGTCCAAATTTGATTTTTATCAAAGGGTTAGACTGTGAAGCAATCCGATTTAGGATTTGCCAAGGACAGTTGTTGTGGTTTGTAGTCGGGTAGACTGTGTTTGTGGTGGAGCTGGAGAAGAGGCAATACAACCCTCTAAAGACCAGTGTTTCGAGCAGTTGCGGAGCATCAATCTCACTTGTTCTATAGTTGTTTAGATAGTTAAGCTATGGATTAGTCAAGGACTATCATTTAGGAATTTTTTTAACCGGCTATCTCAGAAAGTTCTAGTGGAATTTTCCTCCTACATCACACGGGAAGAGTGGACTGACAGGATTACACCACCTGGAACCACTATAATTCTTGCCTTATTTACTTTACGCATTTACTTGGTTTATCAGTATTTGTGATTGTTTTTCATACAGCATAACTGAACAAACTGATTGATATTCACTCACTGTTCACAAACTGACATTCACCAAAATTCAGTTTTGCATACTTATCAGCTTTTTCTTAGATACAACAAGATCTGCATAAAGGCTAAAACTTATCCGCTGCCGGTTGACTTAGTTTTGACTTATACTCCGCTAAGTTAGCTTAACTCCACACAAGTTTAAAATTGAACTAATCTACTTAAATCTAGTTTTTGAAGACAAGTTTATTCACCCCCCTCTAAACTTGTGTCAGCCTTTCCAAGGGACCAACAACGTGTAAAGTTAGTAACCTACAGTGGCCACACTGGTGGTAGTCTCACTGGTAACATCGGCCGATGGCCTTGCTCCGCCATTCGGTGGGCGGATAGATCCAAATAAAGATCCATGGGTTGAAATGCGGTTCGAGGCATATCAATGGCCCCTAAAACATGCTATAAGAATTTTCTGAAATAGCAAGCGAGAAGTAAAGTTTGCCCGCAGATCGATTGTTTAGAATGATTGAAGGCCTCATATGGTGGATAGCCGTAGCCCATTGGGGTCATACGGGATTATAGCCGTGACATTTAGGGGCTGTAATGGGCGGATGGCCTCAGCCTTGACCATTGGGGGCAGTGATGGGCGGATCGCCTTAGCCTTCAATGGGTGGTGAGGGCGAATAGCCTCGACCTTTAAGGGCGATAGTGGACGAATTTCCTTAGCCTTTTGAGTCGGATCGGCCTTATAGTTGATCTTTCGGTTGAGTACCTGGCTCGACGGATGTTTTGATCGTGCAATCGGCGTGACGGATGATTGAACCATCACACGTTCCAATCGATTAAGATTCTTCATTAACCGCACCTTAATCATGGCGCTTTGCATTTCAAAATATTGAAAATCAACCGCCGAGATTTTGGCCGTTGGATCATTTTTGCTTAGGCCGTCGGATGCAAACCCTTGGTCTATAAAAGAGGCTCACTCCTGGTTTCCAATACATTTGCCAAACCCATTCATTTTCGATATATACCTTACGGCGATCGTCGCCGGGATTTCGGTCAAGGTTGAAGGTTCCCACTATTGCTTAAAGGTTTCCCGAATCCGGCCATTTCGAGCAATTTCTCGATATATGTCATCGATTCTTCAAGCACATTTACTTCTTTCATGCATTCCTCTATTCAATATGCAATTTTCTATTCATATTCGCACTTTTTAATGGGGTTCGGGGGCAAAGTTAGGAGCTTTGGTCTAACCGGCTGGGATCGAATGGTTGTTTTCATGCTTTGTCGCCAACTCTCATTGTTTTCAGTCTCTTGTTATGTCCCTTTTGAGCATTTCTAGGTGCATTTGAGTCATAGAATCCTCCGTACCGCTAAAATGGTAAGATGAGGTGTCAAGATGGATGTTTTTTCACCCTGGCCTGACTTAGATTGTCTTGGGTGATTAATTTTCCACCTCAACCTTTTGTTTTTCTGGATCTCTAAAAGTAGTGATAACAACAATGACGGTGTCCATGGATATGCCTCCGGTGGTGAGGAGGAGGCAAGCTCTATTCGGACAGCTAGCGTTAGCGAAGAGATGGTTTTAGTGCCGCCCGAACCTTCACAAGGGGGGCACTTCAAAGCCATAGTTCGCAAGGTAATTGTAGAATGAGTGAAACCCTCTAAGAAAACCATGCTGAGAGATGTAAAAGATGCGGCTAGGGCTCAAGGTTCTATCACGGAAAACGCCTCCGCAAAGAAGATGAAGATGGCGGCGATCTGAAGAAGGCCAAAACTCCCGGCCCAACAATCTGAAGCGGTTGAGGAAGAGAGATCAATGGACACCATGGACAGAGGTGGAGGGCGGTGGCCTAAAATTCAGAAAAACCTTGCCGCCCCGGATGCCTTTGTTAATTATAACATACCCCAGACTATCTTTTTTCTGACTTCTAAGATGATCTTGCAAGCGACATAGACCGGGCTGGGAGTCGCTAAAGACTGATAGTTTTGTGTTGTTTTACGATCATTTTGCAGCCGGGCTACGTCGCGCCTTTGATCCTTTTTCATCAAGGTGATGGACAAGTTAGTTGCCTTGCCTAGTGATTTCGTTCCGGGAGCGGTAAGGATAATTTCAGCCTTTATAATTATGTGCCAGATGCTAAAGCACAAACCCACTCTTTCCATTTTTATGAAGTTCTATAATTACGGGAAAGCCGCGACAAATGATCCCCTCGATACTCGCAATCTCTTTTTGGTCAGAGCTAACGTTAAAACATGACGTATGTTTTACTGGCTACCAGTAAAAGTGAGGGACTATGAGCGACGGGGTATGATCATCGAATCTAGCATTGGGTGGCCTTTTACCAAGTATGAGGTGCGGCCCGAGAGGTGGGTGAATTCGGTTACCGTAACCAAGAAACTCGAGTCTTGCGAGCAGAAACTGGTTGACAGGATTTATGATCTTCTCGGGTGGGACGGTAAAAACAAAAAAAGGGTTTTTAGCTAGAGATATTTGGTGGATATTCGTCAACCCTATTTCACCCTTGCACGTATCCCTGGCCCGAGTGTCACTTGGCCCACAGTTGTTGAGGTAGCAAAATTGAAGTCCGACGAAGACTGGTACGTGGAGTGCCATCATCTCAAGTCTTATCCATCTAAATGCCAAGTGTGTTCTGGAAAACCCGGAGTTCGACCGCCCAACGATCCCCGTACTGTCTTACCCTCTTTTTCCTGTTTTGAATTCTTTCAGCATTTGATTTTCATTGTATTTATTTTTGCTTTTTTCTCTTGTTGCGTAATATTAACTATGAGATCCTTTTGAGATACCATGACTGACACCGCTGAGGATAGGATCACCCGGCTTGCCAAGATAAATGAGCGGAGAAGGCCAATCGGGCTCTGCTGGTTAATAGTTTGGAGGTGGAGCTTAAAAATGTTGACATGTCTACTTTGTCTGTCGACGCGGCCTCTCTTGACGAGCCTCTGAAAGTGGCGACCGACTATTCACGGGCCAGGGCCCATGCATAAATCCAAAAGGAAGAGGGGTGCTGATAGATGGAAGTCCCCGACTGAGTCTGTTGAGGAGGGAATTTTTTTTAAAGCAAGAGGTGGATCCCACAAAGAGAAGCAAGATAAGCATCGGTAGTGAAATCTCAGCCACCGCTCTCAAGTCTGAAATCGCCAAAACTGCTTCTGTAGATCCGGGTCTTGAGGGCTTGTCCTTGCTTGGTCGCCATGCGTTGACTTAACATATAGTCCACTCAAGCCGACTGATAAGGGTAAGCAGACCACAACCGGTCCAACAAAACCGCCGCCGCCTATGAAAAGGGTTCCAGTCGGCGCTAGGGGTCTGCCCGTATTATGGATGGACATGGAATTTAAGGCGAAACCTTTGGAGCTGAGGGACGCTGGGAAGACGGCTACTTCCATTGTTGATGTGTTACCTCTGATGAATTTAAAGTTTACTCTGCGGTGCAACTGGTTATGGGTCGAGGTATCATTTCCCGTTGTGTACAGGAAGATGTAGTGGCGTCGTCGGCGACTGTGGATCCGATGAATATTTCTCATTTTCTGGCAGGTACCTTAGGGTTGCTCGGAGTCATGGCGAGCATGGTAATAACCCCCTTGCCTTTCTCTATTATTATTTTCTCTACGACACATGTACTGTGTTTACATTAATGTTTTCTCTTTCTGGTCGGCACTGAGCTTTTCCAGGCCGAGTTTGAGCATGATGAGAGCATAAAAAGTCCCTTAACCAAAATTTTGAATTGAAGACGATGTTGAAAAAGGCTGAGGGGCTAGTTGCGAGTGCCGAGGATAGAGCTGCAAAGGCCGAGAAGCAATCTACAGATCTTCAGGCTGAAATTGTTTGGCTCAGCATTGAGAATGTTGTCAATGCCCAAAAGGCTCTGGAGGGCGAGGCCAATGCCAAAAAAGCTCAAGAGGCTTGTGAATTGTTGCATGTCGTCGAGGCTCAAAGGGATGAGGCCATTTCAATGTGTGCGGGGTAGCAAAAACAGATTGATAACCTTACTACGAGTTGAACGGTGATCTTGACCTTTTGAAGCATCTCGATGAGCTGAGGCAAGCAAGAGAGGATAGCTATAACCAAAGTCTTTACCATGTGGCGAGGTGCTTTAGGTCGGTTTTTAGGGTTGATGCCGTTTGTCAGAAAACTCTGCAGAAATGGTTGCTCATGCCACAATTTCATGCTGATCTGCGAGTTCACCATCCTGATCTCCACTACACAACGGCGCAGCTGGATGATTTTGCGGTTAGATGCAGGAAGGATGATAAGCCTATTTGGAACCCTCCTCCAGTCAATGTTGTTAACCTTCGTTCCATGACAGAGGAGATGGAGAGGCCGGCCACGCAGGATGAGGAGGATTCTGAGGAGCTTGGAAGTGATGATGGTATGGCAGGTGGTGGAACTGATGGCGGCGCGACAGTGTGTATCATCGATGGGCACTCCTCAGCCTGGTGATGAGTTTTTGAATCTAATTGGTGACAACACCGAGACTCCTCCTTCCGAGAAATGATCTTGATTTATCTGATTTGTAATTTTATCATACAATTTTTGGTTTTGTAATAGCATAGTAGTAACTTTATGGCCGCCGATTGGTCTTTTTGACGTATGCTTGTTGTTTCGATTTCTTTTGATGTGTATTGGATTCTCTCTCATGTTTTGCTTCGCATTTGTTCTGCTCTGATCTTTGTACGTTGCTCGAAATATTCCTCTTTTTCGAGTTGCGAGTAGACTTAGACTTAAGCATGGGTATACACCTGGCCCTTATTGTTTTGGCGACTCGATAGTTCTCAAGTGGTGGGCTTGCTTAAATAATTCTAACTGAAATATGAATCTGAGAATTTGTGATCCGGCCCTTTTGTTTAGGGAGGTTGGAAGCTGTACTGGACTCGCTGAAACAGTCGAGTATGAGACCAGACCTAAACTTGATGACTGAATCGAAAAATTTCCACGTGAGGCCTCCTTGTTTCATGCAAGGTCGTTGCGAGCTTGGTTGAAACATCTTAGATTTTTTGTGCTGACTGAAGAGCACTGTTCATGCCACTGTGACGGTGTCTGAAAAGAAAAGTTTTTCTTGACATGCATCAGCTACGGTTCTGAGCCGACTATCGCTTTAATGACCATAAAGTAATTGTTGCATTGACTGCCGACTCGGATAACTGTAGAGCAATTACTGCAGCCTTTCCAATTTCAAAATTTGAAATTTGAAGAGGTTGCTTGACCATATCCATCCGATCCCTTTGATCTTTACCGTAGAATTTTCTCGTATTTTACTATAAAAGGAGGGTTTGATCCCTTTCTTTCACGCACTTGCAAACCTAGAATCCGGGAGTCTATAAAACTTTTATTAGCAAATAAGGCCTATTTGTTCCCCTTTCTTCCTCATGTCTTCTTCCTCTTCTTCAAATCCTGATTCGTCCCCCTTCTTCACCACGGCGTCTGCCACCGCTAGTGTGAATTTCTGGGGGTATTTTAGTAGGCTGCCTCTTCTGAAAGAGAGAGGCCTGAATCCTAATAGGGTTAACGAGGGCTCCTATCTCCATAATGATTTATTCCGATAGGGGGCCTTTGTGGCTGCGCCCTCCAGCCGCTATAATGTTACCATGGTGAGGGAGTTCTACTCCGTCTTGTCTGAAGGAACTTCTATTGACGGTACTTCTTCCGTTTCTCTTCGGGACGTCTTGGTGCCCTTCACAAATGACGTTATCAATAATTTCTTTGATCTTCCCCGAGTTCATCCTTCCGTTCATTATGAGATAGCTTGGGGTCTCGATGATGAGCTTAACCGGTACGTTAATGCCCGCGGCGCACTTGAGTGTTTGTTTCCGGGTGAATAGGATCTAGTACCAGAGGGAACCGTTTCTGATTTATCTCGAGACGCTCAGGACTGGAAACGCTTTATTAACATCGTCATCCCGACAGAATATTTTAAGGATATTACTGAGGAAGAGGCGATTTTTCTTCATGCTATCGGTATTATCGACGTGACTGTCGATTGGGGGCTTTTGATCCATTGCAAGGCCATTAAGTTTGCCACAGCCATGGATGATGTTCGCCCTATTCCCTTTGCATGGTTAATTTCTGGTCTCTGCACTCAGGTTGCAGCGGTCTCGCCTCGCCCCTCAGACGAGTATCGCACCTTGTGACGAGCAACTTTTTCTTATTTTCAGTGATTTTTCCCTGTTGTTTTTTATCTTTTCCGGTACTTACGCTTATTTTATGAATGGCTCTGTTGCTTCTTCGCTTTCTTCGTTTGCTTTTGCATTCGTATCCGCTTTACTTTTTTTTAAGTTGCTTTGAATGAACAATGAATTTGCCGCAAATGTCTAGTAAATCTGCGTCAGCCTTTTGGTAGCTCGATTCATAATGTTTGACTTTGTCGCAGTCGGGTTTGATTAAAAATTTCAATGTGCGGCCCCCTGTTTCAACGAAGTCGCTTGTAGTTTGGTGAGCTCGGCTGAAACGACTTGGGCTTTCTATGAACCGTGAGGTTGAGTGGGCTGATTGCGGCTTCATACTTGCTGCATTTATTGCGCGTCACCGCAACTCTTCTTTCTCGACCCTTCAAGGACGGATTAACATGAAAGTCGTGACTTATGACCGATCAGCGCTTTGGAGATCGTTCCTTTGAACCGTCGCCTCAGTGACGGTCGCTTCAAATAGTCATTTAATTTTGGTGCTTATGAGGCCGTCCACATTCCAGTTGCTTGACCTCATTTTCATATAAAAGGGGTGTTAGGTGTAGTGCCCGAAAGACAATTTGTGTAATTGTTTTTATAATGAATTTATCTCACCTTATTACTTGCTTTGTGCTTGTAAGTAATACAACTTCTTGCAAAACCCTAAGTATATCAAGTATGTAACCGCTTAACTTTCGATGTATGGCATGCACACGAGGATTGAGTTTGTGGTGATATACTTAAAGCTGTTAGTCCGTGGTGAACTTAATCGAGTTTCGGTCTTTTGATTAAAACACCAATAATGCGCCTAACACCTTAGGTTGTGATAGTCTTATCCGGACTATCGGTGAGTACCTACGTGGGGCATTTATATATGATGGCATTCATATAGAATTTGGACCGATTTAATCAATTTCTCGATATAATTCCGTAATAGAGGAATCTTATTAAATCATTAGATGATCATATATGGATCAACCTTAATCCTGAGGTGATCACATGGTGCTACTTGTCTCGGGGTAGTGTTTGATGTGTTAGTTACGGTTCACTTAAATATGTGTTCCAAATCACTTCTCATTGGCACTATTTCCTGATGAGTGAGTAGTTCTGATTTTCACATATATGGAATCCATTCCTTCCTGTGGGAAGTAGAGAGACGGTCCACTTATTTGTTAGCCCTAAGAAAGTGATCCATCCCGGGAGTTCACATTTGACTAATTAGCTACTAGTCAGATATGTGCACTAATTGATCATCAGAGGGTTAATGGTAAATAAGGATAAGATATTCTGTGTCAGGTTTACGGAGACATCCCACACAGAGTGGGCAGTCTATGGAGGGTTAATCCGTATGTAGTGATTATATCAATGGACACTTATTCACTCTATAGGTTGAGTATAAGTATATATCTATAATTGGTAGAGTTCTGTTTCGAGTTTATGGTGGCATAATCCCGGAATTAATAATTTAATATATTTATTATGAATGATTAATATATTTAAAGTGATTAATATTATTTCTTATGAATGAATATTATTTAGTTTGGCTAAATAATATAATACATAGAAAAGACATTTTTCACGTGGGCGCAGTGGGCTTAGTGTGGCCCCAATATGTCTTGGATTTTCCAAGAAATTAGTTTTCTTGGATAATGACATATTATTGTAATTAGTTATTTATTTGTTAAATAATTAATTGAATAAATAAAAGAAAATAATTTATTTATTATTTATCTCTTAACTATAAGGATAATTGTATTTTCTTATTATAAGATTATAATTATCTCTTACTTTTATTGGATAATAATAATAAGAATTATCTATTTTATTTTGTTAATCCGATTGGGTATAGGTTTTCTCTCTTGGATTTTGTCTATAAAAGAGAGTTCTCCCGAGCCCTAGTGAAGAAAAAGCCACGAAATTCATAAAGAAAAAAAGGCTAAGGAGTTCGATCCTTAGCTCCACCCGGTTGGAGAAAAACTTAGGGTTTTTCTCGGTTGCATATCAAGGAGGTTCCAATTCCCAGAATCGCTGTCCACCAACCACCGTTTGTAGAACACATTGGAAGATCAAGGCTTCTCGTCCTAAGATTAAAGCTTCTCTTCCTACTATTGGTATGATTTTTCTTAACCCCCTTGTAGTAATTAAATCCTTTGTTTATGTGTTATAATATATGAATCATGATCCATCCACTTCGCATAGATCTAATTTGTTTAGATCTAAGATCCTACTTCCTTCATGTGGTATCAGAGACAGTGTAATATTCCGATTTTCGGGAAATGACAGACGTTTCATTTTGCGAAAATGAAATATTGGGTTCGCCTTTTATTATGAGTTTAATAATTTGGGTATTTATGTATATATTTTCGAGATATATATATATAAATATTTAAGGAAGAAAATCTGATTTAATAAGGGTGATTAAGGAAAATCAGTGCAATTAGATAATATTGGGATTTTTCCTATTTAAGGAAAATCAACCTAATCAGCCCCTTAAAGTTTTAATCAGATTTTTCCACCTCCAAACTTGTCTTCTGCGTGTGTGAGCAAGGAATAGAAATGAGAGAATTTTCATCAGTTGTTAATTAAATCCTTGACGGTTTTCAGATCAGAGTCGAGCACCGGAATCGTTGTGAAGAGAGCAACGTTGTGACATCAAAAAGTTGAAGCTTTGATAAGGTATGATTAAGCCCTAGCTATGTTCTTCTTCGAGTTTGAAGGATTAAAACTCATCAATTCGTAGTTTTTATCGTTTAGAAACGTGTGATCGAATCTAATCTAAGTTTGGATTTATCACATGTTTTCCTGCAGAAAATGATCAGTTTTTGCTGCTGTTTTCTGTTGTTTGGAGTTGGAATTTGCTGCTTAAAAGGTAAGAGGCTCTTCCTACAATTCCAATTATTGTTATTGAGGTTTAGATCAAGATTTATGATGCGTAGATGCAAGAAGGTTGTGCTTTATCGTTGATCAAAGGATCATAGATGTTAAATATGTTTTCTACGTGTTACTGTGCTGAAAACGAGGTTAATTAGGTTAGAAACGATTCAAAAATCGAGTTGTGAAGATTTTAGAGTTTTAGAGAAAACCCAGTCGGACGGGCGTCTGCACTAGGCAGACGGGCGTCTGAGACCCTAGTAACTCGGACGGGCGTCGACATTAGGCAGACGGGCGTTTGAGATCAGATTTTTTATTCAGGATGTAACTGTTTTTGACGGACGGGCGTCTGATTACGGACGGGCGTCCATAAGGTTTCAAACGGGCGTTTGGCCTGTTTTATCTTGTTTTCACTACTCTAGCATTTTAGCTTGGTTTTTGGCCTCATAATCGTGTTTTCACTGTTTTAAACCCTTAATCATGATATGTTAACATTAATCAAATATGAACAAGCTTCGATTGAACTTCCGATTCGTTCAGTTAAAACACCGAATATACTCTTAAAGGGAGTTGAAGTTCGGATCCGTCGGAAGGGCATGAAAGGGCTTGTGCTTTGATGAACTAGGGTTCATCAATGTCTGTGTAATTGATAGGATGTGATGTCTAGTTGTCTAAGTGAGGGAGTAGAGTTGTTAAGGTGAGTTTTATTCTGAAAACATTTAGGCGGTTAGGTAATTCACATTAATAATTACATACGTGTAGATAAAAGCTAAAACATCATTTATTCTCGGTTAGACACTATTTCATATCGGCGATGTGATACGTTCATAAAAGGTGAACAACGCTACTGGCCTTAAACGGCTGAAGGGTAGTGGAAGAAATTAATCGGACGTATACGCATACCGGGGAGACCCCGGAGCTAATCGGTGCTAATCACCGTTAGTTAGCAAGTTTATCTTCAGGCTTATGAACGCCATGCACAGTGTCCTTGAGCAATGATGTAACGGAGATAAGCTAAGTTAGAAACATTTAGTCATGACGTGTTGATGGACACGAAGTGAACCCTAAATTGAGTCGGTCTCACTAAGATAATATCTTTAATAATAACCTTAATTGAATTGTAGCTTCTACTTCTTACTTTGTACAAATGTACTTACCTCAAATGCATGTTTATTTATGTGTTTGGGGGAGAGAAGACGAACATGTTAGTGAAGATTTCGAGGAGGACTTTGATGACGACGTTTGAGGACGCCGGAGTTGAAGACCTTGTTTATTATTCTTTTATTTACATTTATTTTCCCAGTTCTGGATTATTGTTGGAACTTGTAGTTTCCTTTTAGTTTTGAGATTCGTACTTTTGGATTCGGTTGGTTTCCGATGTAATAAGTATTACATTTTATTCTATCTTTAGTACTTCTATTCTTGGTCATTTGAAAAAAATTACCCGAGTCTTTTTAGCTTCCGTTTGCTTTAATTTGATACGACACAGTAGAGGCTTACGTGTAATATTATTTATTTAATATTATGCGTGGCGAACGTTTCGATTTCCGGATAAGGACTCGGTGTCCGGGAACGGGGCGTTACATTTGGTATCAGAGAAAAGCGTCTTTTAGGCTTCCCTTCTTTTAAGATAAGTTTTCTTTTGATCTGTTAGTAACGTCCTGGCTTTCTTTGATCATCAGGATGGTGTTCACTAGAACCGGAGCGGTGCAGAAGCGTCAGGAGTTCGTCGTGAAAGTCCGACACCAGTTGTAAGAGGTGGTTTTGTGAGGCAGAATCCTTCACCACATTCGAGCCCCACTCCACCCCCTCATACTGTGACCCCTACACCACGATCTCAACAGGGCTTGTCACCGCGACCACATCAGGAGCAACGCCCACAATGGCATGTGGGATGTTCGGCTCAGTTTTCATTGATAAGTTATGTTCCAGCGGGTTTAGTACCGCCACCAGTGAGCTACCCTCCACCGAGGTATAACTACATCTATGGAGAACCAAGAGAAGCACCTATACGAGTCACGGTAGTGGGAGACATTCCACCAGTCAGCATGCCTCCTCCAGTGAGTGTTTACCCTCCACCGGTAAGCCACCCCTCACCACCAGTTTTTCACCATCAGCAGCATCAGACTTTTTACCCTCCTCCAGTGGGTCATACTCCTCGACCTACTGTACCACCTTCACCCCGTTTTGACCATCAACAAGGCTTTGGTTACCCACTCATCTGCTTCCACCAACACCAAGATGCAAGCAGCAAGGGATACCTTTTGGATACCCTCCAGTTTATCCACAAGCCCCACCAGTTAGACCGGCACTTGAGCAAGCCCCACCGATTGATTGGTATACGAGGTTGAGAAGAAACAGAGTTCCGGATTTCTATGGGAATGTGGAACATTCCAAGGCCGAAGAATGGTTAAGAGGTTTCGAAAAGGCTTGCAGGAATATACATGTTCCTGAATCTGAGATGGCCTAGTTGGCGGTTAGTTTCTTTTTGGGCACAGCTGAAGCTTGGATCGACGCCATACAGAGCGGTAATGGGAAGGTAAATGTATAGGGAAGGCTTTAAGGTGATGTTTTATAACGAGTATTTTCGAGAAGCGTGCGGGCCGACATGGCGAAACAGTTTTTGAAACTTAAGCAGGGTAACTATATGACAGTGTCTCAGTACACCAACAAGTTTAACGAGTTGCGAAGATTCTACCCTGAGTTGATGAAGGTTGAAGAAAGAAAGATGGCCCTTTACAAGGAAGGCCTATCCTATCAGATACAGTCCGGTATGTTGGGTTTCACAGCTAAGAATATGGCTGAGTTGTTGAATAAGGCCTTAGAGGTGGAGACATTCAGAAAGAAAGCTACAGGTTGTCATTGGGAACAAGAGGAGCTTTGGAACGAGCCAAAAAGCGATGAGGAGCACCGCAATGAATTTGAAGAAGACAACAACCCCATGCAAAGGAGTAAACCTCCAACCGGGTACCACTTTGCCCTAAGTGCAATAGGAATCACTCGGGTGAGTGCCGAGTTCATACAAATGGTCATTATCTTTTTGAGAGACGGGACATTTTGCTAAGAATTGTCCGAAAAAGGTCCTACAAGTAATCAGAGGCAAGGAAATGGTAAAGGCGGCCCAAGTCGCCCAATTCGAGTGTTTGCAGTGGATGCAGAGATGACGGAACCAGACGATAACATTATATCAGGTACCTTTATTGTTTATTGTAATTTATTAGAGTACTTTATAGCACGATTTAATTCATGTTGTATTGTATTTAAATAAATGAATTCACATCCTAGGTACAATAATGTTAGACAACTTAGTGGTCACGGCATTGTTTGATACGGGAGCGTCTAATACTTTTGTGTCAACTAAGATAGCTAAGAAGCTTAACTTACCAACGGAACCTTTAAGGAACACCTTGGAGATAACAACACCATTAGGGAAAGTGTTTAAGGTAACCAAGTTGATGCCGCAAGTAGATGTTTGAGTTGGAACGTATCGTTGCAAGAGTGACTTTACGGTTTTGGACTTTTCGGATTTTGACGTAATTCTTGGAATAGATTGGCTATCCGGGAATTTTGTCCATTTGGATTGTAGAGAAAAGAGAGTAACTTTTAGGATACCCGGGAAATCAGATAAGACTTATCAGGGTAACGTTTACAAGCCTAGTAAGAAGCGTTACCCTAAAATTTCAGCGGTTAAGGCTATAAGAGCTTGTTAGAAAGGTTGTGAAGGCTACTTGTTGTACGCAGTGGATGTGGAACAAGTGAAGCCTAAGTTAGAGGAAACTCCTGTAGTGAGAGAGTACCCTGAGGTATTTCCAGAAGAGTTACCGGGAAACATGCCGAATAGAGAGATTGAATTTGGGATTAAGTTGATACCCGGAGCGGCGCCAGTTGCAAAGGCACCCTATAGGATGGCACCGGCTGAATTGAAAGAGTTGAAAGCTCAACTTAAGGATATGCTCGAGAGGAATATAATTCAGCCTAGTACTTTGATGAGCTCTATTTTCACCAAACAAATTTATAGTACTCAAGACAACGGTGACTAAACAAGCTCTCTAACCGGCAGTGGACCGGGTCGATTGCTAGTATAGCTACAGGAGTCCGAGGTCGATCCCACAGAGAAAGGTGTGTTTGTGAGTACCAAAGTGAACTTCTAACTTAGTCTAGGCAAACAAGCGGTTGGTTGGTTGTTATTACACTATGCTAAAACATAAAAGAGAGAGAAGATTTAACTACTAGATTCAACGAGGGAGAAAGGGACATAGCCGAACCATGATCAATGTGACTAATCTCAACCCTAAGGTAGACAAAACCGGGAGTGTGCATTATAATAAACGAACTCTTGCATTCAATTTCACGGGTGCGAACTCCTAAACCCGGTGCTAGCGTCTGAACAACTCTCTTCTAACACCTTATGCCATGTTAAGGTCTCAACAACTCTCTCTAACAAGTCATGTTTTGCACTCGAGCCGCTTAAACATATAAATGAGTAACCTCACGATGAGCTCGGCTTAACAACTAAACCGAGACTACACCACGATCCTAGAACCCTTTTTCCACACCCTCTCTCTCTCTCAACTCTCAAGAGTGATGTGTGTGATATTTGACCTAGGTAGGTAATCTAGCTCAAATCCGTTATAACAAGTTCTAAGACGTGAAACATGCAAGAAACAACAATAAAACACACTACCCACTCCCAATTTCATCACCCAAAGGGTGATTTCATCACATATCACATGACCGGCTATGGGAGGAATTAGCTACACATTATACTAGTTAAAACATAAAGAAAACAATAAAAGAGAAGCATAACAAGCATAAGAGGAAGAAAATTACCATAAATTGCAGAGAATCGAAGTTTGGAGAAGAAAGGTACAAAGAGAGAATCACCAAAAGATAGAGACTTGTTGTTTGAAATGAAAATCTAATCTAAGAATTGAAAAGAGTAAGCTAAAAGGTGTTTGATCTACATAAAAAAAGAAGGTGCAACAAACTATGTATAAAAACAAGCAAAATCTAAGCTAAAAGAGGGAGGAGTCGAGGGTTCTCCCAATGGTGGGAGTAAGAGGGGGTATTTAGAGTGCAACGGGAAAATCTGCAGAAAATTGGTCCAAACGCTGGTTTGGAGGTTGGAACCAGCGTTTGGAGTTGAGGAGATGAATCTGGGAGTAAAGGGGTCCAAACGCTGGTTTGGCAAAAGCTGGAAACGCTTGGTTTGGGACTGGAACGCTGTTTGAGACATGGAACGCCGGGTTTGAAAGCTCCAAACGCGTGCGTTTCGCATGATGCAGTTTTTCTGCTGTAGTAAAACCTTCATAACTTCTTCATCCGAGCTCCGATTGGGGTGATTCAAGATGCGTTGGAAAGCTCTTTCAATTATCTACAACTTTGATGAAGAAGTCATGACCAGAAAATGCCTCCATCATGGGTCAAAATGCTTCTGAATCAGAACAGTCACTCGGGCACCAACTCTTTCTCGTCCTTTTCCTATTCTTTCTTCTTTCTTGGCTCATTCTTGCACCTTGATCACACCTATCATCATAAATCTGCGCCTTCCGGGTTCTCGAGACACCAATACCCTACATCATCACAACAACCAAAAACAACCAAAACATTCCGGAGGGTAAAAGTGCTCGGAATAGGGTCAATATCACTAAAAAGAGGTAGTAAACTATCAAAGTGACGGATTTACTCCCCGTGCTAATAATTCACGATATTGCCCCTAAAACGGTCTAAATCACCAAGAAACGTGCTAAAAGTGGGATAAACAGGGGTAAAAGATGCACCGGAATCATGTAAAGTTGACTCCCATCAACCACCCCACACTTAGCCTTTGCTCGTCCTCGAGTAAAGTAGGCGTTTTAAAACAAACCAAGGGATTCAACTTTATGATGTAAGTGCTACTACTCACACTCTCGAGGTGGTCCCAAAGTAAGAAACATGAACATAAACACATTGGTGCAACATTATCAAGAAAATGGAGTGTGTGTGGTGCCAAGCTAAAACCAAGTGCTCAAAATGATTGTCGGGGCTTGAATCCCAACCAAAAGTCTACCAACCGTTTCATAATCACTAGCCTCTCCACTAATCAAGGTTACTAAGTTTTGACACGATCGGGCAGGACTTGAAGGGTCATAACGTTAGGCTAGGGTAATTCTCGGTTAATCGAAAGGGGTATTTTGGGAACTGGAGAAAAGAAGTACGAGTGAACCTAATCAACCAAGTACCAACTCATCTTTATCATGCAAACCACCCAAAACTCCTTTTTGATCAACTTTGACATTTTGGGAACCATAGGTTACCAGTGCACCCGAACTCATTGCCAAACTCGACTATGTTTCAAGTGTCGTGAGGTGAGTTCAAGCACACTAGCACCTATCTCACTATCCCAACTCTAACATCATAAAATTTACTTTTGAGCTCAACACTTTGACTCCAACCTTTTATTTCTATATACAACCATGAAAGCTTGTTTTTTTTTTTCTTTTTATTTTTTTATTTTTTTTATTTTTTTTTTAGAGGGAAAAGATAGAAGAAGAGATTTTCTTTTCTTTTGGCTCAACAACCGAACACCAAGCCCAAACGAGCTCCTCAACACTTTATAGCTCAAAACGAGAAACAACAACCCAATCAAAAACATCATCTCTCCCACCCCACACTTGCCTTAGCAAGTGTGGTCTAACAGAAGACTAAGTCCACTCGTAGGGTATAAAATGAAGGAAATGTGACCATAATAAGGCTCAAGGGTAGGTTTCTGACTAAGTAACAAAACGGCTATAAGCGAATGGTGGTCAGACCATTCTATCAAGGCTGAGAGGGGCTACGAAGGGTAAATGTTCCGGTTAAGGCTTATTTGGCTATGGTAGGGTCAAGAGAACGCCAAAACCGTCATCCCATGTCCTACTTAGGTAAACCTATGACATTTCGTCTCAAGGCTAGTGATATAAGAGGTGGTAGCAATCAAATTGTGCACAAAGTGTAGCTTTCGTGAAATTAATAAGACTCCATTCTCAAGATAATATCAAACCACAATGTACATGTTCGGGATCCCGACTAAGGTGATCACCACTCAAATGTGAAAATAACACATACAACACGGTGTTAAGACCCTTGAAAAATTTTAAAAATTACCTAAAAATCGACTCGAGCCCGGTCATAGGCCAAGTATACCACATTTATAGCACATTTAACAACGAAAACAAGAAAACGGCTAAGTCTCCCACCCCACACTTAAACGAATCACTGTCCTCAGTGTGTGAGAGATAAAACGAGTAAAAGACTTAGTTGTTTGACCAAAACCCGGCAGAAAGGCGCATTTTAGCCCACGTGACATCTTCTAGTAAGCTCCATCTCGAGTATCTGAAACCATAGAAACAAGATCCAAGGCAAACACATGCACGGGAAAAGTCCACGTGCCAAAAAATGGTGATAGATACGAGATATATAAAAATAGAAGCCATGCCACAAATAAAGACTCGAAGCATATCAAGCATACTAGACGGGAATCGCACTGGATGTAAAGATAATCAAAAGAAACACAGAGCATCCACGCATAAAATAAAGCCACAGAGGCTCACATAAAAACATCCCCGTCTATGTACAAAAGCCGGAACCAAAAGGAAATTATCACCCCAACTTCTCTTTTAAGACAAAACTCTCCCCTCTTGCACCCAAAGACCACTTCAAAAACATAATTATCAAAAAGGTGGGTTGCCTCCCACAAAGCGCCTTTGTTTTACGTCGTTGGCTCGACCAAGTGGCACCAAAACGGACTCAAACCATAAAGGACTCAAACCAACTCAAGACAACATTTTTAATTCAATCAAAAATCATCAAAAACCATCAACCGAAATCCGAACTCAAGAATATCAACAATTCAAGGAGAATGAGTATAGCAAGCATAGGAGAAAACGAGTTCACTAGGAACTTACCGCGCATGGCTCTCGGGAATCCCCTTTCGTTGAAATCCGCCATCATCCTCTTCTTGAAATTACCATCCCATGGTAGTTGTTCCCTTTCATAAATCTTGTGAGCTTCATCTACCGGGGAGTAAAGAGTGTAGTAGTCCGGGACCGGTATGCTAATCACCTCCAACTCTTCCGGTAGCTCTACCACGGATGTCATATCAAGCTCATGAGATTTCATCACACACTCCAAAATTGCATCATCATACAATTCAATCGGGAGTGATGGTGAAATGGGCGATCCCGTCTTCTCTTCAAACTCAGAATCCGGTTCTTCAAAAAGTGTGCTCAAATCTATCATACACTCCTCCAACTCATCGTCTTGCATTTCTTCGGGAGGCGGTGTAATAGACAAACATTGCACCTCTTCCATCTCTTCTTCATCCCAAAATGAGCTACTTTCATCACCAAAGATTTCATGTTGAGTCTTAACAATGGTTGGTTCCACCATACATTCCACCAAGGCATCATCAATGTTCACATCGGGAAGTGAGGGTGTAATCGGAAGAACGTGAAACCTACCATAATCAAGCTCCACGGGAGGACCCTTTAGTGACATGGGCGATCCCAACTCAATCTCTAGCTCGGAAAACGCTTCATCAAGATAAAAATCATCATCCTCTCTCTCCGTTTTCCTTGAATGAGCCTCTTCTCGCTCTTTTCCCACGGCTTCTAGCTCCTTTCTTGTTTCTTCTTCTTTCTCAAACCTCCTCTTTTCATTTAGTTGCACTACTCGATCTTCAAGATTTTTCAAAGATTCCTCTTGTTGGTCCAACAATTTCTCATGGTGTGCATCTTCAATCTTTTTCCCTACCGACTTCATCTCACTCGGTTTCTTGCGTCTTGGCCCTCTTCTTGTCTCGGAATCATAAAGTCTTGTAGCTTCTGCAATCCGTTCAATTTGGTCAAACGCTCGATCAGGTTGTAGCATCATTAAATCACCGCCGCTTGAAGCATGAAGTCGGTTTTGCATATCTTGATCAAGTCCCCTCAAGAAACAATGGACTTGGTCCCCAAGAGTGACTCCATGTCCGGGACATTGGCGCAACAAGGTCTTATACCGTTCCCATGCCTCGAGTAGTGACTCGTCTTCGTAAGCATCAAAGGTCATGATTGCCTCTTTCAAATCAAAAACTTTCCCCGGTGGATAGTATTTAAGCAAAAATGTGCGCACCACCTCGGTCCAAGTGTGTAGGAAGTCATGCCTTAAGGAGTCATACCACGCCCTTGCTTGGTCTTTTAGAGTGAATGGGAACAAAAGTAGCTTGATTGCCTCTTCACTAACACCTTCCATCCTTATAGTCCGACACACCTCGAGATAATGATCTAGGAAGAAATAAGGATTTTCGATTTCCGACCCTCTAAAGGTTGAGTTGTCCCTAATCATATTGATAATATTTTGCCCAATACTCATAGTGTTGGCGGTGATCGGGGGCAACCTTATCGGACTATGCCCCACCAAGTCGGCCCGTGGCATGACCAAATCTCTACAAGTCTGCACATCTCCTTGATTCGGTGCCGGATTGGGAGTTTGCATATGAGCTTGCATTAATGCTTGAAATCGCTCTTGTACTTGATTCATGAGCCAATTCATAGCATTCGGGTCCATCGGTGGCATTGCTCCACCTTGTCCTTTCCGCCAGCGCTTTGCTCCTTTTTGAACATTGTTACATAAGGATTGGTCTTGAGCTCGATTAGTAACTCCTTGACCTCCCCCGATAGAAGGGTGTTCCATAAAAACTTGGCCTCCACGACCAACTTGATTAGTGTCTTGGTCCATTTCCGTTTGTTCCGGACTCAAACCTTCAAATCTAGCAATCAAATTCCCAACTAGAAGGCCCCTTCCTCTTTGTTTAGCAAAGGTCTCCATTCTAGCAATGTAAGGTTCAAGCGGTTCCCAAAAACTCCGGGAAATGCACTACAAAACACCAAACAACAAGAAAACAATAAAATAAAACCTAGGCCCAAGCCTTCGGTTCACTTGCAAGATATCACAAATAGCACACATCTTCCCCGGCAACGGCGCCATTTTGATGAGCTCTATTTTCACCAAACAAATTTATAGTACTCAAGACAACGGTGACTAAACAAGCTCTCTAACCGGCAGTGGACCGGGTCGATTGCTAGTATAGCTACAGGAGTCCGAGGTCGATCCACAGGAGAAAGGTGTGTTTGTGAGTACCAAAGTGAACTTCTAACTTAGTCTAGGCAAACAAGCGGTTGGTTGGTTGTTATTACACTATGCTAAAACATAAAAGAGAGAGAAGATTTAACTACTAGATTCAACGAGGAGAAAGGGACATAGCCGAACCATGATCAATGTGACTAATCTCAACCCTAAGGTAGACAAAACCGGGAGTGTGCATTATAATAAACGAACTCTTGCATTCAATTTCACGGTGCGAACTCCTAAACCCGGTGCTAGCGTCTGAACAACTCTCTTCTAACACCTTATGCCATGTTAAGGTCTGAACAACTCTCTCTAACAAGTCATGTTTTGCACTCGAGCCGCTTAAACATATAAATGAGTAACCTCACGATGAGCTCGGCTTAACAACTAAACCGAGACTACACCACGATCCTAGAACCACTTTTCCCACACCCTCTCTCTCGAACAACTCTCAAGAGTGATGTGTGTGATATTTGACCTAGGTAGCTAATCTAGCTCAAATCCGTTATAACAAGTTCTAAGGCGTGAAACATGCAAGAAACAACAATAAAACACACTACCCACTCCCAATTTCATCACCCAAAGGGTGATTTCATCACATATCACATGACCCGGCTATGGGGAGGAATTAGCTACACATTATACTAGTTAAAACATAAAGAAAACAATAAAAGAGAAGCATAACAAGCATAAGAGGAAGAAAATTACCATAAATTGCAGAGAATCGAAGTTTGGAGAAGAAAGGTACAAAGAGAGAATCACCAAAAGATAGAGACTTGTTGTTTGAAATGAAAATCTAATCTAAGAATTGAAAAGAGTAAGCTAAAAGGTGTTTGATCTACATAAAAAAGGTGCAACAAACTATGTACAAAAACAAGCAAAATCTAAGCTAAAAGAGGAGAGAGTCGAGGTTCTCCCAATGGTGGAAGTAAGAGGGGTATTTATAGTGCAACGGGAAAATCTGCGAAGAAAATTGGTCCAAACGCTGGTTTGGAGGTTGGAACCAGCGTTTGGAGTTGAGGAGATGAATCTGGGAGTAAAGGGGTCCAAACGCTGGTTTGGCAAAGCCTGGGAACGCTGGTTTGGGACTGAACAGCTGGTTTGAGACATGGAGCATTGGTTTGAAAGCTCCAAACGTGCGTTTCGCATGATCTGCATTTTTTTCGCTGTAGTAAAACCTTCATAACTTCTTCATCCGAGCTCCGATTGGGGTGATTCAAGATGCGTTGGAAAGCTCTTTCAATTCTCTACAAATTTCATGAAGAAGTCATGACCATAAAATGCCTCCATAATGGGTCAAAATGCTTCTGAATCAGAACAGTCACTTCGGCACCAACTCTTTCTCGTCCTTTTCCTATTCTTTCTTCTTTCTTGGCTCATTCTTGCACCTTGATCACACCTATCATCATAAATCTTCGTCTTCCGGGTTCTCGAGACACCAATACCCTACATCATCACAACAACCAAAAACAACCAAAACATTCCGGAGGGTAAAAGTGCTCGGAATAGGGTCAATATCACTAAAAAGAGGTAGTAAACTATCAAAGTGACGGATTTACTCCCCGTGCTAATAATTCACGATATTGCCCCTAAAACGGTCTAAATCACCAAGAAACGTGCTAAAAGTGGGATAAACAGGGGTAAAAGATGCACCGGAATCATGTAAAGTTGACTCCCATCATACTTCGTCTTGGGGAGCCCTAGTGTTGTTTGTCAAGAAGAAAGATGGTAGCATGAGGATGTGCATAGATTACAGAGCGTTGAACAATCTTACCATTAAGAATAAGTACCCTTTGCCAAGGATTGATGATTTGTATAACCAGTTGCAAGGCAAGAGAGTGTTTTCTAAAATTGATCTTAGGTCGGGGTACCACCAGTTAAAGGTCAAGGTAGCAGATATACCGAAGACGGCTTTTAGTACGAGGTATGGACATTATGAGTTCTTAGTCATGCCTTTTGGACTCACTAATGCCCCATCTGTATTTATGGATTTAATGCAGCGTGTTTTCATGCCATACTTGGATAAGTTTGTGATAGTGTTCATAGATGATATCCTAGTGTACTCTAAGGATGAGAAAGAACATGAAGAACACTTAAGGATAGTGTTGGATACTTTGAAAAAGAATCGGTTGTATGCTAAGTTCTCAAAATGTGACTTTTGGTTAGATCAAGTGAGTTTCTTGGGTCATGTCATTTCTGGAGATGACATTAAGGTTGATCCCGCAAAGATTGAAGCAGTTGAGAAGTGGTCCAGACCGACTACCGTTTCAGAGGTTAGAAGTTTTCTCGGTTTGGTACAGCTCTATAGGAAGTTTGTACAAGACTTCTCAAAGATAGCTACACCACTTACCCGGCTCACTCAGAAGGATGTGAAGTTCGAGTGGACCAGTGAGTGTGAAGAGGCTTTTGAAACATTGAAGAAGAAGTTGACTATAGCTCCAGTTTTGGCAGTTCCAGAGATCTTTGATAATTATGACGTTTACACGGATGCTTCAGGACAAGGTTTAGGTTGTGTGTTGATGCAGGGAAGGAAGGTAATTGCCTATGCATCCAGACAGTTGAAGGTGCATGAGAAGAATTACCCAACCCACGACTTGGAGTTAGCAGCAGTTGTGTTTGCCTTGAAGATTTGGAGGCACTATTTGTATGGAGTTAAGGCCAGGATCTTCACCGATCACAAGAGCTTGAAGTATTTCTTTACCCAAGAGAATCTGAACATGAGACAAAAGAGATGGCTGGAGTTCGTAAAGGATTATGACCTGGAGATTCAGTATCATCGGGGTAAAGCGAATGTGGTAGCGGATGCTTTGAGCAGAAAACCAGTGTTTGCGGTTTCAAGTGTTGAAGAAATGGCAGAAAGATTAGATGGGCTGAGAATCCAAAGCTTTGATCAGATTGAAGACCGGCAGTTTGTGGCACCGTTGTTAGCAAGGTCTGAGTTGATGGATGACATTCGGGAAAAGCAAGATGAAGACCCAGTTTTGGTTGACTTGAAGCGAGTTGCGAGGGAAAAGCCTACGGTTGGATATGTGTTAGATAAGAATGGAAACCTTTGGTACCAGGATCGTTTGTGTGTGCCTAATGTTGGTGATTTAAGACAGAGAGTCATGGAAGAGGCACATAGGATCGCCTTTGCAGTTCATCCGGGAGCTACTAAAATGTACAGAGACTTGAAGGAAAGGTTTTGGTGGCCCTCGATGAAACTGGAGATAGCCAAGTTCGTTGCAGAGTGTGATACTTGCCAGAAGGTTAAAGCAGAACATAGAAGGCCGGGAGGAATGCTTAAGCCATTGGATATCCCGGAATAGAAATGGGATAAGATCATTATGGACTTCATCACCGGTTTACCTAAGACGAGAGGCGGTAATGATGCGATTTGGGTGATTGTGGATAGATTGACCAAATCCGCTCATTTCTTACCATATAAGGTCGATATGCCCTTGAAGAAAATGATGACACTATACTTGGATAATATAGTGAAGTTACACGGAGTACCTATCTCGATAGTTTCGGATCGTGATTCGAGGTTCGTCATTCGGTTTTGGAAAAGTTTACAAGCAGCTTTCGGAACCAAATTGGATTTGAGTACGGCCTTTCATCCTCAGACAGATGGACAATCTGAGAGAACTATCCAAACACTTGAAGATATGTTGAGAGCTTTTGTTTTGGAAGTAGGCGGATCATGGGATGATTACCTACCAGTAGCGGAGTTTGCTTACAACAATAGTTATCATGCAAGTATTGGCATGCCACCGTTTGAAGCATTGTATGGAAGAAGATGTAGAACGCCGCTGTTTTGGGATGAAGTTGGGGAAAGACAAATCACCGGAAAGGAATTGGTTGAGCAAGCTAAAGAAAGGGTTCAGTTGGTCAAGAAGAATCTGAAGGCGGCTCAAAATACACAGAAGAGTTGGGCAGATGTTAGAAGGTGACCTCTTGAGTTTGAGGTTGGTGAAAGAGTTTACCTACGAGCTTCACCAATGAAGGGAGTGAAACGCTTTGGTCAAAAGGGAAAGCTAAGCCCTAGGTACGTTGGACCTTTTGAGATTTTGGAAAAGGTTGGATCGTTGGCATATAAGCTTAAGTTACCAGAATCCATGTCAAGAGTCCACAACGTGTTTCATGTCTCGATGTTGAAGAAGTGTTTGACCAAGACGGATATTGAGACTACTTTTGATCCGGAGGTTCTCCAGGATAATCATTCGTACGATGAGACACCGATCAGAATTTTGGACCGGAAAGAAAAGATGATTAAGAGACGGTTGATTCCTTTGGTTCTGGTGCAATGGAGCAATCATTCACCGGATGAAGCTACTTGGGAAGTTGAGGACGATATGATCAGCGAGTTTCCAGATTTTATGGACTTACCAGGTATGTTCTAAGTTTCGAGGACGAAACTCCTTTAAGGGGGGAAGAATGTAATATTCCGATTTTCGGAAAAGGGCAGACGTGTCATTTTGTGAAAATTAAATATTGGGTTCGGTTCCTTTTATTAGGAGTTTAATAATTTGGGTATTCATGTATATATTTTCGAGATATATATATAAATATTTAAGGAAGAAAATCTGATTTAATAAGGGTGATTAAGGAAAATCAGTGCAATTAGGTAATATTGGGATTTTTCCTATTTAAGGAAAATCAACCTAATCAGCCTCTTAAAGTTTTAATCAGATTTTTCCACCTCCAAACTTGTCTTCTGCGTGTGTGAGCAAGGGAATAGGGCTGAGAGAATTTTCATCAGTTGTTAATTAAATCCTTGACGGTTTTCAGATCAGAGTCGAGCACCAGAATCGTTGTGAAGAGAGCAACGTCGTGACATCAAAAAGTTGAAGCTTTGATAAGGTATGATTAAGCCCTAGCTTTGTTCTTCTTCGAGTTTGAAGGATTCAAACACATCAATTCGTAGTTTTTATCGTTTAGAAGCGTGGATTTATCACATGTTTTCTTGCAGAAAAGGATCAGTTTTTGCTGCTGTTTTCTGTGGTTTGGAGTTGGAATTTGCTGCTTAAAAGGTAAGAGGCTCTTCCTACAATTCCAATTATTGTTATTGAGGTTTAGATCAAGATTTATGATGCGTAGATGCAAGAAGGTTGTGCTTTTTCGTTGATCAAAGGATCATAGATGTTAAATATGTTTTGTACGTGTTACTGTGCTGAAAACGAGGTTAATTAGGTTAGAAACGATTCAGAAATTGAGTTGTGAAGATTTTAGAGCTTTGGAGAAAACCCAGTCAGACGGGCGTCTGCACTAGGCAGACGGGCGTCCGAGACCCTAGTAACTCGGACGGGCGTCTGCATTAGGCAGACGGGCGTTTGAGGTTAGATTTTTGATTCAGGATGTAACTGTTTTTGACGGACGGGCGTCCAAGGTTAGTGGACGGGCGTCTGATTACGGACGGGCAACCATAAGGTTTCAAACGGGCGTTTGGCCTGTTTTATCTTGTTTTCACTACTCTAGCATTTTAGCTTGGTTTTTGGCCTCATAATCATGTTTTCACTGTTTTAAACCCTTAATCATGATATGTTAACATTAATCAAATATGAACAAGCTTCGATTGAACTTCCAATTCGTTCAGTTAAAACACCGAATGTACTCTTAAAGGGAGTTGAAGTTCGGATCCGTCGGAAGGGCATGAAAGGGCTTGTGCTTTGATGAACTAGGGTTCATCAATGTCTGTGTAATTGATAGAATGTGATGTCTAGTTGTCTAAGTGAGGGAGTAGAGTTGTTAAGGTGAGTTTTATTCTGAAAACATTTAGGTGGTTAGTTAATTCACATTAATAATTACATATGTGTAGATAAAAGCTAAAACATCATTTATTCTCGGTTAGACACTATTTCATATCGGCGATGTGATACGTTCATAAAAGGTGAACAACGCTACTGGCCTTAAACGGCTGAAGGGTAGTGGAGGAAATTCATCGGACGTATACGCATACCGGGGAGACCCCGGAGCTAATCGGTGCTAATCACCGTTAGTTACCAAGTATATCTTCATGCTGATGAACGCCATGCATAGTGTCCTTGAGTAATGATGTAACGGAGATAAGCTAAGTTAGAAACGTTTAGTCATGACGTGTTGATGGACACGAAGTGAACCCTAAATTGAGTCGGTCTCACTAAGATAATATCTTTAATAATAACCTTAATTGAATTGTAGCTTCTACTTCTTACTTTGTACAAATGTACTTACCTCAAATGCATGTTTATTTATGTGTTTGGGGGAGAGAAGACGAACAGGTTAGTGAAGATTTCGAGGACTTTGATGACGACGTTTGAGGACGCCGGAGTTGAAGACCTTGTTTATTATTCTTTTATTTACGTTTATTTTCCCAGTTCTGGATTATTGTTGGAACTTGTAGTTTCATTTAAGTTTTGAGATTCGTACTTTTGGATTCGGTTGGTTTCCGATGTAATAAGTATTACATTCTATTCTATCTTTAGTACTTCTATTCTTGGTCATTTGAAAAAAATTACCCGAGTCTTTTTAGCTTCCGTTTGCTTTAATTTGATACGACACAGTAGAGGCTTACGTGTAATATTATTTATTTAATATTATGCGTGCCGAACGTTTCGATTTCCGGATAAGGACTCGGTGTCCGGAAACGGGGCGTTACAGACAGGTTCCACGATTTATGTAGTTATAATCATAAATAAATGATTTAAATGAGTGGAATTGCATGTAGATAAATTTTAACTTTTTATATGCATAGATAATGATTGGTTGTTGTGGTTGAAGAGATGGATTGGGGTTGGCACTGTTTACCCGTTAGATCTATTGTAAACTCATATAAAAGAAGAAAATTATGTAATTTATTCCTTGTTAGTATAGGAAATTATGTAATTTATTCCTTGTTGCAATTTTAATTTCCTAGTAGAAATGTTTTGTTGCTGTTTGGTATTTCAATTTTTCCCGTTGATTGAGCCATTCAAACGACAATCCCTCCGGTCAGAATTAATATTAAAAGTTGAAGAACAAGCCCTCCAAATTTGGGGTTGATCGGAGTCCGTCTCGATATCCGTTCGTTGCAATAAAGTAGCTACTGTAACAGAAAAATGCAGGATTCACAGAAAAACTAACTGTGACTTTGAAACGCAAATCCGACTGGTCAGATTAATTAACATGGAGTTATTGACATGCCATAGAAATTTCAGGTCGATCGGGTTTCATCTAGATTCCCGATCGGGTTTCATCTAGATTCCCGATCGGCCTCGAAAGTCAGCGATCTTATTCTTTATGCGGCAGATTCAGCAAGAACAAGTTAGGCCGCTCACTGGAGAAAATTGACAAGTCAAAACTCCGAGTAAAGAACAGATCTGGAAATTTTCATCACGATCCGAGTTCGTTTGGTTTCCAAATCATCGAAGAATTTGAACAACTGCAGATTATGTTAGCAAGTAGTAAACCCTAGTTAGGGTTTGGTTATTTATTTTCTAAAAGGTTAGATGCGGGGGTGCCAACGGTCCATCTCGGTGTTTATTTTCCGCACTAGAATAAATGTTTAGATTGTATGTGTAGAACCGGAAAATTTCCATGACATGCATCATATCATGAATTCCACTCCATATGCATACATGTAGAAATTAATTCGAGGAATTAGTTAGGCATGTATACAACACGTAATTAGTTTTCATTAATTGTATGAAATTAATTAGAAACTAATTAGGGTAAAAAACCGAGGATCACGGGTTTTGTCAATCGCCGAGGTTGGTTGATGGATTCTCGGTGAATCCCACTCTGCGAAAGCATAGGGAGTAAAATCCCGAAACCTCATGGTTAAGGTGTTGGATTCTTGGTGAATACCACCTTACCTAGACGAGATTTCATTTTTGTCTGTAGTGTCTACGTGAAAGTTTGATGTTAAGGGATTGGACAATTATGGGCGGCTATGGTTCGAAAATGGTCAAACCATGGTTGGGTGGTCAACTGAGCCACGGCTCGATCGACTTAACCCTCCACGCGTGGCGTTTGCATGGGGGTCCGGCAAGGCTGAGCCATCCGACGAGCCACTACGGCTCAATGGAGCTCCCCTAGGCTTGACCCATCCGACAGCCACATATGTTCCAACGAATAGGTCGTGTGGGCTAGCCCACATAACCGACACCATTCGGGCCCATGATTTATTGTTCCTTAAAGATACATCAAGTCCAAAAACGAAATCAGTAAACCCACCACTTTTTTCAAAATATTGAGTGGGAGCGGGAGAGGCGATAGCCGACCCCACAGCCTCTACTGTTGACTCAAGCACCGTGAGAGAATGGTGGCGCCTCATGCCGGCTTTGATTTCGGCCCCCTAAAGAAGGCCTTCACCGCTATCAAAATTCAAGGCTTGGTCTCCGAGAGGATAGGAATTTGGGTACTCGCCGGGTCACTGACCGACCCTAAGGCGGCACACTCGGGGTCTACCTAAAAATATGAAACAGTAGGTCACACTCATAAAGAGTATTTTGGAAATACTTTGGCTGAAAAAGGAAAGGTAATTGACGATCACAAATGAGATGTTCGATTCTCAATTTGATCTTCAATATTAATCGAAACCTCTTTGACCTACCCTAATGCGGCACTGAGGTAAAAGATTAAGTCCTTGGAATGGTAGGATAGACTATAAGTACGTAGTTTATAGTTCCTAAAATTTATTAGTAGTGTATAATTTGGATTTATTTTCTGTCAATTTTATTTACAACTATTTATATATTTCTCTAGGGTACTAGACTGCTAGTTTTAAATTGACTAGTAACGACTTCTTTAAAAGTGGTAAGTAACTAGAACGTTGTATTTATTAATCTCACATGCGATCAATTTTTCGGAAGAGATATTTCTCTTGAGCCTTCAAGACTTAAGTGACGTAAATAAGTATGTCACTGCTGTCACTTGTGTTGAACGAGAGACAACCATATTTAGTTTGAAAGATGATTGGGATGGTAAAATTCTTTTAGTGAATTTTTAATTGTGTAATGACTACACGAGAAATTAATTTTCTAATAGAAAAATTGGAGAATCATAAATTAAAGTGTTGCTAGTTAGACGGTATTTGGAAATGATAAACTAGTGAGAGCTTTAATCTTATGTTTTTGTTGTTTTTCTAATTTATTAGAAAATTAGTCCCACTGGGTAATGCTTTCATTAGACATCATACAGTTCATGAGTAGTGTCTACTCAAACGAACTGCTAGTTCAAGACTATTTCTTTTTAAGGAAAGTTAAGAATAGGAAAGAATGTCTATAAGTGTTAATCATCTTAACTAAAGTTTTGAGGCTAAACCGAAACATTAATTAAAGAAAGTATAGGATAAGGAAAGTGATTTCGGATCACTTAACCAATGAATCCTTAGCGACTTTCTTAACCGAGTAACTTGACTCGGTAGCTTAGTTCTTTGGAAGAACAAGGAATCCGTGCTTTAACAATTAATAGAGTAGAGAACGGGCAGTTGTTTCAGCTAGAATAGTGGGAGTGATATAAGGAAATGAATTTCGGATTCTATCCTTGAATATCACAGAAAAATTTATTTTTTTACGTTTCTGACATTCTTTGAAACAAATGGATTCACTTTCATCTCAATACTACAGTTGCCTTAAACAAAGTGAAGATGACATTTGTAGTACGAATCTGATACTCGGACTTTTGTTTGATAAAGACAGAACCACTAAGAAAAGCTGAATAGGTATGTTTAACACATCTAAAACTATTAAAGGTAAAAGGTTTCCGTATTAAGATAAACGACCCTTCAATATCTATTAATTAGTGCATATATCCTAGAGATAAGACCTGACGACTGACTAAGGGTGATTCCTATCTCCCAGACTAGGAACACTATCTCAAAGGAACAATGACTAAGTTTCCTTTCATAATGACCTTTGGGGTCTAGTGAGAGATACAAGCTAGTGGGAGTTTTTGAATGGTGACATTTTTTCTGATAACTACTCAAAACGCTGGTTAGTTTATCGAAATAATACGAGGATGAGTCTCTGATTTTAGCAGAGAAAAGAGTATTCCATGCTCAGAAATAGGCTATCGCATAGTCTTTGGACTGATGCTCGGCTTGCCTTCAAGTGGAGTGATTTTCACTGAGGAAGAAACCGTAGCCTCGCCTTGCATAGTTATTTATGTGCTACAATACACTGCTTAACTCGGTTAAGATATTGTTTCAAAATAACGGTTAACATTATTATGTAAACCGAGAAGTCTACCTAGAAGATGCTTGTGAATTTATGGATAAGGAGTGAATTTGGTTCACACCACTTCCGTAAATGTAGGCATTTAGCACTTAGTGCTTGAAGGTAGGACTGGAGATTTTGCACACATGCACAGAATATAACTATTCGTGAAATATCTTAATGTGACGAGTGAAGGTTGATTATAAGATTCTTGAGATCAGAAAGTGACGGTTGGACTGTCACACCCTTTCTGAAATAATCCATACATAATGACCTTTAGACCTTGGAGTCTCATTACTCTGTAAGTTACTATCTGACTTAGTCAGGCCACGTCCAACATCGGTTGTTGGTGACTACACTGATAAATACCACTAGATCAGAATGTCAATCCACCCAAAACGCAGTGGGAGTATGGTTTAACCGTTGACCCATTGTGGTTTTGTGAACTTTACAGTTTGCTGGGGTGATTGATAACCTATGGCTCTTGGTGGGCTGTATAGGATTCTGATAATAGAGGTTGGTTCGAAAACCTTATCCCTGTGAATGGAGTTTTAGTACTCAGGTTAATTTCGACCTCTTGTAGAACCACCTGAGTGTCTCGGGCCCAGTGGGAGTAATTGGATCTACGCCGAAAAGAGTCGAATGCATAGGAAAGTTTAAACTTTCAGTGCAAAGCTGAGTGGTCTAGGGGTGATTCCATGACAAGTAGAGAGCTAACCAGACCTTGAACTCTCTCACCACTCAGTCGTGCTAGATTTCGTTAGAAAGTTGAAAATAGGGGTGATTCCTTGAGACTTTCTTGCCGAAAAACGGAGTCTAGATTCATTCGGAACAGAAGGGTCTTGGTTAGAACAAATGGCAGGTTGACTGCCGGGACTTATGTCCTTTGTGGATGTAAGAGAACCTCTCGGTCATTTAAATTCACATATTTTAAAATATGTGGACTTGACCAGAATATTGATAAGTCTTTCGAAGACTAAATATCAATATTGGTAAAGTAGTAGTATAAGTGTTTATAAATGATTGGAAACAACATGAGTGTTCTATCTGGAGTCGGAAACTGACACGCCAAGATTCTCTGGATGAGAGAATTGGACTATATTCTAAGAATTTGATTCGGTCAAATTCACAAGAGTGAGTCATTGACTATCCCATCCGTCTTATTGGTTAAGATGATCTTGCATATACGTATGCAACATTCAACGAGAGTAGTCCTACCCTACCTCTCAGGAATGAATCTCTAAATCTTCGGATAAAGAGAAAATAGGATAGAGTCTCTCTTGGATAACGGCAAGTCAGGTTATCACAAGTCAATAGTAGTCGAATCAGTGATTCGAGCATTGAATAGTGGTTTAATACGTCCTCAAGTATCTTGGTAGAATGAGGAATAATGTGCTTGTATATTCGGGTACAAGTGGGAGTACCGCCTGATTAGATGGACCGGCGACGTTGCGATCCTAAAGATCGTCTCGAGCCGACAACCAAACTAATCAGTGTACCAAGTCGAGTGCTTGGAGGGTACGACATTGAGGGATATATCTCATCTACTTTTAGAGCAAGTGGGAGAGTTGTGAATAAGATGAGAAAGGGTGTGCTATAAAAACAATCTTTTTTTTTTTTAAGAAACTTGTAACTTTATTAAAAAGATTACAAGTTTTTGCCAACCATGGCCTCCTCACTCCTAAAGATGTCATCAATGTGCAACCCCACCTCCTTAAAACCCTGGTCTGAAAAACCCTTGTGGGAAAAATCGGGTGCCAGGGAAAGAGTATGGGCCTTACACATTGGCAAACCAGCCCAAAACAGTGAAATACAATGCAGAAAAGTAAACAAGTACAATCTATAGAAGAAAACAAGCTGCTGCAACCCATCAAACTGCCATATCCTCAAGCTGAAACTGCTGCAAATCTTCAGGTAGGATAGCATCTTGAAGGAATCCTTGTAGAAAGAACTGCTATAAAAACAATCGTTGCTTGTCATTTCATGCAAGTGGGAGATTGTTAGGTGTAGTGCCCAAAAGACAATTTGTGTAATTGTTTTTTATAACAGAATTTATCTCACCTTATTACTTGCTTTGTGCTTGTAAGTAATACACTGCTGAAAACCCTAAGTATATTATTTGTAACCGCTTAACTCAGTGTATGGCATGCACATGAGGATTGAGTTAGTGGTGCTATACTTAAATTGTTAGTCCATGGTGAACTTAATCAGAGTTTAGGGTCTTTTGAATAAAACACCAATAATGCGCCCAGAACACCTTAGGGTGTGATAGTCTTATCCGGACTATCAGTAGAGGGTACCTACGTGGGGCATTTATATATGATGGCATTCATATAGGACTGGACCGATTTAATCTGAATTTCTCGATATAATTCTGTAATCGAGGAATCTTATTAAATCATTAGATGATCATATATGGATCAACCTTAATCCTGAGGTGATCACAAGGTGCTACTTGTCTCGGGGTAGTGTTTGATGTGTTAGTTACGGTTCACTTAAATATGTGTTCCAAGTCACTTCTCATTGGCACTATTTCCTGATGATTGAGTAGTTCTGATTTTCACAGATATGGAATCCATTCCTTCCTGCGGGAAAGTAGAGAGACGATCCCTTATTTGTTAGCCCTAAGAAAGTGATCGATCCCGGGAGTTCACATTTGACTAATTCGCTACTAGTCAGATATGTGCACTAATTGATCATCAGGGGGTTAATGGTAAATAAGGATAAGATATTCTATGTCGGGTTTACGGAGACATCCCACACAGAGTGGACAGTCTATGGAGGGTTAATCCGTATGTAGTGATTATATCAATGGACGCTTATTCACTCTATAGGTTGAGTATAAGTATATATCTATAATTGGTAGAGTTCAGTTTCGGGTTTATGGTGGCGTAATCCTGGAATTAATAATTTAATATATTTATTATGTTCGATGAATAATATATTTAATTATTGAAATTTCTTAGTTATAGTCCAATAGTCACGTGTGTGCGCTTTCATAATTCGGGCTAATATTTTTGTTTGTTTGGGCCTCGAAATAATTAATTGGTTGGGCCAATTAATTGATATGAATGAATATTATTTAGTTGAAATTTAAATAATATAATCTGTGAAAAGAGCATTTTCACGTGGCAGTGAGCTTAGTGTGGCGCCAATATGTCTTGGATTTTCCAATAAATTAGTTTTCTTGGATAATGACATATTGTGTAATTAGTTATTTATTTGTTAAATAATTAATTGAATAAATAAAAGAAAATAATTTATTTATTATTTATCTCTCAACTATATGGATAATTTTATTTTCTTATTATAAGATTATAATTATCTCTTACTTTTATTGGATAATAATAATTAGAATTATCTCTTTTATTTTGTTAAACCGATTGGGTATAGGTTTTCTCTCATGGATTTTGTCTATAAAAAGAGAGTTCTCCCCGAGCCCTAGGTGAAGAAAAGGCCACGAAATTCATAAAGAAAAAAAGGCTAAGGAGTTCGATCCTTAGCTCCAACCGGTTGGAGAAAAATTTAGGGTTTTTCTCGGTTGCATATCAATGAGGTTCCAATTCCAAGAATCGGTTGTCCACCAACCACCGTTTGGAGAACACATTGGAAGATCAAGGCTTCTCGTCCTAAGATTAAAGCTTCTCTTCCTACTATTGGTATGATTTTTCTTAACCCCCTTATAGTAATTAAATCCTTTGTTTATGTGTTATAATATATGAATTGTGATCCATCCGCTGCGCATAGATCTAATTTGTTTAGATCTAAGATCCTACTTCCTTCAAGGGGGAGAGTGTTTCTTTCCATCAACGCACATCTTTTCCGATTTTCATCAGGCGGAATTCTCCGTTTTCTGATCTTTTTTATGTAGCCTCATTATGTCTTCCTCATCTTCAACCCAAGGTTCCAATCTCTTCGTCCAAGGCTCTTTAAACCTTGGTTTTTTGCCTTTCTTCAGCACGGGCTCCCACACGGCCTGTGCTAATTTCTGGAGTTATTTTAATAGGTAGGGGCACCTCGTGGAGAGAGGCCTAATTTTGAGCAAGGTTAGGGAGGGGTCCCAGCACTGCATTGTCGATTCTGGGTGGCAGGACTTCACGAAAGCACCTAGGGGAGTGTATAATCTCACTTTAGTCCAGGAATTTTACGCGGTTTTATCGGAAGGTGCCACCGTTGAAGGTACCACTTCGGTTTTTGTCCGGAGCGTCAGCATGGTCTCTACCCCAGAGGCCATTAATGAGTTTTTCCATTTGCCCCTTTGTAATCCTGCTACTCATTATGAGGTGGCTTGGGGTCTTGATGACGAGGCCCCTTTTTATGCTCACAGGGCTGATGCGTACCGGTATTTACTCCCTAGTGAGTGAGATCCTACTTTGGAGGTGGTCGCTTCCTCGCTATCTCGAGAAGATCGGGAATGGAAGCGGTTTTTAAATACCCGGACTCTCGCATATGATCATTTTGAGGAAGTTACCGAAGAGGAGGCTATTCTCCTGCATGCTGTCAATGTTCCGGATGTGACTATAAACTAGGGCCGCATCATTCATCACGAGGCCATTAAATTCACTACGATTAAGGATTCGGGCCGCCCGATTCCTTTTGCTTGGCTAATCTCCAATCTTCTCATTCATACTTGGGGAATGCCGGTTTGCCCTACCTTTGATGTGTATTTCACCCATGACAATGCATAAATTTCCTTTGTTGTTGTTGTTCTACCTTGTAAGATTGTTTTGAGTAAATGGATTTGCAATTTTGTCTCTCTTTTTGTTTTGAATTCGCCTCAAATTTGAATTTGAATTTTCTCGAAATGATCAGTCTTTTTTGAGTCCGCTAAGTTGTGTCCGGCCAAAATAAGTATACACATGTGGTCCCCTTGTTTTAAGCGAACCCGGAGGGTACTGCGGTGAGGTTGGTCGAAATAATTTTTGTTTGACTGTAATAATTATCGCTGACCATTTTGTTGACCAATCAGATGCGGATATGAAGCAAAAAAATGCAATTGTTGACCGGATAGATTTCCTAGGTGACCACTCATTTATGGCGACGGTTCGTAGGCCACGCTGCATTTAATGGAAGTTTGACATTTGAATTTGAAAAGACCATATGATTCTGAGCCGTCTGATCTGCTCGATCCTGACCGTGTGATTATTTCGTTTTGCCTATAAAATGGAGTCCCCTATCCTCTCAGACATTCATGTGCCCCAAACTTGAATTCCGTCAACTTTTTCCAGTAGGCGCAGTTTTTTCTCTTTTCATTAGCCTTGCGTACAATCATGTTTTCTGGTGATTCAAGCCAAGGCTCGTCACCTTTTTTCAGGCATGGGGTTTCACCTTTTTCAGCACGGCTTCTGTTGCCGTGCGTGCCAAAATTTCTGGGTTTATTTCAACAGACAACTGCACCTAGTGGAAAGGGGTTTAAATCGCCACAAGGTTGGTGGAGACTCTTTGCTTTGTATCAGTTATGCAGGTTGGAGTGACTTCGTTGCTACACCTATGGGTAGGTACAATCTTACCCTGGTGTGTGAGTTCTATTTGGTGTTGTCAGAGGTTGCTACTGCTGAGGGTGTCACCTCCATCTCCCTCCGAGGGGGATTAGTTTCCGTTACCCCAACAGTTATCAACGATTTCTTCGACCTCAAACGTACTCCCGCTGCCCCTTATGAGTTGGCCTGGGAGCTTGACCACGGGGTGTCTTATACAATCTATCAGGACGATGCCCTTCATCATCTATTTCCTGGCGAGTGGGGCCCTGCCCCGCAATTTGTCGCATCAGGGTTGTCCCAAGAGAATCGCGAGTGGAAGAGATTCGTCAATACCCGAGCTCTCCCCACCGATGATTTTGAGGAGGTTACCAATGATGAGGCTATCCTTCTTTATGCTATTGCTATGACGCAAGTGAGCATTAACTAGGGACTCATTATACATCGCGAGGTTGTCCGCTTCGCCACCGCTATGGACCCCAGCCGCCACATTATGTTTTGTTGGATGATTTCTAACCTGTGTACTAGCACCTCAGGGATGCCGGTTTGCTCTTCGGTTGAATACTTTACCCACGGTGGCATGTAGATCCTTTAGGGATTGTTGTATTTGTTGTTGGTGTTTCACCCTTTGTTTGTAATGGATTTTGCGGTTTGCTTTTATAAATGATATCCATTTTTCTGCCCGATTGAAGTTCATCTAAGCAAATCACAATTACGCATACTTTAGTATTTACATAGATAAGTTATTACGCATTGCATATTTTCTGCTGGTAAGAAGCTTTAGTTTGTCTTGAGTTTTGAGTTTTTTCATTGGGCTTGTAGCTGCGTCGCTTGGTGACATCGACTCTTCTAACAAGGTACCGAATTAAATCAACGATATTCTATTTGCTATATTTTTTTTAATTATCTACAGCAAATAGATTTAAGCAGTCACAAAAACGTCAAAGAATTGTGTAAGAACAAAGTCATGCCTATTGAATGAAGAGATATACAAAAATAAAAAAGCAAAAAGAAAAAAGAAAACAATAACCATACCTAGTCGGAGATTGCGTTCCAATAATGAGCCAAAATTTTCTTAGCACAACCAAAATCACCAACTTAGTTTGAAAAAACCCACAAATGAAATGAACATAGAGCGATGTTAAGACTATTTGGTCAGGAATTCAAAAGAAAATCACGCGAGCAGAATAAAAAATACGAGAAAGGTACGGCTTTTGAGCCTGTGGCAGTAGCATTACCCATGAGCAAATAAATAATTGAATCATCCGGTAAATCACAAGTTACATTCTGATAATCGAAAGCGTAAAATGACTGCACATACTGACGATTTCCTTCACTATTGTGTTTAATAAATGGTTTCTCTTATTCCAGAAGAACAATTAAATCCACATCAACGGTAAGGGGAAAATGAAATGACCATGTGATATTGTGATATTCACAAGAGAAGATTGTAATGGTATAAACCAAAAACTATCCCGTGAAACGACCATGAAATGAAATGAAATGACCAGTAAGAGGAAACCATTATGATAAAACTATCCTGTGAAAATCTAGCAATAGAATAGGATGCAAAAGAAGACGGGGAAAATGCATTTTTCACTCTATGATAACATATATAAGTATAGGAATTCGGATACTCTGAGTCGTCAGAAAGTCAGCAATCACAGAACATAAAAGCAATTAGGATTCCCATAAGTTCCATAAACTAAAAGTAGGGAGATAAATAGAAACAAAACACACACACATGATGATTGAACATGCAAAACAGCAAAACAAACAGCCTATGTATAGTAACAAAACGAAAGATGTGTCATGTCATGAATGAAAGAAATTACCAGACAGAAGAGACATCCAACTCATTCGAGAGAGAGAGTAATTGTAAGTTGTAACCATTGAAACGTGCCTAGTGGGGTCTGCAGACTGTGGACATTAGGTGCAACATATTAAGTCAAAAAGCACACTTTACTTGCAGCAATGTGAAGGGGAGCAAACATGCGCACAGATAGTAGTAAGCCTAAGGATTATGATTTTCTAGAAAACAAATTCCAATGGTTTGTAGAGTGGAAGTGAACACAACATTGCATTCTAGACCAAAAAGAAAGAGAAACAGAACGACATATTCAAATTGAAGCTTGTAGAGTGAAAGTGAACCTTAATCAGTTCCACAATTGCTACAGTCTTGTTGATGGCTCTACCTATGGCCTTGAACATGATTTCATCTGAACCATTCTCCTACAAATAATTCAGTACACAAACAATAAGATGAAGGTGTAAAATAGAATATAATGATTAAGCATGCTTCCAACTACTAATGGAAGTTGACGACAACGTTACTGCAATAAAAAACAATTTGGAACAACCAATGATAATGAGACACGCAACAATTAGATGCTTATAGTTGCATTCCAACCATAAAAATGATAGCTTTATCATATCATTCTAGACGGACATAAGGGAAGGAAAAAAAAAGTGCAAAATCTGTACACCAAAACTAACCTGAATGTGTCTTAGACTCTATTGAATCGCTGCTAATTGCAACATGCTAAATAACTCAAACAACGGAGCAGAAATTTTTCTAAATTACCTGTTCTACTCGAACCATGCCACATCCAATATATTCGATAGCAAACAAACAACTCATTTCACAAACACAAAAACATCAACATGAGGCAATTAAATTGAAGTAAATAATAGTAAGCATCTCTCAACTATCAAGTATAGCAATTAGTAACATATAATAACACCAAACAACTGAAGCTCCGCAACATCTACGGTGTTCTCTTAATCTTTTCTACCACATCAAATCCAATGAGAATTATAATTCATTGGAACTGGTGTTCCAACCGAAAACATGCCATCCTATGTCAAAGACAGCAAATAGCATACGCATATCCAATAAAGAGTTACAGGGCGTAAGATAAATCTTCTGTTTTTATAACACAAAGAGCATACACGAATCCTCTGGTCGCCCATATAAATATTCCCAAAACAACTACGATGCCCGAGAAATTCTTTATTGAGCGAAAGAGCATTTCTCCTGTTTCACATATACCTTATTTAGGCTTCTAGTCTCAAACACAGCACAGAGATGATAGGGCTGCTTGTCTAAAGATAGGCTAAATAACTATGATACGAACTCCTTAAAGTTGAATTCTTTAAATACAGTACGAACCTGAAACATAGTCATAGTTTAAGTTAGCAAAGTTAGAGCATAAGTTATATAGCCAAGCAGCATTGATCTGTGATACGAATCTCATTTAGTCGGAGACTCCTCCTTTGGATTTTCCACCTTTCTGCGCCGATCAATGTCCTTCTCAAAACCAACAGTTCAAACAAATTCAACCATTAAATATTCATGTTAACATAACGAAACACAAATCCAAAAAGCAAAAAACACAACAGAAAGCAAACGAGACTAAAACGGCAAGACAAAGTTTCAGCAGATAAATCACAATCACGTAACAGAAGAATTAGCAGGAGTGAACGAATCAACAGTAAGAAAATTATCGGTTTATTCCACCTACTGTTTGCATATGTTCTTCTCACTCAGAATCCCGGAAGCATTATGCCATATATACCTGATGACTTCCAATTGACAAACGAAATCAATGTGATTCAAGCTTGTTGCGGCTCGAAACAAATTTCAAGCCATAGAGTACAGCAGAAGTTTACATGGTAAGAAGAGGTCGTAGAAATTCAGAGTCGAAATACATAAAAATGATAATCAGGATTACCTAATCATGTCAGTCTTGAACAAACATTACGATGGAAATTCTTGGGTAGCATTGATCTTGAAAAGAAAAAACAGTCATCTGCAAAGAATTGAAATGATTAATCAGAAGCTACATTTTTAAGCACAAAAAAAATTACCGATGATAGATTAACAAAGCATAGAATCATGTGAAAAGGAAAAAAACTAAGCAGAGAAATTTGGCGGTGATGGTCAAGAATCAAGAGAGATGAAACGGAGACGAAGACGCGTGTCGAGAGAATTGAACCCCATGTCAAGAGAAAGGAACGCGTGTTATACCACAGTAACGCGTGTCAGAAAGGAATGAAAGTTAAAAGTCACAGCCGGTACACGTAGCCGGTACGTGTAAGGAATGCAATTAATCAGTTATACGGCGTCGTTTTAGTTTTGAGGGCCCAAAAAAAAATTTTGTTAGAAAGAAAGACCGGAATACTACAAAATAGTACTACTACTATGCATATTTAATAAGTAAACCAAAACAAAATATACGATATGCAAACGTGTGTGGTTTTTGTTTTTTTTTTTTTTTTGTTGAAGCAAACGTGGGAGATCATGGGGTTGTATTTTTTTTTATTTTTTTGTGTGGGAGTTTTCATATGTAAATAGAGGGGCAAAATTGTCATAATAAAATATATTTTATCCTTTTTGCTAAAATGTAAATGTTTATGACTTTTTTGATAATTTCGAAAAGTTTTTTTTGTCCTTTTTCATAATTTTCCCATAAATATAAAGTAGTTTTATTAGTATTTTTTGTCATTAGGATCGATCTTTTATTGACGGGTTTATGCTTGGTATTTTTGGCGTGTCATTGCAGGATCATAGGTTGACCAAGATTCGGGAGATATGATTTTATTGTTGAAAAGACGCGTTTGTACGGTGCGAAGCGTGTACCAAAAGCCACGGTGTTCTAACGGATCAATAGTCTCGATCATTTTTACTCACAGCTGACTTAAATCGACTTTTGATTCAGCTTAGAGACAGATTTTGGTTTTGACATCTTCACAAGAGTTGTAGATCTTCGAACAAGATTTCCAACGCATCTTGAATCACTCAAATCAGACGTATACACGCAAAGTTATGGTCAATTTACTAAAGACATTCTAATAATGAATCATCTGTTGGGCCGAACTTCGCACAGCTCGGCTCGTTACGCGTTTTCACCATAAAAACGGGATTTTTCAGCTGCAAACTCATCTCCCCCTTCCCCCAAACCCTTAGAGACGAAATTCCTCCATTAGTGACATTAGGGAAGATCACTCTATCACAAAAACATGTAATTAAAGTATATTTTGGCTAGATAATATGAATCATGGTGTTCTTCTTCAAGCTTTTTCTTTTTCATCAATGGTGTAAGGTGACTCTTGTACTTGGAGAAGATGAAGTTGTTGAAAATGGATTTTCATGGGTAATCTTTTATTTAGCTAATTGCTCTTTAATTTCTTCTCTTTTTGTGGTAGTTTTAGTTAGATTTTTACTTTGATTCTTCATCTTCTTGGAATGGTGTAAAAACCAATTTGGAGAAGATGAAGATGAAATGTAGAGATCTAACCCAAGAAATGTGAATTGTAGTTTCTTGTGATTTGTGAAAATGATTGTTTAGATTTCAAGCACTTTGTGGAATTATTTCTCATTACTTGGCCTTAATGCTTGTGTTAGATTAATCACCAAATACATGATTTCGCACACTTTGTTGAGATCGAGAGAAGATACTTAGTGTGGGAAAATGGGTAATGAGACCACTTAGTAAAATCGACTAGAGATAGATTCAGTTTCTAGAGTGGGATTCACTATTCGTGGTTAGGCAACCCCATGAGTGTAATGCATATCGACTTTTCTAGACCTAATTTAGTAATTAGGCCGTTGACGAGATATAGAGTGGTTGTATCACGCGAAAGCGGGCAATCACTAAAGCGGGGGTTCGCACTAATAATTTATCTTGATTAGCGCTCCCGTTTCCATGGGTAGCGCTCCCGTTTCGATGTATGCTTTGATTTCATCAACCCAGCAGGAACTGAGAGTTGGATGCTCATGATTTCTAGCCAACTGATGGCAGGCTTGCTGAGTTATTCAAACATGATGGAAGGATTGCTAAATTCATCCTTGGATGTTAGCTTTGACAGATAGTCCGCTCGATGATTCTCTTCACATGGGATGTTGCGGAATTCACTTTATTCGAAGCTGTTTCTCAGTTTTTTGACTCTAAGTACCGCCTCAGTGTATCATCCTTTGCTTCGAACGAACCAGTTATCTGATAGACCACTACTTGGGAATCACAATTTACTTCTACGTTTTCCACATTCATTGCTTTGGCGAGTTCCAGACCCGCTATCACCGCTTCATATTCGGCTTGATTGTTTTGATGCAGTAAAATTGAATCACAATGCCTTTTTAATATCCTATGATGTACCCGGATCCAATAATATTATTCCAGCCCCGCATCCATTTCGGCCTGCTGCACCATCGACGTATAGTTGCCAACAATGACTTGGCCTTGGCGGCACGGTCATCGCTGAAGTGCTTGGCTCATCGATGGCCCGCGAGCTAGGCAGTTTGACGTGATGTTCCTCATTAAAGCTTGTTTTGACTATGAAGTCTGCTAGAGATTGAGCCTTTATAGCCTTTCTGGGCTGGTATTGAATGTCAAATTTGGTCAACTCAATGGCCCATCGCAGTAAGCAACCAGATAGATCCGGCTTGTACAGCACTTGACGGAGTGGGCTGTTAGTTAGCTCAATAATAGTATGCGAAGAAAAGTAAGCCCTTAGTTTATGGGCTGCAACAACAAGCGAGTAGGACAATTTTTCTACCTTAAAATAACGGCTCTCAATGGGACTGAGAGCTTTTGAAACATAGAAAACAGGATTTTGAGGGTACCGTCCTCCTTGAGAAGAACTGCGGCTATAGCCCGATCCGAAGCCGCCAGATAAAGAAAAATTTTGTCGCCTACACTCAGGATAACCAGGAGTGAGGGAGTTGCCAGATAGGTCTTCAGAGCTTCGAAAGCCTTCGAGAATTCTTCCGTCCACTCAAATCTTTTGTTCCTTTTCACCACTTTGAAAAATGGCAAGCATTTGTCAGCAGATTTTAAGATAAACCTTCCTAAGGCAATGATCCTGCCATTCAGTCTCTGCACTTCCTTGAGAGTCTTTGGCTCTGTCATGTTCAAGAGGGCTTGAATCTTTTCTAGGTTTGCCTCGATTCCCCTCTAAGTAACCATGAACCCGAGGATTTTTCTGGACTAAACTCCAAACGTGCATTTCGCTGGATTCAATTTCATGGAATGCCTTTTCACATTGTCAAAGGTCTCCTGCAGATCTTTTGTATGACTTCATCTAGCTGATTTTACTACCATATCATCGATGTAAACTTCCATGTTCTTTCCAATCTGATTCCCAAATACTTTGTTGACAATCCTCTGACAGGTCGAGCCGGCTTTTTTCATACCAAAAAAGGCATCATTTCATAGTAGTACAATCCACCTGCGTCTCTGAATTCCGTCATCTTTTTTTCATTGTCGGCCATACTTACCTGGTGATAGCTCGAATACGCATCAAGGAAGCTTAGCAACTCAAATCCTATGATCCGATCGACCATTCGATCAATTCGTGGTAGCTTGTATGGATCATTGGGACATGCCTTGTTTAGGTCAGTGAAGTCGACGCACATACGCCACTTCCCGTTGCTTTTCTTCACCATCACGACATTGCAGAGCCAGGTAGGGTATTGAAGTTCCCTGATGATCCCAGCTAGTACCAGCTTGTCAACCTCGGCCTTGATAGCTACTTTCTTTTCCTTGGAAAATTGACGTGCTAGCTGCTGGATGGCCCTGCAATTCGGATCGACATTCAAGTGGTGCAGGGCAATGTTGGGTTCGACGGCCCTCATATCTGTCACTTTCCAAGCAAAGGCATCTAAATAATCCTTGAGTAACGTAATTAGCTTCTCCCTTTCCTCTTCTGGCCAGTTGGCCCCAATCTTGATTTTCTGCTCTGGGTATTCCACGTTAATCACTTCTTCTATTAGTTCATCATTTGTAGTGAACTATAGGCCATCTCTGACTTCTAACGTATCTCAAATGACCTGTTTGGGTCCGACTTCGTCTTTCTCGAGGATGGGGCCTAAGCCTGGGCTGCTTTGATTTCAGTTATTTCCACCATCTGGCTCTGACCTTCCACGGGTCCGGCCTCGTTCATCATATCGATCTGCTTTGCGTTTACCGAAGAGTCGGCATCATCAACTTTGATCTTTTTGAAAGATCCTCGCTCTCGATAATCCGCTCGATTTTTGGTAATGTGGTCCAACAAAAAACCGGTCAACTGACAACAAGCCCAGTTCCTTGATCGGTGTAAAACTTGGCCCACTGATGGGGTGTCGAGACAACTATCTGAAATCTTCTTTGCGTTGGGATTCCCAAGACTGCAGCATAATGAGAGTGCAAATCGACCGCCAGAAAACTTACTTTTTCTTTACGATATAGCTCATCGTCACCGATTTCCACGTCGAGGTTGATTGTTCCCATGACCGAGACTTTGTCGTTTGAAAAACCTTCTAATATTCCCTAGTAAGGCCTCAGTCTGGAGGTCCTAATCTTCAGCTGTTTGAGAGTATCTAGGTACATGATGTCCCTTCCGGCCAAGTGTCCAAAAGAACTCGATTGACCCCAGTGTTGTTGATTCCGATTTGAATTATGATTGGAAGTTCCATTGCCCCCGGCGGGCCGGCCAATTCACTTCTTGTAAAGGAGATCGCCTGTTCTGATGGGCCTAAAATGATTGGCTTTTAGTACTCCCGCACATTGATGGAATTGATCTGGCTTTTGAGCTGTTTATTGGTTGGAAAATGTTCTAAGATCACTCGGATTTCATAAGCATATTTTCTTGGAAGTCTGTCATTCCTCTTGGCTCCGCCGTTTTTCTTGTATTTATCCAACTCTCCATTTGTTATCATCTTGTCTTGAACTTCCTCAGCGAGATATATTCATCAGTGACGTGCCCATAATCCTCATGAAAGTCACAAAATTTTGTGTTGTCACGTAGATCAGGATCGGCTCTCACAGGCCTAGGCTTCTCAATTCGGTCACGGATTTCCATAAGGATCTGTTTTGCAGAGGTGTTCAAATGAGTGTAATCACCCTCATTGAACTTAAATGGCTTCTTGATTTCACAATCCTGTGTTGTCGCTTTTCCGTGATCCTCTCTGTGATCCTCCCTAGACGGGATGGGCTCGCTCCTGGCCTTTCCTTTTTCGGAGGGCGAGAGGGTCGCCTCGGTCAGGCCGATCTTGCATGCTTGCTCTAAGAGGTTGCGCAGTCCTTTTGGAGAGTTGAGAGCGAAGTGAGTTTTCATGCTCCCTTTGGTCATCCCAGTGAGGAATATCTATCTGACTTGATCATCTGGAACATTCCTGGTCTGATCATACACCTACATGAATCTGTCGTAATAGCTCTTGTTGGATTCATTCTCTCCTTGATGGACGTCGTACAGATCTTCAAGAGTTTTCTTAGGTCTTTCTGCCGTTGCAAATTCTATCAGAAATTTTCTCCTTAATTCATCCCAGCTTTTGATTGACTTTCACGGTAGATTGCGGATCCAGGCGGCGGCCTTTCCCTGCATACTGCCTACTAGGGCTACACACCAGGAGGACTTGTTCTAAGTCGCTAAGATTGTCTGACTCAGGAAAGCAGTGATCCATTCGTTTGGGGATGTGGTCCCTTGATAGTAAACATATGGAGGATAATGGATGCTCTCATTTGGGAATGAATAAAAAATCTCATCTGATAACACATCAATCCATTGGGTTCGCTCAGTGGATGTTTCTCAGTTGGCTGTGACCTTTTTAACTTCTCTATTTCTTTCGGAACCTTTTCAAACACATTATCTGGGACAGGTGCGGCGGCCCGCTGAAGGATGCAGGTTATTAGATCTAAACGAATTAGATCTACGCACAGCGGATGGATCACGATTTATATATCAAAACACATAATTAAAGGACTTAAACTACTACAAGGGGGTTAAGATCATGTTACCAATAGTAGGAAGAGAAGCCAAGATCTTTCGATGTGTTCTTCAAACGGCGGTTGGTGGACACCCTTCTTGATAAACGAACCTCCTTGATATGCAACACCAAGAAAAACTCCAAGTTTTTCTTCAACAGAAACCCAAGACAAGAAACAATTTTTTCTTCTCTTTTTTAGTGTATAGGTAGAAATTTTCAATATCCTTATGTCTTGGAAGAACTCTCTTTATATAGGAGAGTAAATCCTTGGCCTCCAAGTTCTAATCAATTAAATAATTAATTAAAAAGAAATCACAATAAAGGATAATTCCATTTATAAAAGATTGTGATTAATCAATCAATCAATTACAAATAAATCATCTTTTATTAATCATTAATCACACAAGAAAATCAAATCTTGCATTTAATGAAGTATGAGGCGCCATATACACTAGGTTTTAGGCCCACAGAAAATGTCTTTTCACATATTATTATATTATTTAGCCCAACTAAATAATATCCATGCATATCAATTAATTAGCCCAGCCAATTAATTATCACTGAGGCCCAAGTAACAAGATTATTAGTCCGAATTACAGAAGCCACATCGGGGACCATGGACCTATAACTAGTAGCTCCAATAATTAATAATTATTAATTCCGGGATTACGCCACCATAAACCCGAAACTGAACTCTACCGATTATAGATGTATACTTATACTCAACCCATAGAGTGAATAAGCGTCCATTGATATAATCACTACATACGGATTAACCCTCCATAGATCATCCATTCTCGGTGGGAAGTCTCCGTGAACCCGACTCGAGAATATCTTATCCTTATTTACCATCAACCCCTGATGATCAATTAGTACACATATCGACTAGTAGCTAATTAGTCAAATGTGAACTCCGGGATCGATCACTTTCTTAGGGCTAACAAATAAGGGATCGTCTCTCTACTTCCCATGAGGAAGGAATGGATTCCATGTCTGTGAAAATCGAACTACTCACTCATCCGGAGATAGTGCCAATGAGAAGTGGCTTGGAACACATATTAAAGTGAACCGTGAACTAACACATCAAACACTACCCCGGGACAAGCGAAGATCATGTGATCACCTCAGATTAAGGTTGATCCATATATGATCATCTAATGATTTAATAAGATTCCTCGATTACGGAATTATACCAAGAAATACAGATTAAATCGGTCCATCTATATGATTGCCATCATATATAAATGCCCCACGTAGGTACCTCTGCACCGACAGTCCGGATAAGACTATCACACCCTAAGGTGTTCTCAGGCGCATTATTGGTGTTTTAATCAAGAGACCCTAAACTCGATTAAGTTCACCACGGACTAACAGATTTAAGTATATCACCACTAACTCAATCCTCACGTGCATGCCATGCACCGAGTTGAAGCGATTACATCTTGATATACTTAGGGTTTGCGATGTATTACTTACAAGCACAAAGCAAGTAATAAGGTGAGATAAATTCTGTCATCCATTAAAAACAATTACACAAATTGTCTTCGGGCACTACACCTAACAATCTCCCACTTGCACGAAATGACAAGCAACGATTGTTTTTAGAGCACACCCTTTCTCATTTTATTCACAACACTCTCCCACTTGCTCTAAAAGCAGATGAGACATATCCATCAATGCCGTACCCTCCAAGCACTCGACTTGGTACACTGATTATCTTGGTTGTCGACTCGAGACGATCTTTAGGATTGAAACGTTGTCGGTCCTTCCAATCAGGCGGTACTCTCTCTCAATATGCTTTTGACTTCTAGTGACTGAGAAAATCCTTCTAAGCTATCTCTTCACTGTTTTCACAATGAAGTGATATCGGCTCACTAGACCTGGAATTACTCCCAGATCAGAAAGGAAATTCCTAAGCCATATCGCCACTCTAGCTGCTCCGAAAGCTGCTACGTATCCGATTAACTAAAATCGAATTGGCGGTTCTGGATTTCTCCAGACTATAGCTTCATCACAATGAGTAAACACTGAGCCCGAGATCAACTTAATGATCATCCTTAATCTGACTACAAGTCAGAATCAGTGTGGTCAACCATATTGAAGTTTGCACCTAAATATACAAGCATGTCATTCCTCGTTCTCTAACGATACTTGAGGACATACTAAACCGCTACTTATTGCTTGAATCCAAGATTCAACTGCAATTGACTTATGTTAACCTGACTTGCCATTATCCAAGAGAGACTCTATCCCATTTTCTCTTTATCCGAAGATTTAGAGAATCATTCCTGAGAGGTAGGGTAGGTCTACTCTCGATGAATGCTGCAACCGTGTATGCATAATCATCTTATACAATAAGATAGGTGGGATAGCCAATGACTCATTCTCGTGAATTTGACCGAATCAATTCTTAGAATATAGTCCAATTCTCTCATCCAGAGAATCTTGGCGTATCAGTTTCCGACTTCAGATAGCACACACATGTTGTTTCCAACCGTTTCAGTGTTATCATTCATGAACACCAATACTACTACTTTGCCACTATTGATATCCAGTCTACGAAAAAACTTATCAATATTTTGGTCAAGTCCACATATTTTAAAACATGTGACTTTTAAATGACCGAGAGGTTCTCTTAAATCCACAAAGGATATAAGCCATGGCAGGCTTCCTACCAATGGTTCTTTCTGAATAAATTAAGATATCGTTAGTCTCGCAAAAAAGGTATTAGGGAATCACCCTATCTTCTACGCTTTGTAACGAATCCGTTATTCATTCTCACTAAAACCCTTCATTTCAATGAATTCGATTCCGTTGTTCGGCAAGAAAGTCTCGTGGAATCACCCCCTATTTTCTCGCTTAACGAAATCTAGCAAGATCGAGTGGTGAGAGAGTTCAAGGTCCGGTTAACTCTCTACTTGTCAAGGAATCACCCTATACCACTCAACTTTGCGCCGAAAGTTTAAACTTTCCTATTCATTCGACTCTTTTCCGTGTAGATCCAATTGCTCCCACTGGGCCCGAGACACTCGGGTGGTTCTACAAGAGGTTTGAAACAGTAACCTGAGTACCAAAACTCCATTCACAGGGTTAAGGTTTTCAAACCAACCTCTATAATCGTAATCCTATACAGACCACTAAGAGCCATAGGTTATCAATCACCCCAAAGCAGACTATAAAGTCAACAAAATCACAATGGGTCAACGGTTAAACCATACTCCCACCTGCGTCTCGGGTGGATTGACATTCGATCTAGTAGTATTTATCGATTGTAATCACCAACAACTAATGTTGGGCGTGGTCCGATTAAATCGATATAGTAACTACCTTTGGGTAACCGTACTCCTCGGTTTAAGGTTGTTACTTATAGATTCTATCGAAGGCTTGTGACATTCAACCGTCACTTTCGATCTCAAGAATCTTATAATCAACCTTCACTCGTCTCGTTAAGATATTTCACGAACAGTCACAATCTGAACGTATGCGCAAAATCTCCAGTCCTACCTTCAAGCATTAAATGCTAAATGCCTACATTTATGGAAGTGGTGTGAACCGAATTCACTCATTATCCATAAATTCACTGGCATCTTCTAGGTAGACTTCTCGGTTTACATAATAATGTTAACCGTTATTTTGCAACCAATTATCTTAATCTAGTTTAACAGTGTATTGTAGCACATTAATAACTATATCAGGCAAGTCTATGGTTTCTTCCTCAGTGAGAAACATTCTACTAGAGGCGGGCCGGGCATCGGTCCCAAGACTATCGATAGCCTATTTACGAGCATGGAATACTCTATTCTCTGCTAAAATCGAGAGACTCCTCCTCGTATTCTTTTGATAAACTAAATCACGCTTTGAGTAGTTATCGGACAAAATGTCACCACTCAAAAACTCCCACTAGCTTGTATCTCTCACTAGACCTCGAAGGTCATGGTGAACAAGCTATGTTACCCCTTCAAATCTATTACCCTTTTCCCGATTGAAAAGAAACTTAGTCATTTTTCCTTTGAGATAGTGTTCTAGACTCGAGATAGAATCACCCTTAGCGATCGTCGTCTTATCTCTAGGATATATGCACTAATTAATAGATATTGAAAGGTCGCTTATCTTAATACGAAACCTTTTACCTTTAATAGTTTTAGATGTGTTATACTTATTCACTTTTCTTAGTGGTTCGACTTTATCAAACAAAAGTCCGAGTCTTGGATTCGTACTACAAATGTCATATTCACTTTCTATGAGGCAACAATATATCGAGTTGAAAGTGAATCCATTTGTTTCAACGAATCAGAAACGAAAAATAAATTTTTCTCGTGATATTCAAGGATAGAATCCAAATTCATTTCCTTATATCACTCCCACTATTCTAGCTGAAATTACTGCCCGTTGTTACTCTATTAATCGTTAATGCACAACTTCCTTGTTCTTCCAAAGAACTAAGCTGTCGAGTCAAGTTACTCGGTTATGAAAGTCGCTAAGGATTCATTGGTTAGTGATCCGAAATCACTTTCCTTATCCTATACTTTCTTTAATGTTTCGGTTTAGCCTCAAAACATTAGTTAAGATGATTAACACTTATAGACATTCTTTCCCATTCTTAACTTTCCTTAAAAGGAAATAGTCTTGAACTAGCAGTTCGTTTGAGTAGACACTACTCGTGAACTGTGGGATGTCTAATGAAAGTGTTACCCAGTGGGACTGATTTTCTAATAAATTAGAAAAACATAATATAAAAGCTCCCACTAGTTTATCGGTTCCAAATACCGCCTAACTAAGCGACACTTTAATTTATGATTCTCCAATTTTCTATCGAAAATTTCTCGTGTAGACACTACACAATTCACTGTAAGAATTTTATCGTCCCAATCATCTTTCAAACTAACTACGGTTGTCTCTCGCTCACTTGCAGTGACAAAGCGAGTGACATGTCTGTTTACGTCACTTAAGTTTTGAAGGCTTCAAGAGAAATATCTCTTCCGAAAAATTAATCGCATGTGAGATTAATAAATACAACGTTCTAGTTACGTACCACTTTTTAACGAAGTCATTACTAGTCAATTTTACACTAGCAGTCTAGCACCTTAGAGAGATATATATGACAGTTGTAAATAAAATTGACAGAAAATAAATCCAAATCATACACTACTAAAATTTTAGGAACATAAACTAAGTACTTATAGTATATCCTACCGTTTCAAGGATTTAATCTAATGCCTCAGTGCCGCCTTAGGGTAGGTCAAAGAGGTTTCGATTAATATTGAAGATCAGATTGAGAATCGAACATCTCATTTGTGATCGTCAATCACCTTTCTTTTTTCAAACCAAGGTACTACCAAAAATACCCTTTATGAGTGTGACCCTCACTGTCTCAGATTTTTAGGTAGACCCGAGTGTGTCGCTTTAGGGTCGGTCGGTGACCCGACGAGTACCCAAAATCCTATCCTTTCGGAGACCAAGCCTTGAATTTTGATAGCGGTGAAGGCCTTCCTTAGGGAGGCCAGGTCCAGCCGGCACGAGGCGTCACCATTCTCTCACGTTGCTTGTGTCAACAAGAGAGGCCGTGGGGTGTCGGCCGTCGCCTCTCCGCTCCCACTCAATATTTTGAAAAAGTGGTGGGTTTATCGATCACGTTTTGGACTTGATGTTACATTAAGGAACAATAAATCATAGGCCCGAATGTTGTCGGTTATGTGGGCTAGCCCACCCGACCTATTCGTTAGAACATATGTGGCCGTCGGACGGGTCAAGGCTAGGAGAGGTCCGTTGAGCCTTAGTGGCTCTTCGGATGGCTCGATGTTGCCGCACCCGTGCAAACGCCACACGTGGAGGGTGAAGTCGATTGAGCCGTAGCTACTGTTGACCACCCAACCGTGGTTAAACCACTTTCGAACCTGTTTGCCCGTGATTATCCAATCCTTAAACATCAAACTTTCACGTAGACACTACGGAACAAAACGTAATCTCGTCTTGGTAAGGTGGAATTCACCGAGAATCCAACACCTTAACCACGAGGTTTCGGGATTTTACTCCTTATGTTTTCGCAGAGTGGGATTCACCGAGAATCCATCACCCAACCTCGACGATTGAAAAAACCCGTGTTCCTCGATTTTTACCCTAATTAGTTTCTAATTAATATCAAACAATTAATTAAAACTAATCGTGTGTTTTATACATGCCTAACTAATTCCTCGAATTAATTTCTACATGTATGCATATGGAGTGGAATTCATGATATGATGCATGTCATGGCAATTTTTCGGTTCTACTCATACAATCTACACATGTATACTAGTGCGGAAAATAAACACCGAGATGGACCGTTGGCACCCCCGTAACTAATCTATTCGAAAATAAATTAAAACCCTAATCTGCAGCTGTTAGGAATCTTCGACGATCGGCATATCAAACGAACTTGGATCGGGACGAAACTTTCCAGATCTGATCTTCATTCTTCGGACTTCAAGATGGACGGCCGGATCGGAGTTTTGACTTGTCAATCTTCCTCAGTGAGCCGCCCAACTTTCTGCTGAAACAGACTCTTACAGCAGCGCATCATATACTTCCCGAGGCCGATCGGGGATCAAGATGAATCCCGATCGTCCTGAAACTTTTATTTCACGTCCTAAACTCCATGATATGCGATCTGACCGGTCGGATTTTAATTTGAACGGTCCAATTGTTCCCAGAAAATCGAAGAAGTCACAGTTAGGGTTTCTGTGAATTCTGCGTTTTTCTGTTACAGCAGCCACTTCGCAGAAACGAACGGATACCCAAACGGACTCTGATCGACACCAAAATTTGTGGGATTGTTCATCAACTTCTAATCTCAATTATGACTGGATGGATCTTCGTTTTAACGGCTCAAACAACGGGAAAAACGAAAACACTATACAGCTGCTAAACAGATCTATTTACAGGAAATTAAACTTGCAATAATAAATAAATTACATAATTTCCTATACTCATATGAACGAATTTTCATCGTTTATATGAGTTTACAATAGATCTAACGGGAAAACGGTGCCAACCCCAATCCATCTCTTCAACCATAGCAATTTAAAAATTATTAATGCATAATAATAAGTAAAATATCACATATATGCAATTCCACTCCTTTAAATCGTTTAACTACGATTATGATTATATAAATCGTGGAACCTGGCTCTGCTACCACATGAAGGATGCAGGTTCTTAGATCTAAACGAATTAGATCTACGCACAGCGGATGGATCACGATTTATATATCAAAACACATAATTAAAGGACTTAAACTACTACAAGGGGGTTAAGATCATGTTACCAATAGTAGGAAGAGAAGCCAAGATCTTACGATGTGTTCTCCAAACGGCGGTTGGTGGACACCCTTCTTGATAAACGAACCTCCTTGATATGCAACACCAAGAAAAACTCCATGTTTTTCTTCAACAGAAACCCAAGACAAGAAACAATTTTTTCTTCTCTTTTTTAGTGTATAGGTCGAAATTTTCAATATCCTTATGTCTTGGAAGAACTCTCTTTATATAGGAGAAAGAAATCGCTACCTCCAAGTTCTAATCAATTAAATAATTAATTAAAAAGAAATCACAATAAAGGATAATTCCATTTATAAAAGATTGTGATTAATCAATCAATCAATTACAAATAAATCATCTTTTATTAATCATTAATCACACAAGAAAATCAAATCTTGCATTTAATGAAGTATGAGGCGCCATATACACTAGGTTTTAGGCCCACGAAAATGTCTTTTCAGATTATATTATTTAAATTTCAACTAAATAATATCCATGCATATCAATTAATTAGCCCACCAATTAATTAATTATCAATGAGGCCCAAGTAACAAGATTATTAGTCCGAATTACGTGTTTACATCGGGGGCCACGGACCTATAACTAGTAGCTCCAATAATTAATTATAATTCATCGAATAGAACAAGTACATTAATTATTAATTCCGGGATTACGCCACCATAAACCCGAAACTGAACTCTACCGATTATAGATGTATACTTATACTCAACCCATGTAGTGAATAAGCGTCCCATTGATATAATTACTACATACGGATTAACCCTCCATAGATCGTCCCATTCGGAGTGGGAAGTCTCCGTGAACCCGACTCGAAATATCTTATCCTTATTTACCATCAACCCCTCGATGATCAATTAGTACACATATCCGACTAGTAGCTAATTAGTCAAATGTGAACTCCCGGGATCGATCACTTTCTTAGGGCTAACAAATAAGGGGATCTGTCTCTACTTCCCGCAGGAAGGAATGGATTCCATGTCTGTGAAAATCGAAACTACTCACTCATCCGGAGATAGTGCCAATGAGAAGTGGCTTGGAACACATATTAAAGTGAACCGTAACTAACACATCAAACACTACCCCGGGACAAGCGGCATCCTCGTGATCACCTCAGATTAAGGTTGATCCATATATGATCATCTAATGATTTAATAAGATTCCTCGATTACGGAATTATACCAAGAAATATAGATTAAATCGGTCCAGTCTATATGATTGCCATCATATATAAATGCCCAACGTAGTACCTCTCTACCGACAAACCGGATAAGACTATCACACCCTAAGGTGTTAGGCGCATTATTGGTGTTTTAATCAAGAGACCCTAAACTCGATTAAGTTCACCACGGACTAACAGCTTTAAGTATATCACCACTAACTCAATCCTCATGTGCATGCCATGCACCGAAAGTTAAGCGATTACATACTTGATATACTTAGGGTTTGCAACGATGTATTACTTACAAGCACAAAGCAAGTAATAAGGTGAGATAAATTCTGTCATCCATTAAAAACAATTACACAAATTGTCTTCGGGCACTACACCTAACACCCGCTTCGTCGTATTATTGTCCACGACTGGTATCATGGCTCGCCTAATTGCGTCTTCTGAGTCCGCGTAATACGCCGACTCCTCTTCTCATTCAGGTTGCCTTTCCTTAATGATACGGCGAGCGTCTAGGTTATCAAGGCCCTCTCTGTGCATCACGACGTTTCTTTCAGATTGAGCGGCGCCCAGGCACTGGTGAACTATTCTCTTCCCGGCATGACCCAGACGGTCTAACGCCGACCTCCTTTCTATACTTTTCTCAGCAACTTTCCCGGGACCATTTCTCACAGAATAATGGATACTATCTTCCTCGATCTTGACGTGCTGAGTTCTCCCTAGTAGATTTTGCTGTTGTGTTTCACTGTGTTGACCAATCCCTGCCTTTGGTGGTGGGGGGATTGGTTTGAGAGGTAAACCATTGGAGATGAGGAGTTCACTAGCCAAGAATAGATTTTCGATATAATCAGCATAATTTCGGGTAGCAATTGCTTCAGGGTCGTTAATGTCTGGCATCCTTTCTGGGGCGACCCCCTGACTTTGTACCATTCTCGAGGGACCGATTGCGGCCTTCCCTCGGGCGTGTCCGGTGCGGACAGGCTCAGAGGTTGCAGTGGCCTCTTTAGATCAAACTTTCTAATTGATGACGTGTCTGGCATCATTGTGCCTCAGTCTACCTTCCTAATGTGAAGGATCCCTATTTGCAGTGGGATTTTCAGTCGTGTCCTCCACGTTTCTCCCACGTGGCAGATTCTGGGTGGTTGTTTTCCCTGGTGTGATAGGGACCAGCTGTAGGTCCTTGCTCCCTGCCATGTGTCACAACCTGATTTGCAGTATGACCTAAAATCCAAAAAGTACTCTAACAAATAACCAACTGTCCTCTGATTTTCACCAACCTTGTACTATTTTGTTTTCAGTCGGCGGGCTCAGAATGTTGTCGAAAGCGACTTTCCGGCAGATTGAGCAGTGGTCCGGTGTACGGATATCGGAATTTCTAGGGCAATTGCGATTTTCTCAAGCGGGAATCCCAAGAAACACCAATATCTTACTGGATCCCAGCGTGACTTTGTCCAAAGTCCAACAAAATCCCCAGGATATTCTCAAAACGGATGTAACAAATCAAGAATATGCAAGTATCAGCTTCACTTCAACGTAAAATGCTCAGGAAGTTGAGTGAGAGCTCCAATAACACCAGAACAACTAAAAGTCCATAAAGTTCGGATCTTAACGTGAAAATATACTGAGAGTGCCAATTTCTCAAGAGCAAGCTCAGAAAAATCACGCATAACCTTTTCATTTTAAGGAGTATAAAGCTCAAAGTAACAAATTACCAGCTCTAAATGATGTTTCCGGCCACGAAACGTACAACTCCGACTCCGATGAGTTTTTCGTGCAAAAAACCATGAGAGAGGTGATAATTCAAACGCAAACTCGTGTTTCTAAATGAGAAATCGAGGAGGTTACCTTAGTTTAAGGTAGAACTGATGTTGAGACGAAGGTCTGAGTGTGATTGAGTCTGCGCTAAGAGCTTTTTGCTGAAGAAACCATGCAGACGACCTGGAGAAGATGAAGACCCTCTTGAGACCGCCGTAAGGATTGAAACTGCGGTGGATCCGTACAACCGAGAGAGCTAAAAAGCTTGATAGTTTCCCGGTAACAGAGCCAACTGATGATGTCGAAATTATCTCGGGTGTTCAGCGGTTGGCTTAGTGGATGTTTTCTCAGCTGGCATGACCTTTTTAACTCCTCTATTCTTTCAGAACCTTTTCCAACATATTATCCGGGATAGGTGCGGTGGACCACTTCATCGCATTATTGTCCGTGACTGGTATCACGGCTCGCCTGATTACGTCTTCTGAGTCTATGTAATACACCGACTCGTCTTCTTATTCAGCTCGCCTTCCTTAATGATATGGCGAGCGTCTCGGTTATCAAGGCCCTCTCTGCGCATCACGACATTTCTTTCAGATTGAGTGGGGCCCATGCACTGGTGAACTGTTCTCTTCACGGCGTGACCCAGACAGCCTAACGCCGACCTCCTTTCTATACTTTTCTCGGCAACTTTTTCGGTAACGGAGCCAAGTGATAACGTCAAAATTATCTTGGGTGTATAGCGGTGGATTAGTGATGGATATCTAGCTATGATTTGTGTATAAGAGTGGTATTTGCCGGCGGTGTGCGGTGGTGCTAGAGAATTATGATGGTGATAAGAGTGGTGGTGCAAGTACAACATAAAATGACTAGAGAATTGGGCAGAGTAAGCCTGAGCTTTTTTATTAATGTATATCTCTTTGAAGGGTTACAATGAGCCTTATTTATACGGGAGAAACCGACTATAATTTGATATAATTACAATAAAGGACTAAAAATACAGCTAGGGCATCAGTCGGCGGCGAGCTCGCAAGAGATTCGATACGAAATGGCTCTACTAACCACATCACCTCCGGCGTCCGCTATTTCCTCTTTGTGCAAAAGTCATCGATATCCTCTTCCTCAAGTGTAATGGGTTCGGGTTTATTACGGTCCTTCTTGCCTTGCGGACCCCGCGGTCTGCCCCTCTTGGCTTTGCCCAACATCCCAAGGGACCGTTAGGTCATGACGTGTAAATTAAGTTGGTAACCTATAGTGGCCACACCGGTTGGTGGTCTCGCCGATAACGTCGGCCGATGGCCTTGCTCCACCATTCTGGTGGATGGACAGATCCGAATAAAGATCCGTGGGCGGAAATGCGGTTCAGGCATATCAGTGTCGTGTTGCAGTTGTTTGTTTTCCCAACACATATATTATATTTTTTGTAATGTATTATGTATAAAAATGTCACGTTTTTTTAAAAAGGAAAAAACAAGTCACATTGTCACAAAGAATAAGAAACTAAAAAAATATTAATTCAATTAATACTCATGCCTTAATCATTGGTAGTATTTTACAAAGATTGGAAGTTACTGTTGTGATTTCTCTTCCGAATAGGCTTATTCCTATTGCATTTTCGGCAACCATAGTGTTCCATCTTAGCAAAAGAGAGGCTGGAAACTTATAATTGTTCTTATATCTTGTTTTTTTGTGTGGTTTTTTTGCTTCTTTCTATTTTATGATTTCTTTAATTAGTTCTTCAACTATAAAAATGCATTTTTTTGGTTTGATATCTATGTTTTTCTAATTCTTTTTCTTGTTAAGCTTTATACGTTGTTACATTCATGACAACTTCTACGTCTCTCACCTACAGATGTGATTCTGGATCGAATCAGATCGCACTTTGCCCAGGAAATAACTCAGGGATCAATAACGAGCTTAAAAACCTAACCTAGAGAATCCAAACTAGGAAAGGGTTAGAAGGCCACAACGTTCGCTCACAACACTGATATGTTCTAAAGGTGGTCCTCTACAACGAAGAGAATCTCACTCGCAAGTGATAATAAAAGTTGACTCGACTCTTAAGAGAAATTTTATAATAAAAAATAAGGTGTAGAAGTACAATGGCTGGTGTTTGCCTTATATAGGCTTACACCTCAAAGGAAAAATAACAACTAAGCAATGTGGGAGAAATCCCACTTAACCTAATGCGACTAAACCCACCTATTGGGCTCCTAATCTTATTTAGGCCCACAAAACCTTTTATTAAAAAGAAAATCAGCTAAAATAAAAGAAATAAAATCCATAATGTAAATTAATAAGCCCAAACTCGAAAATCATCAATTAGCCTTCTTAAGGGTCGGCCTTATCCTTCCAAAAGCAAGGTAAATAATTCAACTAGTCTTCTCAGGCCCAATAGCATAAATAACACACTTCATGGCCGTTTTTCCAATCTTCTCAGTCGCCTTATTTCAGGCCCAAGTCTTTGGGACGGATCACATCACCTACCCGATGCATATAGTATGTTGACTAATTTGAAGATGAAGATAGTGGTATACATGAAGCTGATGGTTAAATGAAATGGTCTCTCTTTTGTTTCTTGCTAGAACGGATATATAATATATTGAATAATAAGTGTTTGCTTGAGTGTTGGTTTTTAAAAAATTATGTTTCGACTTGATATTGAGCTAATATATGTTTTTTGTGTGTGCGACTACTTTTGAATATTAATGTGTTTGGGTCATATATTCATGGCAATGGTAACCAACTTAGTTGGATAATTATTTTTACACTAAAAAATATCATTTGGAGTTATCGATCGACATATGTTATTTGTTTTGATTTGCGAGTTGACTTTCTTTATTACATAGAGTTGTGATACTTAATTGATAATAAATTAGATATTCATGGATTTCCACATACCCATGGATATCCGTATGTGGAGGGTAAGAGTTTTAAGTTTCCTACCCGTATGGGTAATGGGTAGAGTATGGATAAGAAAAATTTTGATGGGTAAGGTATGGATATAGCCGAACCCGTATCCATTGTCATCCCTATACACAACACAATCAACACCACATATTTTGTTGAAACTCATCACAATAAATAATTCATCATTTTAATCAATATATAAAAAATATAATGAAAAGTGCACTATACAAATATGTAGTGCGTATGCCATTTCCCTATAACATTAATCAAACAAAAGATGTAGATAACATTTTGATACTTCCGCTTAATTTCGGCATATGCAAGCAAATGGCTTATGTACACACTACACAGGGTTCTAAACAGCTGTACATTCTAAAACTTAAAAAAAAGGTGTTGAAAGCATAGTAGGCAAGAAAGAAACGTTTACAAACAGAAATTTGTCATCTCCCTTCAAAAAAGAAAGTTGTCATCTCCCTCCTCCTTCCTTCTATATTCCAACCCCCAAACTCTTCTCTCTTCAAAGTTTTTGACATTCTCTCATCACCAAAGGTTTCCTCTCACCTACCCTCTAATGGCCGTCCGCCGCCACTTCTTCCTCCTCCTCATTACCCACCACCTCCTTCTCCTCCTGTCTTTTCTTCCCCTTTCCTCTTCCGATGATGCTGCTGTAATGTCCACTCTTCTTGCTTCCTTATCCCCTGCCCCACCAGGCTGGTCAAGTACCAAACCTTTCTGCACTTGGACTAATGTCAGATGCGACTCCACCAACAAGTTCGTCACATCAATCAATCTGGTCTCTCAATCTATATCTGGAACACTTCCTATCGCGCTCAACAACCTCTCCCAGCTCAAAACATTGTCTCTTCAGAAAAACTCCCTTACTGGACCCCTCCCTTCTTTCGCTAACATAACTAGCTTGGAGGAAATTTATCTCGATTTCAACTCTTTCACCTCCGTGCCGCAAGATTTCCTTCTGGGCCTTTCTAGTTTGCATATTTTTAGTATAAGTGAGAATCATCGGATGGGTTCATGGCAGATTCCTCTTTACTTGAGCGAGAGCTCTAATTTGCAATCTTTTACGGCTAGTAATGCTAGTATTTGGGGATCCATACCCGACTTTTTTGATTCGTTTCCAAATCTGCAGGACTTGAGATTGTCTTACAATAATCTGACTGGAAGTTTGCCGGCCTCTTTTGGTGGATCTGAACTGCAAAACTTGTGGTTGAATGATCAGTTGGTGGGATTATCTGGAACCATTGATGTGTTAGCTTCAATGTCACTGCTGTCTCAAGTATGGCTACAAGGGAATACATTTACTGGTGGGATTCCAGATTTGTCCAAATGCGTGAATCTGTTCGATTTGCAGTTGAGGGAGAATCAGTTTACTGGTGTTGTTCCTGTTTCCTTGACTAATCTGCCCCAGTTGGTTAATATTACTTTGCAGAACAACAAGTTTCAGGGTCCTACACCTCAGTTCCGAGATGGGGTTCTGGTAAAATTGGGTACTACTAATAGTTTTTGTTTGCCTACTCCTGGCCCTTGTGATCCACAGGTGGCAGCTCTTCTAGCTGTGGCCGGAGCGCTTGGTTTTCCGATGGTTCTTGCACAGTCCTGGCAGGGAAATGATGCTTGCCAGCAATGGTCATTTGTTACTTGTGATCCACCTGGAAAGAATGTGATCACTGTAAATTTTGGCAAGCAGAAGTTTTCAGGTACTATTTCTCCATCGTTTGCCAACTTGACATCGTTGAGGAATCTTAATTTGAATGATAACAATCTTACTGGATCGATCCCCGAGAGCTTGACTACATTGCCTCAGCTTCAGAATCTTGATGTGTCCAATAATAACCTGACAGGCCCTATACCTGCTTTTCCGAATGTGAAGTTTCTGTATGCGGGTAACTCACTTCTTGGGAAGAATACAAGTACTGGTGGTGATAATGGTGGCGGCCCACCGGGGTCCGGACCGAATTCTGGCTCCCCAGGTGGGAATTCATCTGGAAATGTGAATCCAAAAAAGTCTTCAGTTCCTGCTGGTATGATTGCTGGTGTAGTCATAGCGGTTCTTTGTTTTATCGGGGTTGTATGCTTTGTTTTTTTCAAGTGTTATGCCAAGAAGCAACATCAAAGGCTTAGGATAAACGAGGGTTCCGAGATAGGATCTGATGTTTTTAAGCCAACAGCATCAGCTCCTGCTGGAATGAATGGTGAGTATGGAGGTGGGGTGGCCAGTGAGTTGCGTAGCCAGGGTAGAGGCGATCATACTAAAATTCCTATTTTTGAAGGAGGCAATGTTGTCATTTCCATTCAAGTACTTCGCCAAGTGACAGACAATTTCAGCGAAAACAATATTCTTGGAAGAGGTGGATTCGGGGTTGTTTATAAAGGTGAATTGCATGATGGGACAAAGATTGCAGTGAAGAGAATGGAAGCTGGAGTGATGGGTACCAAAGGTTTAACCGAGTTCCAATCAGAAATTGCAGTCCTTACAAAAGTTAGGCACAGGCATTTAGTGGCTCTCTTAGGGTACTGTACAAACGAAAACGAGAGGCTTTTGGTTTACGAGTATATGCCACAAGGAACACTAAGCCAGCATTTGTTTGAATGGCAAGATCTTGGCTACCCTCTTCTTACGTGGAAGCAAAGGGTAACAATTGCATTAGACGTAGGCAGAGGAGTTGAGTATCTGCATAGCTTAGCACAACAGAGTTTTATCCATAGAGATCTGAAGCCTTCGAACATACTCCTCGGGGATGACATGAGAGCAAAGGTTGCAGATTTCGGTCTCGTCAGAAATGCACCAGATGGGAAATACTCTGTTGAAACAAGGTTGGCGGGGACATTCGGATATCTTGCACCCGAGTATGCTGGTTAGTGATTCTCTTCTTTCTCTCACTATTCATTATGATTTGGATGGCTTACTAGCTCATAATTTTGTAGCCATTATTTATGTTGCAAGTGAAACATCTCTCATGTGCTTTGTAAGTACTAGATTCATTTGCCAGTGAAGCCTGCCCCCAGGGGTCATCCTAAGGCCTCAGGATCAAGTCCCATTAGCTTCTTGTGTGGGTTAGACATGTCCACTATATTTGGTAAAAGAAAGCAATTTTCATTTAGGGAATGTCTTTCCACACAAATAAAAATCTTAATACACAACATTTTATTTTCCACTTTTACCCTTCAAATTTATGTTTTTTCGTACTCACTGATTCTGACCGATTTTTGTCAGAAAGTCTTTCTGACCGGTATTGAGTATGAAAAACATTCAAAGTTCTAACACCAATTAAATCAGAATAATCATCGTTTTCTGACCCAAATTGGGTCAGAATAATTTGCAAACTCATTGATTCTGACCGAATCTCAAATAGAATGTTAAAGGTTTTCTTGACTCAATTTTAGTCAAAAAGTCTTTCTGACCTGTATTGGGTGTGGAAAACATTTAAAATTCTGACTCGAATTGAATCAGAATAATCATCGTTTTCTGACTCGAATTGGGTCAGAATAATTTGTTGTGTGAAAAGACACTCCCTTCCTTCTCAATGCATAATCCTGTGATTAAACTAATGTTTCCGTGTTGAGGGTTACAATTGTACTACTTCAAAGCAGTTCCCTTTTCTGGCAATTGCATGGTTTTTTTTTTTTTTTTCCCTAAAATGGTTCCCTTTGTTTTTATATGCACAGCTACCGGACGTGTGACGACTAAAGTGGATGTTTACGCATTTGGAGTTGTCTTGATGGAGATGATCACTGGTAGAAAAGCCTTAGATGAAACGATGCCTGATGAGCGATCTCATTTAGTCACTTGGTTCCGTAGAATCCTAATCAACAAAGACAACATTCGCAAAGCCATAGACTCGAATCTTGATCCTGATGAGGAGACGTATCAAAGTATTTTCAAAGTAGCTGAGTTAGCTGGCCATTGCACAGCACGCGAGCCTCATCAGAGACCCGACATGGGACATGCAGTCAATGTTCTCGGTCCACTTGTAGAGCAATGGAAACCTTCAAACAACGAGGAAGAAGAAAGCTATGGGATTGATCTCCATATGAGCCTTCCACAAGCTCTCCAAAGATGGCAATCTGATGAAGGTACTTCAAGAATGTTTGATGACTTCTCCTACACTCAGACGACGCAGTCCAGCATACCTGCTAAGCCTTCAGGATTTGTAGATTCTTTCGGTTCAGCGGACTGCAGGTGACATCATTCAAACATTAAATTGTTAATTTTTTTTTTTTTTTTATACTTTTTACTTTTTCTCAATTTTCTGTCATTGATCAGACTGCTGTAATTTGATTTCATTTATTCATTCACTCTTGACATGGAATGTTGTTTTTGGGTATGTACTGTGGTGCTCCTTGATGTATTTCTTCTTCGTAATATGTTTTATTTTGGTAGCATGAAAAAGGAAAAAGTATTTTGTACAAAGACAAACAGAGGGGGGAATTTTATCATTTTTTTTCCTTTTCCTTTTTGGTTAAAAAGAGGTAAAAAGATTGTGTTAGATTCTTTGGTTTGGATGCTCAATGTAAATTGTTTAATTTATTTACCAACGCATTTATCCTTTCTCTTGACTTATTAATTTTTATTTGAATAATTTTATGTCCACGACAAGATTTCCCAACACATTTTATATTATTGAGTGGTTGTGGCTATAGCATGAAAAATTTATCATGGAATTTCCTCTTTGAAGCTGCTGCGCAAGAAGATTTGGACCACACAATTTCCACACACGGGGCACTATGTATTCCACCTCGTGAATCACATGGTCAGATCCTGCCTGTGGCGATTCCTCTGAAGAGTCCTCTGATGAAACGACCCTATAGCATTACCCTATTGATTATGAGGAGTCTCCTCCATCAACAAGTGTTATACCTGACATTGTGTATCACTCAGAAGACTTATTCGGTCCTCTCGGTAGATAGGCCAGCATGGGCTAAAGCTTTGTATTAGTCCGTATACATTAGATAACTGTAACAAAGCTCGTCTCCCTACAGCACAAGTCGTTCTTATTAATTTACTGACATGACGTAGGTCGTCCTCTGTCTGATACGGCGCAGGTCGTTCTCTGTCTTCTTTGGTCAGCTCGACGTAAGACGTCTATCGGCTCGTATTGCCGACATAGTACAGGTCCACCTCGGTCTTGGATTCTCAGCTCCGTTTAAGTCATCTCCGACCTCAGACAAAAGTTACACACAATCAACATGGTATTAACCCGGGATCTTACAACCTTTCCCACATAGCACCATGATTGCTTCATAACAGCTCCATATCATTGACCACGTCTTCAATGTCAGCATAATCAACTTCCTCACAAGAGAAGCCTATAAAATTATCAACATCCTCAAAATCAGATTTACGTTTTCGCTTTATCTCAACATTTAGGGTACGTAGGCAGTCATCATTTGGCTCAACTAATTGTCACCAACAAAGCCTCTAAATTATTAGTTTGGGTTACTCATTTACAAGGTACACCTTGAATGTACCCACAATTTACCTACCAAGCCCACATTTTTTTTATAAAATATACTCTATACATCGAATTGATTTGAGCGTCGCAGTGGCCTTAGAGAGGAACTCCGGGCACTCTTACATTTTAATTGTCTTACAGGCTTCTTGGATCATTACCTCTGTTTCTTGATCTGATTTATATCCGGATAAAAGCCAAATCGTCACTACCTCAAGTGATTTCTCATAAAAATTTTTTTTTAAAATTTTTTTGAGGGTATTTCTCATGATTCAAAACTTGCGTTTGTGAACAACTTTCTCATTTACATTTTATTTCTTTTAAGATATACTACATATTATTTGGATTAAATAAACATCATTGAGATGAAACAAATACAGTAGAAAAGAGTTCTGCAATCCAACTCCAAATATGGGACTGATAGAGTTACTTCTCAAATCTACATCATTTTTAAACCATCACTATCTTACCACAAGTTTTTCAATTGTAAAAAAGATTTGAATAACTTAAAAAAATCACAATCATAAGATTATATTGAATGTAAAAATGGTGTAGATTTTAAGGAGTAACTGTATCAATACCCGTTATCAAAATACTTAGATATGCAAATCCCTGAAGTCTCTTTTGCTGACTGTTGTCTGGTTGTAAAATGGCTGTCTCATTATTATTTTTGGTCATTTTAAAAAAAATATTATTTTTGGTCCAGCGAACGGCAACGATAAGATGGTGTTATTTTATAGTATTGGTGAACTAAAACATCAAATTTGTGCCAGTGGGAATACATGGCAGGATGACAACAATAGTGGGAATACATGGCAGGATGCCAGGATGACAACAACTATTGTTGTTTTATCTGGTAAATATAAAATTCAAAACAAAATTGAATAAGACAGCTAGCCTTGTTTTCTGCCTGTGGCAGCCACAATAAGAGCACTTTCAATAGCTCTTAAAACGGGAAAATACTTGTGTGAAGATGGATTTTGAGATAAAGTGACTGGTGAAAAGAAAACAAATGGATAATAGAGGAATATTTCTCATTGATTCAGTTTGGTTACACACCACACTTCATATAGCAACATTCTCTAACAGATTATAACACTTGGTCCACTAATATAATGCCAAGTATCTAAACACAATCTAGAGATAGATTCTTATGGATAAACATTCATTAACACATTAACACACTATATTAATTAATTCCTAACATCCCCCTCAAGCTAAAAGTAGGAACAACAAGTACATTTAGCTTGGTTCTGAACTCCTCCAACATAGGACCTGGAAGTGCTTTAGTTACTGCGTCTGCTATTTGCATAGAAGAGGGGACAAAGCATACTGCCAGCTGCTTGTTGATCACTTGATCTCTTACATAGTGAACATCAACCTCTATGTGTTTGGTCCTTGCATGATATACAGGATTGTGAGCAAGGAAAGTGGCACTTAAGTTGTCACACCAGACAATTGGAACATTTGTTAACTGAATGTGCATTTCCAGAAGTAGTTGCTTGATCCATGTCAGTTCTGAAGCTAAATTGGCCAGGGATCTGTTTTCAGATTCTGCTTGACCTAGAAATAACACTCTTCTTCTTTGAGCTCCAAGAAACCAGGGATTTTCCAATATAAACACAATAACCTGCAAAAGACTTCCTATCTGGAGGGTAACATGCCCAATCAGCATCACAAAACCCTGTCAGTTGAGTAGGACCAGAAGCACTGAAAAACAGAACATAGTGTAAGGTACCCTTCACATATCTCAAAAGCCTTTTAAGAGCTTGCCAATGTATCTGTGTAGGACTCTGCATATACTAACTAAGATAATTCACAGAATAGGCAAGATCAGGACTTGTGTTGGTTAAGTACTGTAATCCTCCTATAGCACTTCTGTAAATAGTAGGATGCTTCATTGGTTCACATTGATCTGGGGGCAATTTCTGGCCAGGTACCATAGGTGTTGAACATGGCTTGATGTGATCAAGCTGCAGTCTCTTTAGGAGCTGAGATGCAGAATGCCCCTGTGTCAAGTACAATCCTGCTGGAGTTCTGTGTGCTTCCATCCCCAGAAAATGGGATACTAAACCCAGATCTTTCAATGCAAATCTTGAATTTAACATATCAACAAACTTCTTGATCAGCTTCTAAGAGTTACCTGTTACCAATATGTCATCTACATAGACCAAAACATACAACAAACATTCATCGGTCTTAAGAACAAAAAGAGATGAGTCTGATTGCGATTGGTTGAAACCCCAGTGCAACAACTGTAGTTTAAGGCAGCAAACCATGCCCTAGGAGCTTGTTTGAGACCATACAAGGCCTTATGGAGCTTACAAACATAATGTGGCTTGTCCTTATCAACAAAGCCCTCTGGTTGTTCCATATAGACATCCTCCATCAATGGTCCATTAAGAAAAGCATTGTCAATGTCAACTTGATGAATATGCCAGTTCAAGTTGACTGCTAGGGCCAAGACAATTCTGATTGTAGATGCTTTGGCCACTGGACTAAAAGTTTCTGTAAAATCTACACCATAGGTCTGATGGAAGCCTTTGGCAACCAGTCTTGCCTTGTGCTTGATGATTGTTCCATCAGGTCTCATTTTCAGTTTAAACACCCATCCACAGCCAACAGGATTCTGTTTGTTAAGGGGAGGCACCAGAGTCCAGGTTTTATTTCTTTGTAGGGCATTAAATTCAGTGACCATTGCAGCTCTCCATTCAGTGCTGCTCAATGCTTCTGAGACCTTGGTTGGTTCAGACAGGTGATCTGGGAGTATGGAGGACTGAATTTGGGCAGAGTAGGTTTTTGGTTTGTAAATTCCACTTTTAGAACGTGTTTGCATAGGGTGACCCTGTATTAGTGGCTGTGGGGAGGGTTCACTGGTTTGATCTAAGATATGGTCAATTTGTAATGAATTACTGGATTGAGCCTCTGAATTAGGACTGGGGGATACGGAGGCATAAGTGGATGAGGTATGGTCTTGTATGTGACTAAATCTATGGATTGGACTAAGGTTGGATGTAGGAGAGGATGAGGATGAGGATTCATGTATAGGAGAAGCAGGAGTGGATTGAACACTCAGATCATATTCACTTGTTGAAACAGGAGCAGGTTCAGCAGTTACTTCACCAGATAATGGCCTTGCAGCAGGGGACATAGGCAGGGAGATGATGGTGGATAGTTCAGGATCAGAAATGACTTCTCTATGAGGTCCTAGAAGGAATTTTCCTCTGAAGGGAAACTCTGACTCATTGAAGACCCCATTCCTAGTTATGTACACTCTTCCTGATTCATCTAGACACTTGTAGCCTTTGTGGTGAGGGCTGACACCTAAGTAGGTACATTTTGTGGTGTGGAACTTAAACTTAACAGTGTGGAAAGGCCTCAGATGTGGAAAACAGGCACAGCCAAAGACTTTATGAAATTTGTAATCTGGCTTCTTGTTATACAGAACTTCAAAGGGAGATTTAAGATTAAGAACAGGTGTAGGCAGAATATTGATTACAGATACCGCTTCAACAAAGCTATCCCACCAAAATTTCAAGGGTAAGGATGCTTGAGCTAGTTGTGTCAGACCTAATTCAGTTATGTGTCTGTGTTTTCTTTCTACCCTACCATTTTGTTGATGAGCATGAGGGCTAGGGTGCCTGGATTGTATTCCTTGTTCTTTAAGATAAGGTGTAAGATTTCTATACTCTCCCCCCCCCCAATCTGTTTGAAGGCACTTAATCTTGGTGGAAAACTGATTCTCAACTAGACTTTTAAACTGAGTAAAAACAGTATAAACTTCAGATTTTAGTTTTAGAGGGAAAATCCAAGTGTATCTTGACCAGTCATCAACAAAAATGATATAGTAATGAAAGCCAGATACAGATGGAATGAGAGTAGGTCCCCACAGGTCAGAATGAATCAGATCAAGAATAGCATGAGCATGTGAATCAGAATTAGGGTAAGGTAAGGCATGGCCTTTACCATATTGACAAGCATCACAAAAATCAAGATTTTCATTAATATCAACATTACAGGACTTCAGAATCTAACTTAAAACAAGTTTCGATGGATGGCCTAACCTCATCTGCCAAACATTAGGATCCTTATCAAGGCTAACAGTACCTAGACACAAACTAGGGGAGCCTGATAGACCTTGAGTACTAACTTTATTATGAAAAAGAGCACTAGAAGCAGCTGAACTGGAAGTAGGCTTCAGTTTGGAGTGAGGGGAGCTCTGACTTGGGGACATTATATGGTAGAGTCCATTACTGAGTGTTCCTATTAGGAGCAGTTTCCCTGTTCTCTTGTCCTTCAAATAACAAGTAGTAGGATTAAATTCAACAATTATAAAATTATCAGCTAAGAGTCTAGATATACTGATAAGGTTTTTGGAAATGAAAGGAACATGAAGAACATCTTTGAGAGCAAGTGTAGTGTGTGGACAAAGTGTTCGGAAAGTACTATATCCTATATGCAAAATGGCTAGTTTCTCACCATTACCAACCACCAAGGACTTCGAACCATTGTATCCAGCATTGAGATGAAGGTTGTTCAGGTCAGCTGTGAGATGATTTGAGGCCCCACTATCCATATACCAAGCTGAATCTCCCACAGACTGAGGTGTTGCACTGGCAGCATAAGCAGATACCTGTTGAGCTGTGGTATTGATACTGCTAGGGGAACAAAATCCTCTTCAAATCGACGCCAGCAAGCTGTTACAATGTGACAACCTTTTCCACATAGTTGGCATACAATTTTGTTCCCAGATCTTCCTCCAGAACCTCTTCCTCCCCTTCATCTGCCCCTGCCACCTCTAGAGTTCCCATTTCATCTTCCCCGATTAGAGCCAGGAGAGGAGGACCTTCCAGTATTAGTGTTGTAATTGGAATAATGTCTAGGCGGGGGTCCTTGAGCTAGATTTGCTGTAGGGCTAGAAAGACCATGACCAGAAGGCAGATTCAGTCTTGCAATTAGCCTCTCATGAGTACTTAATTGAGATTGGACATCTTTCCAGCTAAGAGCTCCAACCCTAGATGTGATATTGACTATGGCAGATTCATAGTCACGATCTAAACCTTCTAAAGTGGCCAAAATGAGTTCAGATTTAGTAATTAGATATCCAGCAGCTGTAAGATTGTCTGAGTATGACTTCATTTGAGCAAGATAATTCGACATTGACTTGGTCCCTTTTTATGCTTTAGCAAGAGCATCTTTATACTCTAACATGCGTGCCTCAGATATGCTATTATAGAGAGTTTCCAAGGTTGTCCAGACTTCATAAGTGGAAGGGAAGCCAACTACTTATGTAAGGATTAATCCAGTCATAGAGCTCAGCAACCATCCCATCAGCAAAATTATCCTTGATGATCCATTCATCTGAGGCTAAGGGCAGTGAAGAATTCACAACAGTAAGTCTGGAGAATGGATCTTGCGAAGAAGGAGCTGAGTGAAATAGATGATCTTCCAATCGATGACCACGAATGATGGGAAGCACTGTGTAACGCCAGAGAAGGTAATTATTCCGGTCCAATTTAACAGTGCAGACCTGAGTCAAGTTACCGGAGAACGGTGGACCAACATAAGGTGCAGAAGACGATGGACTAACAGACCCAAAAAGTGGCGGTGGAGGAAGATATGTCTGATAGCCTGTATATGACGGCTCTGTACGACCAAATGGCATCATGCGTGGTGGAATAGTAGCATTTGTGGAGCTTATCACTAGAATATTGATGGGAGTCAACTTTACTGTACTTGGGTGTGCAGTTTAACCCCCGTTTATCACTTTATTGGCACGTATTGTATAGATTAGGCATGTTTAAGAGTAATATCGAGATTTATACGCACGGGGAGTTAAACTGTCACATCGATAGAAATCTCCACCTTTTTAAGGATATTTGACTCTTTTTCGAGTACTTTTGTCTTGCGGAATTACGCGTGGTGTTTGTTCGTACATGATATTGCAGGACTTAGATGACTCGAGGACCCGGAAGGCAATGTTTTGGATTGAGAAACATGATCGTGGCACAAAGGTAGCATAAAAGTGAAGAAAAGTCAAGTTTGGAGTGAAATCAAGGCAAACTGGCGTTTGCCCTACCCCAAACTGGCGTTTGGATCAACCCAAACTAGCATTTGGACAATGCAAACTAGCGTTTACCAGAAGTTGCAGTGATACTGAAAGTTGGGTTTTTAGGCAACCGAGTGTCCAAATTGCCCCAAACTGGCGTTTGGGTGGGTTCAACCCGAATCAAGAAAGCTCATACAATCCAAACGGGCGTTCAGGCAATCAAACGGGCGTTTGTCCCTCAAGGCGAGCCATGAACTGGCATTTAGGAGGAGCCAAACGCTGGTTCACTGAAGACGAAACCCTAATATCATCAAGATTACCAGGCAAACTAGCGTTTTCATGGCGGCAAACTGGCGTTTGGCACCGACAGCAGCAGATTTTCGACCTACACTATAAATACTCAACTCATTCAGCCCCTACATATTCTTGGCCGAATTTAGACTTTTCTTAGGCGATTTTGGTGCGAGTTTAGTATAATTTGATCACCATTTGATCCTTTGATCCCCTAGATAACATCCTTCGATTCTACATACTTTTCTAGCTTAGATTTACGTTTCAAACCTCAAAGATTTGGCTTTTGGTGCAATTATTTCTTCGTACTTTTCTGGATCAGATTTTTTGCTAGTTATATGGTAATGACTTCTCTTTTATTTATTGTCTTGAGTTTGATTCCAATTATTATTGCGTTTATTAGCATAATCATGTGTAGCTAATTCCTTGGGTAGTCGAATTATGTGAAAGCGAGCGAAAACCCTAACGGGATGAGATAGTGAGTTGTGTAGTGCGTAATATTATGTTTTAACGATTAATCCATGTCCTAAAACTTATTTTTAACATCTTTGAATTAGATTGATCACCTAGTTCACTGTCACACACATCGAACTTATAGATGCATTTTGCGGTGAGATGTGGGATAAGAGGTTTTGGGATCGTTGCGTAGATTCGGCCAAGTTGTTAGGTCTGTGTCCAATATAAAGGTTTGTCATCGTTTTTCGAGCGACTCTAGAGCGTAATCATGTTAGGATAATTGGTTTTCTAAAGGGAGAGTCGGTTAACTTCACATAGGGTGGTTAGATCGAGTTGTTCAATCTAATCGCTAGAATTAGGAGTTGGCACCCGTGGATGCCGTTAAACTACATTGGATAGGTAGGTTGGTTAAGACACGCTCCCTGTCAAGTCTTTCCTTAGGGGTAAAAGTAGCTCGTGGGATCATAGTTCGGCTATACCTTTTAATACCTAGAAGTAAACTCGTTAGTATAATCTTTATTTTTGTATTCGTATAATATCCTCCACTATCATTTTGACCTGAACTAAGTTATACGTCAGCTTTGGTACTTAGACATTACTCCCTGTGGATTCGACCTTGTGACCACTATACTCCCGTTGACCCGATACTCTGTCGGTAAAAGTTAGCGGTTAAGTATTTTGCTATCAAGAATTTTGGCGCCGTTGCTGGGGAGTAACGTCAAATATCTTGTAAGTTGACCGAAAGCTTGGGCTTAGGTCATTTTTACTGCGTTTTCTTGTTGTTTCCTCTTTTACAGCTGAAGAGCCACATGACCTATTGTTGTGGCGGTGGTGACGAGATACCGTGAGTGTGTTGTTGTTGTTTCCTAAGATCTTGTAGTTGATCCTAAATGGATGGATTCTCCAATCAATACTACTCACCTGAACAACAATTCCCCTACCAACCATAGGCAGCTGAACAATATTACCAACAACAGTATGTGCCTCAACAGAGTAACCAGGATTCTTGGGCCTATCAGTGCCCTAGTGCATACCGGGATCAGAATTATGGTTATTCGAGTAATGAGCCACAACAGTATGAGGGTTATCATAACCCTTGTGCTTATCATGATTTTGGTTCTCACTCTGGGCATGTTGACAACTTTGTACAGATTCAACCGTTTGATCAGAATCCATCTTGGCAAGAAGCCTGCTACCCGCCTCCGATGAATGAAAGTCAGTATGATCAGTTTGCTCCCATGCCACAAGAGAGTCTCACCGAAAGTCAAATGGAGCTACTAGAGCGACTGAACCAGAGCCTGCAGGAGCGACTGCAGGACATGCAAGAGTTCAAGATAAGTACCGACTCCGCCATCAGAAACCTTCAAGACCGGGCGGGGATGTTGATTGAAATAGTGGGGCTCGAGTAGAAAGAGCAGGCATGTGCAATAGCAAAAGGTTATGGATGATGAGGTTGGCACTGAAGAAGTTAAGGTGGGAAATGAGGTTGAGGATTTACTCTACTATGATGAGGTGTCAGAGCAAGGGATTGAGTTGGGATTGCCCATATTACCGTCATCTCCTATTGCGAAATTTGATGATGGCATGTTTCACTTTCTACCTACTACACTTCCACCCATTGAGATGAAAAATGACGACACCGTGGTGGAATGTGCGGTGGTACCGACCATCGTTATGAGTGAGCAAGAATTATTTGGTATTGAAACGCTTTGGGATGAAGGGTAGCTACAAGGCTTGGAGATGGAAGAGGTGAAACTTTTATCAAGTAAACCGCCTTCCAAGGATATACAAAATGATGACTTGAAAGAGTGTGCGGTGGATTCGATTGTGGTCATCGATCATGTGGAGATCGAGACTAAGGAGGAGTTGGGATCGCTCACTCCACCGTCAAGCTCACCCATGGATCAAAAGAAAGTTGATCAGCCACCTATATTTTTAACCACTGGATGTCCTAGTGACGTCCGTCCCGAATTACTTCACTCATCCACCTTGTGATGATGAGTTCTATGAAGTCGATTTTTTACCACCACCGGCGCACATGGCTCAAAGAGGTGTGAGAAAGAGACCACATCCGCCTGATGCGGATTTTAAAAAGAAGATGGAGCGAAAGGCAAACAAAAGGAAATTCTCCGGTTGGGAGGAGGTAGCATCGAGAGCCACGAGAGGTAAGTTTCTAGAAAATTCGATTTCTATGGTTCTCGCATTGTTCTCTTTTCGTAAGCTGTTGGTCTTCTTGAGTTTGGATTTTTGTTGATGATTCTTGATACTACTTGTCTGAATTGAAATGCTTGAATTGTTGCTTTGAGTCGTTTGTGGTCTGAGTCCGTTTAGTGTCACCCGGTCGAGCCAACGACGTAAAACAAAGGCGCTTGGGAGGAGGCAACCCCGCCATAATAAGACTGTTTGGAATAAAAGGTGATCTAGGGGTTTTTGAGTATGCACTACTTGTACTCGACATTGATGATGATGCCCCGGACAGACGTGATCTTATTTTTATTTATGTTGTTCCTCTTGTCGTCTATGTCCGGTGTTATGGTTGTTTATGAGCTTTTTAGCCTGTGTGCTACATTTATACTTCATATGATGATACTTTCAGCTTTGAGATGCTACTTCGTGATTATGATTGATGTTGTAAGCCTTAAGGCATGCTACTACTTTCATTCGTGTCTGGGCTTTTATTTGTACGCACTATGGATGTTGTTTTTCTATTATGTGCCTTTGTGCCCTTTCCAGCATGCTTAGATGTTCTGTACTTTACCCGTAGGGGTTATTTTCCCATCTATAGCAATCCAGTTTGTGCGTTATACACTGCATATCGAGTTTTCTGACGTGACACGGCCATATTATTGTTATACCCTTATCCCTATTCGATATCTTGGCACGAGGACCATGTCCCGTGCATGTTTTGCAATGTTTCTGTCTTGATAGGGATTCGGGTCGTGCTTACACGAGGCTGTTACGAGATTCGATAGCGCATTATTGCCGGGTTTTCAAGCTAAGTCTTCTTTTCTATCTCATTCACACACTGAGGACAGTGTTTCATTCGAAGTGGGGGGTGGATATGACGTAGCTTTATTGTTTCGATTAATGAATGTGCCAGTAATTGTGATATGCTTAGTTAATGTCCGTTTTCGAGTCAATTCGTGGCTTAAAATTTTAAAAATTTTCATGGGTTGACACCGTGTTATATGCATGTTGCTCACGATGGAGTTGGTAAATGTCTTAGTGGCCGAGTAATGTGTGCAGAGCGATTTTATTTTATCACGATACGAACCCTTTTAGTGCACGTAGACCTTGGTTATACTTAGTTTGGTTGCTGGACACACTTATATCACTAGTTTCGAGGCGAAATAGAGAGGTTTACCTAGGCCACATACGGGATGAGAGTCATGGCGCTTCTTTGACCCGCCAGAGCCAAATTAGCCAAAAATCCCAACATTTTACCCTCGTACCCCCTCTAAGCTTTGATAGGACGGTCTGACCACCGTCCGAAAATGAGCCGTTTTGGTTACTTAGCCTGTATTACCCTAACCATGAGCGTTATTACTGGTCACGTTTCCTTTGATCACCCTACGAGTGGACTTAGTCGTTACTTTAGACACACTTGCTGAAGCATGTGTGGGGTGGGAGATGATGCGTGTTTCGAGAGAAGTTGGTTAGTACGAGCTAGTATAATGAAGGGGAGGATCTCGAGATATCTATTGTGAGGCTTATTGGTTCGAGAAAATTCGAAAAAAAAGAATGAAAAGAAAATGAAAAAAAATGAAATATTGAAAGTTGAATAAAGTTCAAGAAAAAGGAGTCAAAGAATGATGTGTTTAAATGAATGAAAGTATGATGTTAAGGTTAGAGTTGTTTGTTAATGCATATAGAAAAATCGAAGGAGTTTTGGTGTAGTTTGGTATGTTTTCAAAGAAATAATACATGAAATGATTAGGTTCACTCGTGTTTTTCTCTTTCTCCAGTCCCAAATTTTCATTTCGATTAACCCCGTCCCGAGCTTAATGTTATAACCTTTCAAGTCCTACTTGACCGTATTTAGCCTCGGTTGCCTCGATTAGTGGATATTCTAGCCCGGTATGAGTTGTGTGTAGTCATTTGGCCGGTATTCAAAGCCGGTAATCATTTTGAGTGTAGCTTTCGGTTTTATCAGACACACTTCGTTTTCGTGATAAGATAGAGTCAAGTTTTTTACATTCAGTGTCTGCTTTACGTTCACCTTGATGTCGTGAGTGCTATGTATGTTTCGTAAATTTGATCCCTTGGTCTGTTTTAGAGCGCCTAATTTACTCGAGGACGAGCAAAGGCTAAGTGTGGGGTGGTTGATAGGAGTCAACTTTACTGTACTTTGGTGTGCAGTTTAACCCCCGCTTATCACTTTATTGGCATGTATTGGGTAGATTTAGGCATGTTTAAGAGTAATATCGAGAGTTATATGCACGGGGAGTTAAACTGCCACATCGATAGAAAACTCTGCCTTTTTAACGATATTTGACTCTTTTCCGAGTACTTTTGTCTTGCAGAATTACGCGTGGTGTTTGTTCGTACATGATATTGCAGGACTTAGGTGACTCGAGGACCCGGAAGGAAATGTTTTGGATTGAGAAACATGATCGTGGCACAAAGGTAGCATAAAAGTGAAGAAAAGTCAAGTTTGGAGTGAAATCAAGGCAAACTGGCGTTTGGATCAAGCTTAGGCTAAATTGGTTTGGAAAATGGAAACAGGCTTTTACCAGAAGTGGCAGTGATACTGAAAGTTGGGTTGTAGGAAACCGAGCGTCCAAATTGCCCCAAACTGGCGTTTGGGTAGGTTCAGCTAGAATCAAGAAAGCTCATACAATCCAAACGGGCGTTCAGGCAATCAAACGGGTATTTGTCCCTTAAGGCATGAGCCATGAACTGGCGTTTAGGAGGAGCCAAACGCTGGTTCACTGAAGATGAAACCCTAATATCATCAAGATTACCAGGAAAACTAGCGTTTGCATGGAGGAAAAATGGCGTTTGGCACCGACAGCAGCAGATTATCGACCTACACTATAAATACGCAGCTCATTTAGCCCCTAAATATTCTTGGCCGACTTTAGACTTTTCTTAGGCGATTTTGGTGCGATTTTAGTATAATTTGATCCCTTTGATCCTTTGATCCCCTAGATAACATCCTTTGATTCTACATACTTTTCTAGCTTAGATTTACGTTTCAAACCTCAAAGATTTGGCTTTTGGTGCAATTATTTCTTCGTACTTTTCTGGATCAGATTTTCTGCAAGTTATATGGTAATTGATGTTGCACCGAACACCAGATTTGCGGTAACAGTGTTTTTATTGAGGATATAAGGCTGATATGTGTGATTTCCATAGTGAGGGACGTGTGGTTGACAAGAACAGTGGTGGCGGTTAAGTGTTCGTGAAGAACTAGTGAATTAGTCGACAAATTGGCAGAGTTTCTGCTTGTATTAGATTATAGCTTAAAGCTTGAGAGATTGAGATCGTCCTTCTATTACATTGTGATCCCATATTTATAGGCTAAAAAGTAAGTCGGTATACTGTTCACCGATAAGACAGTTGAGAGTACATATCTAAGTTAAGTATGCATGCAATAGATGTGTCCTAGCCAGCTGTCAGGAGTGCCCAGCTGTCTTGGCCAGCTGGATCGATGAGTATGGCAAGCAGCGAGCAGCGATAAGTATGGCGAGCAGCGGACTCGTTTGTGCCTTGAGTATATGGGTAGAAATCACATGGAGAGAATGGGTCCGACTTACGATTGGCGGTCAACATCCGGCTTACTGTTGGTGGATAGGACCCGGTTTATAGCTAGCGGGTATAAGATGGTTTGTGGCAGCGGCCAGTGGAGAGAGAGGCCCATTATCTATACTGATGGGCCCAGATAACAGGCCCATTTTAGATGAATAGGGCCCCATTCCGATCCGGGTATATCAATGGCCCCCTACTCTGTGCCTGGCGTGTCCGCCAAGGTGGCGAGTAGAACTTGAAGAAGAACTTTAGGTGAAGCTCCTTTGTGTGGTCGTTCGTGACAGAGTCATGCCGACACCGTTCTATCGGGCTTGAACCAGTGTTGGTGAAAACTACCAGCTATATGCTGTGCATTTGTAGCGAACAGGCTTGCTCGCCGATAATGTTCTATCGGGCTTGAATCAGTGTTAGTATCGCGTAGCGAATTACCGATTATATGCTGTGCATTGCAGCGGACAGGCTTGATCGCTGATAACGCTCTGTCGGACTTATTCAAGTGATAGCGCTCTATCAGAGGTGTTTTGTTGAATAAGCCACAGCGGGCATTGATAGATGCAGGCCACTTGAAGTAATATTTGTAGATAGTAATACGCTAAGGTCGCTTGTGCGGACAGGTTGATGGTCGTCAGGAGGAATTTGAACGGTTGAAAAGTATAAACGGATGTATCGGTTCATGAAACGTCACGTCAGTCACGTGCACTGACACGGCGGTTGGAACTGAACCATTCCTTGCTCTGATTGGCGGAGAAAAATCGGTAACCGTTCCAGTCATCATTACATTTAAATTTTGAAAAGCCCAAACGTCGTTCCCCCTCAATTTTTCCTCAATAAATAGCGGTAATACCCCCAATTCTTACACTTTTCTCCCCTTTCTTCTTCCTGATATTTCTCCGGCAGCATAAACAGAGAAAATCCGGCAAAGGCTAGCAGGTTTCCGGCAAGCATTCATCCTAAGAAAAGATTCACACTTTACTTCCCCTCCTATTTAATCAGGTATGTATCCACGATCATTTATCGTTTTCTGAATCGATTATGCTTTTTATTTCTCCAACTGTTCTTTCTAGAGACATGAATGCCGTGATTCAGCCTCTGCGATTTTTCTTTATTTGTTTTTCGATGAATGCTACTAGCCCAGTTCTTCATCCTTTTTTGTGATTTCAGCCTCTTTTTCCCAGGAATAACCTTGTATGGATATACTCCGATTGCGGTTTTTTACTAATGCTATAGTACCTGTGTCTGTGTTTTTGAATGAGTGATGCACTTAGGGTTTTTTCTGGGAAATTGTATGGGTTTTTCTAGTAAAATTGGGTAGATGTTTGCTTAGGAAGATGGAAAGGCGAGGTGTCGGGGTGTGATCGCTTTCACCTCGGCCCGATTTCCATGTCCGGGTGATAAACTGATCCACCTTGCCCTTTTTCTTTTCCAGAATGTCATCAGAGCACACACAATCAGATGAAGAGGCCAGGGCCGCTGCGGGCTATGGGTCAGAGGAGGTGAGTATGGAGGATGCTAGCTCTAGCGGCGCTGAGGAGGAGATGGAGGAAAATCCGGAGCCCATTAGTATAGAATCTGACCCAGAGGTCGCAGTTATTGGTGAGGGCGCTGCTGAGGGCGAGGTCGAAGACGACGACCAAATGGCATTAAGCGGTCTACTCACCAGGATGGAGAAAGCTTTAAATACTGGAGCCGCTAAACGTAGCGGTAAGATCAAAGAAGCCGTGGAAACCGCTGTGGTACCGGAAAAGCCCAAAAAGTCTCCAAATATTGTTGTATCTAAGAAGAAAACCGCCACTGATGAGCCCGAGAAGAGGAAGAGGGTGCCTAGAAAAAGGTCCGGCGCGGTCGAGAGTGAGCTCGCGGAGCAAAAGCGAGCAGATAGTGATCTTGTAACTCGATGGAGGGAGTTTAAAGACCGGGAAGATTATACCTTGGCGCCAGGGCGTCACGATATCTCGGCCGGACTATCGCTTTGTCGCATGGGCGCGACCAACGTGTCATGGACTTGTGGCCGGGAGCAGCAAGACTATCTGTGGTTACACTATGACCATTTTGTGGCCGGACTCAGACCTCCCTTTGATCCATTTTTCGTTAATTTCATGGAGGAGCTGAAGGTGATGCCCTGCGACCTTAGTCTGAGAGTAGTCCGCATGGTTATGTCCTTTATCATAATCAGCAGGTTAAGCGGACGTGAACCGTCGATGGCGGCGCTCCTATATTTTTACGGATTCTCCAGAAAAGGTGGGGCCGGTCAGATCCAGCCGCGTAGTTGTTAAGGGTGATTTTATACGATTCATAATGCTATATTCTATGATATTTTTCCCCGTATTCGTACTAAATTGCATAAGAAGCATGTGTTTAATGAATATATTGAGTAAATGATATTTCAAAAGAGTTAATTGCAAAATAGGTTGATTTATGTGCTTTAATTATGTTTTTACGATTATTTGAGCGATATTACATTTTGTGGTGTTTTTATATGATGTAGATGCATTTTTCAAGGCTCAAATGATGATCAAAAGAGATAAGAGTCGAAATATATGATGATTAAAAGAGATAATGAAGGAATTGACAATAGAAAAAGAGATAGAGATCAAGAAATCGAAATTCACCATATTGGATCAAGGCGTCGTGTCGCGTCCCAAAGGACGGGCGCGTTCTTTAAACCGAAAGAGCGCGTCCAGGATGGAAAGTTGATTCGAAGTTTGACGCCGAGGTGGACGCTGGTTGGACGAAAGTCCCGATCATGACTCGCCCGATTTGAAGTTCATATGAAGAATGGACGGGCGTTCAAGGATCCGCACAAGCGTCCGGTAGCCGACTTGTTTGAAACCGACTTTAAAATCTATATATAGTCGGCTGTTTCTCCACACAAAAGATACCATATACTCATTATTCAAAACCCTAAACCTAGGGGCGGCTTTAGGCTGCGTTTTTCTCCCTTTTATTCCAGTTTTTATGCACTTTAGATCTAAGATTAAACTAGTTACTTTCTATGTACTATTTCTGCAAATTCGAGTTGCTGAGGATGTTTAGAGGCTAAAAGCTTCATCAAACGAGTATTGTGAAGCCATCCAACGATTGTTGATTTCGTTTTCTTCGGTTATACTGTGAGTTTTTATTTAAAAGGTTGTTTCTTATTCATGTTTATTACGTTTAATTGCTTTTATATCGGAAGATCTGCATGTGTGATTGTTTATTGTTGATGGAAATCTTAATAAACCCTAGATCATCATGAATAAGAATAGTAATTAGAATCTATCATAACGGAAGTTAATAGGTTTAATTGCTAGATTATAAACATAAAGTTTACACCTTTGGTTAGAAAACGCGTTAATCTTGCATTGGAAGATAATAGATTAATAGATGAACTTTCTAAGGAATTAGGGTTCATGTTTAGATAAGGTGAATCACAACCTAGATAAAAACCACAACATAATCGAGATAGGAAATCAATGCTTGTTGGATAGGTGGATCAATCCTCGTTTGTTCATTACACACTTGATTTAAATCCTTAAAACTTGAATTTGTTTAGTTAGTTTACTTTTATTTGCATCTTAGTCTAGTTTAGTATTGAATTGGTTCGCAGCCCGTATCCTTCCTAGCTTTGGATTATATCCTCTGTCTAGTTTTATTTTCTGTTTTGTTCGATGTTTATTCACTGTTTAGATTAGTTTCGTGACATAGTTTAGGTTAGACAAAAGCTAGAATCACAATCGTTTAGTTCCCCGTAAGATCGACCCGGTATCAACCTCTTTACTACGATCCTTATACTTGAGGGAAACCGGATTTATAAATATTTATTATTTGTTTGCTGTGCTAGATAAATCCGTGACAAGTTTTTGGCGCCGTTGCCGGGGAACCGGACGGTTGTCTAGTTCTTGTTTTTCGTTTTGTTTCTGTTTTGTTTGTTTTCTATTTTCCTATTCTTAGTTCGTTTTAAATTCCCCGCTTATAGTTGATAATTGTTTTAGTAGTTGTTAAGTAGATAATTAGGGTTTAAGACTTTCCTTAGTAGTTTCCTTGGAATTAGATCGCCTGCATTTCGCTTTTTCTGTCATTCTTTCTTACCTTCTTTTCTTTTCTGCAAATTTCTGCTTCTGTTCTAGTTTTCCCGCTACCAAACGGGCGTCTGGGATATTGGACGCCCGTCCGCTGGAGAATTATCAACTGTGTTTTGTTTTTATTCACTTAGACGAGCGTCCATAAGATTTGGGCGCCCGCTCGGGTATTCGTCTTTCGCATTTGGCGTTTGGACCACTAAACGCCCGTCCGATCTCAATTCCATCTGGACGCCCGTCCAAACTTTTGGACGTCCGTCTGGTCCTATTTTCTTCAATACTTTTGTTTCCTTTTCTTCTTTCCCATTCTTTTCTTTAGGCTTTTACTTTTAGGCTTTTACTTTCTTCGCTTTTAGGTTTCATTCCACTTGTTTTTGGTCCGGTTTATGCAAACTCAGAGTCGAAAGGGACCGTTATTATACACCCCTGACCCCGAGCGAACCGTAGTCCGCCAAACAGCGGATTTCGCTCTGCGTTCGGCGCATGAGCCGAGCGAGATCTTGAAGAACAACTAGCTAGAGAAATCACTGATTTTGTGATAATGGCCGCTAATAATAGACGACGTTGGCCGACTTACGCCATGCCAGGCGAAGTCAAAGTCAACCCGCTATCGTTATTCCAAATATTCTTGCACAAACCTTTGGTGAAGCCAGACTTATCCAGATGATGCAGCACGCATCAATATTTCACGGCTATCAATCAGAGAATCCGCATACCCACTTACACACATTCTTAGAGATATGCGGTACTACACGCATCCAAGGAGTAAGTGAGGATGCTATCAAGCTAAAACTTTTTCCTTTTTCTTTGAAAGGAGAGGCTAAAGAGTGGTACACCTCTCTCCCTTCTGAATCTATCACCACCTGGGCAGAACTCGAAAAGGAGTTCTTGAGTCAATATTTTCCACCTTCAAAAACTGCCCAGTGCTTCAATGAAATATTCACCTTCTACTAGAAAGAGAATGAGTCCTTTTTCGAATGTTGGAAGAGATTCAAGTCTCTTCTTAGAAAGTGTCCCCACCATGGCTTACCGATGGAAAGGCAAGTCAACACCTTCTTTAGTGGATTGACCGAGCTTACAAAAGGCATGGTTAATAGCTCTTCTGGTGGGGCATTTCTGAAGAAAACGCCTGAAGAGGGATGGACACTGTTTGAGGACATTGCAAAGTATAACTATGCCCCCTCTTATCAAGCAATTCAAGCTCCTTCTCCTCCCAAGGTTGAGGAAGCCAATTTGCAGAGTTTGATCGCCTTGCTGCAGAAGCAGATGGCACCATCTCAAGTTTCCAATCCTATAAATCAAACTTCTTCTTTTCCACAGAACCCTCAGGTTCTGTACTGTGAAAATGGCTGTCAGGACGGGCCATATGAGTGGCCAATGTCAATTTAATCCCCCTGCACCTTACCAAGTGAATGCTGTCCATGATTATGGACAGTACAATCAAGTCACGTGTCAGAATTGTGACGAGGTGGGGCACACTTCTAAATTCTGGCCTATGAACGGACGAATCGCGAAGTGAATGCATTCTATGGCGGCCGAACAATCAAAGGTTCAATCGGTTTCTGGCAGGGCAATTTTCAAAACCAAGGGTTTAATCCATCTTCAAATTTCAATCCTAATTCGAATTTTAATTCGAATCAGAATTTCAATAGAAACCCTGGGTTTAATCAGAACCAAAACTCGAATTTTTCCAATCCTACGCAAAAATTCAATCAGAATCGCCTTCCAATTCAACCTCTCAATTTCAAAGTCGGCCCACCACTTTTATGCTCCAAATCTCCAAAACTCTCAAGGCCCTCCCAATCTACCAATCTTGAAGCCAAATTGGAGGAGCAAAGTAGATCGATGAAGAATCTTGAGAGACAAATTGGGCAACTAGCTGAACAGTTAGCTTCTAGACCCCCAGGACAGGTGCCCAGTTTTACTGAGAAGAATCCAAAGGGTGGTCAAGTTGCTCAGGCTGACTTGAACAAAGGCCCATATATCGACCTCGTGCCATCAATTCAATACGGTAAAGAGGAGGCCAAGGCAATGAATCGAGAAGCGGTACTCGAGTTTAGTGGTCCTTCCCACCAGGGAAACCACTAGCCCCTCCCGCCATTGATAAGGCAGAGGGAACCTGAGCACCTACACTTCTCAACTGCAAGAGAAAACTCGTGGGTGATCCCTGAGAGGTGAAGAGTTGGTGATCCTCAAGTGGTCGATCCTCGAGGATTTGAAAAAGCAATCGAAAGTCGGAGGCCGATCCCCTGACTACTAAGAAATCTGAGAGAGCTGTTTGATGGAAGGATCTGGAAGACAGAGCTATAAGTGCATCCTCAAAGAAAGTCTTTTCTGAGAATGACCTTAAGAAACTTCCATTTCCACCGAGAAAGAGCGAGATTCCTCTTGAGTGAGGACAAAAAGTATGAAAAGGTGCTAAACCTTTTAAAAAATACTCAGGTGAATCTTCCATTATCGATGTCTTGGTCGAGATGCCTAAGTATACAAAATTTATCAAGGATGTTGTGTCTTCTTGAAAAGAAACTAGCGAGGCATGGAAAGGCAAATTGGCGAGGATTGTTCCATGATTAATTATGAAAACTTACCAGTTAAAAGAGGTGACCCTGGGAAGTTCGTACTTACAGTAGTAATGGGAGGTCTAGTTTTCCCTAATTCTTTGTGCGATCTAGGTGCCTCTATAAGCCTTATGCCAATGTCCGTATGCAAACAACTCGGTTTACAGAGCCTTCTAGAACCCACTATTATGAGTTTACAATTCGCTGATAGATCTTCTAAGAAAGCTTCAGGGATCCTAAAAGACGTTTTGGTTCAGATTGATAGATTTACCTTTCCAGTTGACTGGTATGTCTTAGACATGGAGAAAGACGGAAACGTCCCCCTGATTCTTGGAAGACCTTTCTTATCTACAGCTAGAGCCCTCATCGATTGCGATGGTGGGAAAGTGACTATCCGAGTTGGTTATCAAGAGGTGAGTTACAATGTCTTAAAGTCCATTCAAGTACCCTCTGGACCCCCAACCGGCTTTTCCATTGATTATATGACGGATGATTTTACCGATTATATGGATAAGCAAGTCATGGCCGTAGAAGCGGAATATGAGTGATTGGTGGATGATCTAAATACTCATGGTGTGGTCAATCTAGATCAATTAGCAGCTGATTTTGAGGAAGAATTGTTGGAAGGAGAAGCTTTGGCAGTGGGACCACAGAGTAAACTTAGTGATGTTGAGTTGAAAAGTGGAGATCTTAAATCTAGTTTGGAAGACCCCCCTGCAGATTTGGTGTTGAAGCCGTTGCCTAAACATCTTAAGTATGTGTTTTTAAGAGAAGGCGACAAGCTTCCTTTAATTATTTCTGCCAAGCTTTCTCGGTTAGAGGAAATGAAACTTATCAACGTCTTGAGAAAGAATGAAAAAGCCTTTGGTTGGCAAGTAGGAGATATCAGAGGGATATCTCCGGACATCTGTATGCACAAGATCAAGACGAATGAGGGTGCAAAATGTGTTAGACAGCCTCAGAGAAGGCTCAACCCTCATATGCAAGAGGTGGTTAAGAAAGAAATCATTAAACTTCTGGACATGGGAATCATTTATGCCATCGCGGATAGTGAATGGGTTTCCCCAACTCAAGTAGTTCCCAAGAAAGGTGGAATTACGATTGAGAAGAATGAGGAGGGAGAGGAGCTAGCATTGAGACTTGTCACTGGTTACAGAGTCTGCATCGATTATCGAAAGCTCAATGAAGTCACAATGAAAGATCACTTTCCCCTTCCATTCATTGATCAGATGCTCGAGCGTCTGGCAGGACAAGCATTCTACTGCTTCCTAGATGGATATTCAGGATAATTCCAGATACCCATTGATCCAGCTGACCAAGAAAAGACCACCTTCACCTTCCCTTATGGTACATTCGCTTACAGACGAATGCCATTCGGTCTCTGCAATGCCCCAGCTACATTTCAGCGATGTATGCTGGCTATCTTGACGGGCTTGTAGAGAAGTGTATGGAGATCTTTATGGACGATTTTTCGGTTTTTGGTCAGTCCTTTGATGATTGCCTCGACAATCTTGATCAAGTGTTAACCAGATGTATGGAAAAGAACTTAGTACTGAACTGGGAAAAATGTCATTTCATGGTAGATGAGGGAATAGTTCTTGGCCACAAGATCTCCGCCAAGGGTATAGAAGTTGACAGGGCAAAAGTTGAAGCTATCGAGAAGATGAGCTACCCGAAGAATGTGCGGGAAGTTAGAGGCTTTCTTGGACATGTCGGTTTTTACAGAAGGTTCATTCAAAACTTCTCCAAGATAGCCAAGCCCCTGTCCACTTTACTAAAGGAAGACGTTGAGTTTAATTTTGATGAGAGCTGCAAGCAAGCGTTTGAGGAGCTCAAGGATCGTTTAATATCTGCTCCAATTCTTATATCGCCCGATTGGAACCTACCGTTTGAGCTTATGTGCGACGCATCAAACTATCTTTGTTGGTGCCGTTTCTAGGGCAAAAGATCAAGGGAAGTTCCACTATCTATTACGCTTGATCACACATTGAACCCCTCTCAAGTTAACTATACTACTATCGAAAGGAAACTCATCGGCCGTAGTCTTTGCTATGGACAAGTTTCATAGTTACTTGTTAGGAGCTCAAGTGATCGTGTGGACTGATCACGCCGCTTATGCTGCTTTGCGTTATGACTAAGAAAGAGGCTAAACCGCGCCATATCTGCGTTGGATACTGACCTCTACAAGAGTTTGACGTTCAAATTAAGGACAAAAGGCGTTGAAAATGTAGTGGCGGATCACGCTTCTAGAATGTTAAATGAGGAAAAGGATGAACCGGATGATATAGATCTTTACTTTCTCTAGAAAACATTATGTTGATAGACGGTTGTCCTCCGATGTTCCATGGTATTATTCCATTGTGAACTACCTTCATGCCCGTTATCTCGATCCCGAATGTCTTATCGGGAGAAGAAAAAAAGTTCTTCTCTGATTTGAAATATTTCGTTTGGGATGAACCTTATCTTTTCAAGATCTGTAAAGATGGGTTGCTTAGGAGATGTGTTCCAGAATCCGAGCAACGCGATATTATTGAGCAGTGCCACAGTGGACCCACAGGAGGTCACTTTGGTCCGTGGAAAACCGTTGCTAAGATCTTTCAATCCGGTTTCTATTGGCCTACAATCTTTAAAGATATAGAAGCTTTCTGTAAAGCTTGTGATAGGTGCCAAAGGACCGGAACTCTGACAAGGCGCTTTGACATGCCTTTAAAACCCATCCTCGAATGCGAAGTCTTTGATGTATGGGGTATCGATTTTATGGGACCATTCCCATCATCTTGTGGTAATAAATACATCTTAGTCTGCGTAGACTATGTGTCTAAATGGGTGGAGGCTCAAGCCACTCCTCACAATGATCATAAGACGGTAATGAAATTTCTAAAGAAGAATATCTTCGTGAGGTTTGGATGTCCACGTGCCTTGATCAGTGATGAAGGGACGCATTTCTGCAACCGACCCCTAGAGAAAGTACTTGAAAAGTATGGTGTTCGTCATAAAACTAGCACACCATATCATCCGATGACTAGTGGTCAGGTTGAAAGAAGCAACCAGAGCATCAAGAAAATCCTGGAGAAAACGGTAAACAGTCATACAAAGGACTGAGTCCAAATTGGATGATGTACTGGCTTACTTCAATCGCCTATAAAACTCCTATGGGGACATCTCCATATCAAATGGTGCATGGGAAACCATGTCATCTCGCTCGTCGAGTTAGAGCATAGAGCTTATTGGGCTACAAAGTTTCTGAACTTTGATTCCCAATCTTGTGGACAACATCGACTACAGCAGTTACATGAGCTAGACGAATTCAGACTCCAGGCCTATGAAAATGCCAGGATTAGTAAAGATAAGATGAAGCTACTCCACGATGCTAAGATTAAGAAGAGAGAAATTCTAGTCGGCGAACAAGTTCTTCTATACAATTCTAGGTTACATCTGTTTCCTGGAAAGTTAAGGACACGTTGGTCCGGCCCTTTCGAGATTCTCCAAATCATTCCTGGAGGCGTTCTAGAACTTCATGGTTATAGTGGTGACCCGTTTCGAGTGAATGGCCAAAGGTGCAAGCACTATATTGGTGAACCTAAAGAGAGACCTTCGAATGTCCGTTGCCTCGACATCCTCGGGTGTGGTGCTACGGAAGTCGAAGAATTCGACAGTCTTCACTCAACCTTGCTTTCGAGGATGGATGGTCAGTAGTGGTCCTTCGAAGAAGTTCTAGCCGTAGTTGGGATATGGAAGAATTGGAGAGGAGCGTCGGTTGAAGCGTCATCGAGGGCTCTCAGAGAATGAAGAGGTCACCCATGGGGAAGTTCAAGCGTATTTGGAAAGCTATTAAAGATTTCACCCCATGTGTGAGATCTCGCTTTCTGCACCACACTCTCGATCGAGCTTACACGAGGTAGTGGTGGCGAAAAAGTCAAATGGCCTGACCAGTGAGTTTTCAATGGTGTCGAGCTAACGACATTAACCAAAAGCGCTAGGAGGCATCCTAGATATCCCTTATTATATTAGTTAAATTACATTTCACGCTATAGTGTTTTATTTATTTAAGTTTTAGTTTAATTAAGTTTTAGTGACTAAGTTTTTCTTTTTATATCATCTGGTTAGTGTGCTTTTTAGATATGGATTACGGAGTTCTTCCCGAGGAGTTCCCCATCATTAGTCGGATCCCACGATTACATGATGGTGATGGACCAGGGAGGCACTATAGTCTTGCACGTAGATTTTGAGCTTAGTACCCGTCACGAAGACCATCACCTATGTTCTCATTGTACCCATTGTTCGGGAGGTAGTGATTTCACTCTTGAGGAGCTCTGAGGAGCTATAGGACGTCCATATACGATCCTAAATGACCCTATCTTTGTGATCTAGCGCCGTACTACAAGATTCACATTTTAGAGGTTTGAGGTAGTGCCGGAGATGACCAGGGCGTGCAAGACGACTATGATTTCCTCCGCGCTATTGATATGCTTCGTCGTCTCATCCGTTTGGTGGATTGGGACGAGATTTATGCAGACTAGCGTTAGTTAGATTTGTTTCGTCGAGCAAACGACGTAAAACAAAAGCGCTTCGTGGGAGGCAACCCACTGTTCTCTTTTTGTTTTTATTTATTTTCTAGAAATTTTTATGTACTTCGTTTGCTTTTTACTTGTATTTTTGAAGTCTTAATTAAGTTTAATAAGAGATGTACTTTTGAATTTGGGTTGTATGGAATTTTATGATTTTTGCACTTTTTTACTCTTTGGGGCGGCCGTCCGACATAACCGGACGCCCGTCCGCTATGACAATTCCTTAGACGAACGTCCACTACGCTGGGCGCCCGTCGATATTTTCCTCCAATCTCAGTATGTGATTTAAACTCTTGATTTAGCGTCTCATCGAATCGACGCCCGCCCGCTTCATCTCGATTTCCCAGTGGACGCCCGTCCACTGAGTTGGCCGAGCGTCCAACATCTGTCTATATATACCCCCTGCTTCGATGAACCCTCACTTTTCAGTTTTTCAAATCGCAAAACCGTTTCCTCACCCTCTTTTTGGCCTAAAATCTTCATTTCTAAACCATTTTGAGCGATTCCAAGTGCTACAGGCCGCTCTTGATCCCTTCTCTTTGATTTTCATAACCAAAGTCCCCAACAAACCATATTCTTGGAGAATCAGGCCCCATTCAAGTCCGACTTTTCAGAGAAAAAATTCGATTTTGGAGCCCATTTTGGTGTTGTTTGGATTGATTTTCACCTCGATCAACATCTACTCACCCTACTTGGTAAGTTCGTAGCAAAATTTCTAGTTTTTATTCATGTTTTTGCGAGTACGATCTTCGGGTCGGCTCGTTCACTTGAATATTGCCTTAATTCGGTTTTTTCTGTTTTTTTTTGTTCTTGTTGCTTTGTTTTGGTGATATGGTGTTGTTTCTGCTTATTCTTCTGATCCTCCGGCTGATGATACTCCGGCTCCGGGGCAATCTTGATTTTCTTTGTCTATTTTTCGATTTGCTTTGCCCTAGATACTTTCATTGTATATTTTTACTACTTTTTACTTAGATGCTCCGTTGTAACTTTGATATTGCTATCAAGTATTTTCCCGATGGATCATGTTACTACTTTCATTTCGACTTGGTTTCTACTTTTTGGTTGTATTGGATGCATTATCTCTTGTTGATTTTGCTGTATCTTTTCATTTTGGTATAACTCCCCGTTTTCCCCGAGATGGTTCTATGTTTGTCAAGACGTGCAGGTATATTTTTAGCGGTTTCGTCATGCTACATTGTCTGGTTACGCATTCTAAAGTGTCATTATGTAGGCTCCGGCTTGACCAACGATTCGCGTTTCGGTTTCAATCAGCTAAGTCTTGTCACGGATTTTATCAACACAAAATAAACAAGTAATAATCCGGTTAACCTCAAGTATAAGGATCGTAGTATGGAGGCTAATGCCGGGTCGATCTTACGGGGAACTAAACGATTGCGATTTCTAGTTTTTTATCTAACTAACCTATGTCACGATTACTAAGCTAAATAACGGATAAAACTAAACGAAATACTGAAAACTAAACTTAACTAAACGTAAAACTGGACAGAAGAGATGATCTAAAGCCAGGAAAGATACGGGCTGCGAACCAATTTAAACTAACTAATCTAAGATGCGGATAAAAGTAACTAACTAGACAAATTCAGGCTTTTAAGGATTTAAATCAAATTTATAACGAGCAAACGAGGATTGATCCACCTATCCAACAAGCATTGATTCCCTATCTCGATTATATTGCAGTTTTTATTCAGGTTGTGATTCACCTTACCTAAACATGAACCCTAATTCCTTAGAAAGTTCATCTATCAATCTACTATCTTCCGATGTAAGATTAACGCGTTTAATAACCGAAGATGCAAACTTTGTGTTTATAATCTAGTAATCAGACCTATTAACTTCCGTTATTATAGATTCGAATTACTATTCTTATTCATGGTGATCTAGGGTTTATTAAGACTTCCATCAACAATAAACAATCAACACATGCATATCTTCCGATATAAAAGCAAATTAAACATGAATAAGCATGAATAAGAAACAACCTTTATTAAAAACTCACAAGATAATCGAAGAAAACGAAATCAACAATTGTTGGACGGCTTCACAATACTCGTTTGATGAAGCTTTTAGCCTCTGAACATCCTCAAGAAACTCAAATTTGCGAAAAAAGTGCATAAAAAGTAACTAGTGTTTAATCTAAATTAAGAGCATAAAAATAGGAATAAAAGATGAAAACGCAGCCTAAAGCCGCCTTTAGGTTTAGGGTTTTGAATAATGTGTGTATGATCCTCTTTTGTGGAGAAAACGACCGACTATATATAGATTTTAAAGTCGGTTCTCGCTAAAGTCGGCCACCGGACGCCCGTCTGAAAACTTTGAACGCCCGTCCACTCTTCAATAAAACTTGAATCGGGAAGTCATGACCAGACGCTCGTCCAGACGGCGTCCACTCCAGCGTCCAAACTTCCTGAATCAAAGATGACATCCTGGACGCTCGTTCAATTACGCCAGACGCCCGTCCACTGGACGGAGGTTCTGGACGCCAGTTTGATATGATCGATTTTGATTTATTGATCTTTATCTCTTCTATCTCTATCCCACTTCTTCATTATCTCTTTTATCATCAATTAGCTCGAACTTAATCAACCTTTGATCATCTTTTGAGCCTCAAACATGTATCTATAACACATAAAAACATCGCAAAATGTAATAATGCTCAAATAATCATAAAATCACAATTAAAACGCCAAAATTAACCAAGTTTGCGATTAACTCATTTAAAATCTCATTTGCTCAATATATCCATTAAACCCTCGTTTCTTATGCAATTTAGTACAAATACGGGGAAAAATATCATAGAATATAGCGTTATAAATCGTATAAATTCACCCTTAACAACTCCCCCACACTTAAGCTTTTGCTCGTCCCGAGCAAAACAAAACAAAAGTTAGGCTCGAGAGAAGAACAGGCATCTAAACGTGCATAACACATATCCAATAAATCAGAAGTTCACCCTTGTGCGTGTGCATAGCCATAATAAACTTCCACTATATCCAAACTCGAGAAACTCAAAGCAAAACTAGCTAATACCCCCTTGTAGACTAGTAATAAAGGACACTCATAAGATGCACCCTACAAACGTGATATATCCCGAAAAGAATGATCGAATATATCTAGGGCCTTTCTGAAATACTCAGAGGATAATCCCTACAACATATCTCAGTTTATACTGGGGATAAGACAAACGATAATCGAGTCTTATATACATTTCATAACACTTTATCGCTTGATTTAACTTTTCACTTAAAACACACATCGAAATGAGCTCTTGCCTGTCATAGCGAGAATAGGACATTTCGAGATAATACCCTACCTTACTCCAATCATAAGGCAGCTTCTTCTGACTGTCGTGAGCTTTTAGTCATCATAGTGGTATAGGACATACGTGGTATACCCTACCGCACCCAAATCATCGACTAGCTTCCGACACACCCAAATAATTTCATATTAATTCAACTTTTTCACTTTGACAATAGCTACGTGTTACTTATCACATTCAAACCTTAGATATTCACAGTATATCATACTTCGGATCTAAATACAAACTATCATAAATCTCACGATATATACGTAGCACTAAGCATATGACTTACGAGAAAATCAAAAACCACTAATCCAAAAGGGGTATAACTTTATAAATTAGCTCATCATTCACTATGGCTCGTGAAAAATAGTGTCAGGTGAAACATCTAACTTACCAAATATATGATACATTTAATCGAATCGCCTACTCGGGACAAAACAAAAACAACAGTGTCGGAAAATTTCAAAAATTTTAGCTCATTTGCATAGAAACATTACGAAATAAACAAATGTGTAGATACATATCGAAACATTCCCCTCCCCCACACTTAAAAATCAACATGTCCTCATGTTGTGCAAAACGAAAGAAAAAGGAAAGACTTAGCTGATTTAAACCGAAACTCGAATCGTTGTCAGGCCGGAGCCTTCATACTGATATCAAGAATGCGTAACCAGACAATGTAGATACCTGCACGTCTTAGACAACATGGAAACATCTCGGGGAAAACGGGGAGTCATACCAACATGAAAAAGAGAGATCAAAAATGAAGATAAAGCAAAGTGAGAGCACTCAATACATCCAGAAAGTTGAAACACAGTTGAAATGAAAGTACGCTCGCCTTATGGCTTACAAGATCCATCGAAAACAAATAGTAGCAATATCAAAAATACAACGAACCGTATAAGTAAAAATGTCAATACAAAACAACCAATGTGAAAATAGACAAAATAAGATCAAGGTTGGCTCGGTGCCGCAGAATCATCAGCTGGAGGATCAGAGGAGGGTCCAGAAGGTGGTGCCGTAGCCCTAGCTGCCGAAGTCAGCCGCTCCTCATCCAAGATGACTCGTAGTCGTGTAGAGCATCCGCAATGACCCCTGCTCAATCTCATCGATAAAAGATAATCAACGGAGCTCGGATTGAAGATCCCGCCATCCTCGCCGCCGCCCTCACGATGCACTCAAGAATCGTCAAAATGTTGTTCTGTGTATCCCGAACATCGCCGAGCCATTCCCGGAAACTATTGGCCATGCTTAACCGCATCCTGACAGCGGGAGATAAAGGAGGAAGGGAGGACGCACGAGGTGTTGCCGATGAACCAGGCTCCGGAGGTGCCTCCGGCTCAGAATGTCCCGAGGGCTTACTCTTTTCCCTTTGTATAGGCCTAGGGTTCTTCGGTTTATGATCCGCCCCAAACTCAGGCACACCGGCATCGAGACACAAACTGTGGATCAAATGAGGGACGATCAAGCTCCGTGTATAAACCTTCTGATTGATAGATATCTCGTCGTATAATGCTTGTCCCACATCCACATTCAGTCCAACCGTCAACGCATACAGCATGCCTAGGTCACCAATATGAAAATGTGTCAAGTTGTTTTTAGGCAACAACCGACTCTGAATGAATCGACATTGGACCTTCCAATCCTCCGTCCAGGTCGTGGTAACCAACTCCTTCCGGTCTCCTCCCGGTCTCAACGTCCAGGCCACATCCGGGCAAACTCTCAATCTCAACTCCTCCAAAGGATCCCGCCCCAAACTCGCCTATGCACAATCTCCTCCTTATAATCCCGACCCTCGAAAGCCGCTAAGTTGTATTTCCGATTAATCACCTCCGGTGTAAAGGGAACTTCCACCCCTCGAACCACGACTACCTTTGTCCCCAAGTCTGTTTCCGAACAGTTCGCATAAAATTCCCGAACTAGGGAGCTATTTACCGGGGTAGTCGGGATTGTCATCAAGGCTTCCCACTTCCTATCCCTAAGCAACTTAACGAACCCCGGATCGACCTTCGCCTCCAAAATAGCCCTCTCCACCAACATGTTTCTCGAAAAGTAATGTTTAGTATAAACTTCATGGGCTCTAGGGTTCACGAATCGACGAGGCAACGGCATCGGGGCAACGGTTTTAGACTTCTTTCTAGGAGGGGCTGCCCTAGGTACAACCGGTTCTTCTTCCCGGGTAGCAACGACAGTTTCCTCAGCCCTAGACGAACCTCCACCTCTCTGAACTCTAGGCATCCGCACTAAAGGCACATCATCATCGGTCTCAGACTCCGAGGTTGGCTCATCTCTTAAGGTTGCCCTAGTTTGGGTGGCTCTAGGGGGTTGCTCACGAATACTCACACCCCGGTTAGGATCAACTAAGGTAGGGTCAAACTCTTTGCGTTTCTTTCCGGCCTCCCTAGCCACTTCCTTACCTTGTCTCTTCACAACTCCCTTCTTATGAACCATTATGCAATCCTAGAGTAAAACACAACGATCCCAAAACAAAACAAGGTACCCGTTTAACATCCAAATCGGGATTTCAAATCAACCAAACCACAAACCACAACCATAATCATCACCAAACAACCCATTCATCACCCATCACAACACCACATCACCAAAACAGAGCAGAAAGAAACACCAAAACCAGAAAAAAAAACAAATTAAGGTGACATTCAAGAAAACGAGCCGACTCAAAGATCGAACTCACAAAAACGTGAATGAAATCCAGAAAAGTTGTTACTAACTTACCAAGTAGGGTGAGTAGATGCTGATCGAGATGAAGATTAGTCCAAACAACACCAAATTGGCTCCCAAAATCGGATTTTCTCTCAAAAAGTCGGATCAAGAAGTGGTCCCGATTCTCCAAAAATATCGTGTGTTGGGGATTTGGTTATGAAAATCAAAGAGAGGGTATCAAGGGCGGCTATAGCACTTTGAATCGCTTCGAAATGGTTTAGAATCGACGATTTTAGGGCAAAGGAGGAGAGAAACCGCTTTTGCGTTTTGAAATTCTGAAAAGTGAGGGTTCACTCGATGATGGGGTATATATAGACAGAGGTTGGACGCTCGTCCAACTCAGTGGACGGGCGTCCACCGGAAAGACGGATGAAATGGACGGGCGTCCAGTTTATTAGACGCTCGTCCAAGATTTGAAATCACATACTGATTGGAGGAATAAAGCAGACGGGCGTCCAGGCTTAGTGGACGCTCGTCCTAAAATTGGTCAAGGCGGACGGGCGTCCAGAGTTCTGGACGGGCGTCCAAGCAGTATTAGTGCAAAAAAATTATAAAATTCCCATACAAATCACATTCAAAATTGCCCTTTCTTATTAAACTTATATAAAACTTCAAAAATACAAATAAAAATCAAATGAAGTACATAAAATTATTAGAAAATAAATAAAACAGATGGAAAACAAATGGGTTGCCTCCCACTCAGCGCTTTTGTTTTTACGTCGTTTGCTCGACGAAACATCCTAAAACGCTAGTCATCATAAATGTCCGACCAATCGATCACTCGAATGAGACGGCGGAGCATGTCAATCGCCGGAGGGAAATCATACTCATCTTGTAAACCCCAGTCCTCACCAGCTACATCAACACCTCGGAAGTGCTCACTTGCAAAGACTAGCGCTAAATCTGTCAAGATCGGATCATTGAGGATGGTGTAAGGGCGCCCTAGAGCTGCCTCAGTAACTCCTCGGTAGTAAAGTCTCCACCTCCCGAACAACGGGAACAATAAGAACATAGGTGACCGCCTTGACGCGGGTACTAATGTCAAAATCTACGTGCAAAACGATGGTTCCTCCCGGTCCGTCATCTACAAAGAATGAGTGGAATCCTCCTAAGGAAAGGTAACTCCTCCGGGTCGAACACCGAAATCCATATCTAGAAAGCACAACTAATCGATGATAAAAACAAAAACTTAATAAGGCTAAAATCGAATAAACTAAACTTAAATACTAACACTATCAAAGCATAAAACAAAACAACTAAAAGAACGATATCTAGGTTGCCCCTAGTGGCGCTTTTTTTGGTTAATGTCGTTAGCTCGACACATTGTAAGCTCACCGGATCAAAGCCATTTAACCTTCTCGCCACCCACTACCTCGCTTAAGCTCGTCATGAGTGTGGTCAGAAACAAGATCTCACACATGGGGTGAAATCTTTGAAAGCTCTCCAAGCCTTCTTAAGTTTCCCATGGTTGTGTTCTTTCTCCTCCGACTCCTCGATGACGCTTAAGTTGGCGCCCTCTCAAACTCTTCCATATCAAAGACTACACCGCTAGAACTTCTTCAGACGGATCACTACCGTCATCCTCGGAGAACAAGTCGGGTGATAACTCGACAAATTCTTCGACCGAGTAACACCACATCCGAGAATGTCGAAATTTAACAATCAAAGATGTCTCTTTAGGTTCACCAATATAGTGTTTGCACCTTTGACCGTTGACTCAAACGGTTCACCACTATAACCACGAAGTTCTAGAACGCCTCCGGAATGATTTGGAGAATCTCGAAAGGGCCGGACCAACGTGTCCTTAACTTTCCAGGAAATAGATGTAACCTGGAATTATATAGAAGAACTTGTTCGCCGACATGAAATTCTCTTTTCTTAATCTTAGCATCGTGGAGTAGCTTCATCTTATCTTTACTAATCCTGGCACTTTCATAGGCCTGGAGTGCGAATTAAATCCACTCATGTAATCTGCTGTAGTCGATGCTTCCCACAAGATTCGGAATCAAAGTTCGAAAACTTTGTAGCCCAATAAGCTCTATGCTCTAACTCGACAGCGATGACATGGTTTCCGTAGACCATTTGATATGGTGATGTACCCATGGGGGTCTTATAGGCGATTCGATATGCCCACAAGACATCATCCAACTTTAGGCTCCAGCTCTTTCCTATGATCATAATGATCTTCTCCAGATCTTCTTAATGCTCGTTGTTGCTCTTTCAACCTCGACCACTAGTCATAGGATGGTACGGTGTGCCAATTTTATGCCGGACACCATATTTCTCAAGTACTTTCTCTGGGTCGGTTATGCGAAATGCGTCCCTTCATCACTGATCAAGGCACGTGGACATCCAAACCTCACGAAAATATTCTTCTTTAGAAATTTCATCACCGTCTTATGATCATTGTGAGGAGTGGCTTGGGCCTCCACCCATTTAGACACGTAATCCACGCAGACTAAGATGTATTTATTACCGCAAGATGATGGGAAAGGTCCCATAAAATCGATACCCCATACATCAAAGACTTCAGATTCGAGGATGGGTTTTAAAGGCATGTCAAAACGCCTTGTCGTAGTACCGTTCTTTGGCACCTATCACAAGCTTTACGAAAAGCTTCCGTATCTTTAAAGATCGTAGGCCAATAGAAACCGGATTGAAATATCTTAGCAACGGTTTTCCAAGGACCAAAGTGACCTCCTGTGGGTCCACTGTGGCACTGCTCAATGATGTCACGTTGCTCAGATTCTGGAATACATCTCCTAAGCAAACCATCTTTACAGATCTTGAAAAGATAAGGTTCATCCCAAACGAAATATTTTAAATCCGAGAAGAACTTTTTCTTCTCCTGATAAGACATTTCTGGATCGAGATAACGGCCATGAAGGTAGTTTACAATGGAAGAATACCATGGAACATCAGGGGAGCGGCCATCTATCAACATGATGTTCTCTAGAGGAAAGTAAAGATCTATATCATCTGGTTCATTCTTTTCCTCATTTAACATCCTAGACACATGATCCGCTACTACATTCTCACCGCCTTTTGTCCTTAATTTGAACGTCAAACTCTTGTAGGTCAATATCCAACGTAGTAAGCGCGGTTTAGCCTCTTTCTTAGTCATCGTAATCGTAGCATAAGCGGCGTGATCGATCCACGATCACTTGAGCTCCTAACAAGTAACTCTGAAAACTTGTCCATAGCAAAGACTACGGCCGTAGTTCCTTTTCGATAGTAGTATAGTTAACTTGAGAGGGTTCAATGTGTGGCTTATGTAATAGATAGGTGGAACTTTCCTTGATCTTTTGCCCTAGAACAAAGACCAACAAAGATAGTTTGATGCGTCGCATATAAGCTCAAATGGTAGGTTCCAAATCGAAAGGATATAAGAATCGGAGCAGATATTAAACGATCCTTAAGCTCCTCAAACGCTTGCTTGCAGCTCTCATCAAAATTAAACTCAACGTCTTCCTTTAGTAAAGTGGACAGGGGCTTGGCTATCTTGGAGAAATCTTGAATGAACCTCCTATAGAAGCCGACATGTCCGAGAAAACCTCGGACCTCCCGAACATTCTTAGGGTAACTCATCTTCTCAATAGCTTCTACCTTGGCCCTATCTACTTCTATACCTTTGGCGGAGATCTTGTGGCCAAGAACTATTCCTTCATCTACCATGAAATGGCATTTTTCCCAATTAAGTACTAGGTTCTTTTTCACACATCCGGATAACACTGATCAAGATTGTCAAGGCAATCATCAAAAGATCGACCAAAAACCGAAAAATCGTCCCATAAAAATCTCCATACACTTTTCTACAAGCCCGTCAAAGATGGCTAGCATACATCGCTGGAATGTAGCTGGGGCATTGCAGAGACCGAACGGCATTCGTCTGTAGGCGAATGTACCATAAGGGCAGGTGAAGGTGGTCTTTTCTTGGTCAGCTGGATCAATGGGTATCTGGAAATACCCTGAATATCCATCTAGGAAACAGTAGAATGCGTGCCCCGCCAGACGCTCGAGCATCTGGTCAATGAATGGAAGGGGAAAGTGATCTTTCATGGTTACCTCATTGAGCTTTCGATAATCGATGCGCATCTGTAACCCGATAATAAGCCTCAATGCAATTTCCTCTCCTTCTCATTCTTTTCAATTGTAATTCCACCTTTTTGGGAACTACTTGAGTCGGGAAACCCATTCACTATCCGCGATGGCATAAATGATTCCCATGTCCGTAAGTTTAATGATTTCTTTTTAACGACTTCTTGCATATGAGGTTAAGCCTTGTTTGGTGGTGTCGACACACTTGGCGCCCTCATTCGCCTTGATCTTGTGCATGCGGATGTCGGGAGATATTCCCTCGATATCTCCTACTTGCCAACCAAAAGCTTTTTCATTCTTCTTCAAGACGTTGATCGCCATTTCCTCTCAGACGGGAAAGCTTGTGATATGATTAAAGGAAGCTTGTCGCCTCTCTTAGAACACATACTTAAGATGTTTAGGTAACGGCTTCAACACCAAATCCGCAGGGGGGTCTTCTAAACTAGACTTGAGATCTCCACTTTTCAACTCAATATCCTTGAGTTTACTCTGTGGTCCCACCGCCAAAGCTTCTCCTTCCAACAGCTCTTCCTCAAAATCAGCTGCTAGTTGATCCAGATTCACCCTACCATGAGTATTCAGATTATCAACTAATCGCTCATATTCTCGCTTCTACACCATGACTTGCTTATCCATATAGTCGGTGAAATCATCCGTCATATAATCAATGGAAAAGCCGGTTGGAGGGCCGAGGGTACTTGAATGGACTTTAAGACATTGTAACTCACCTCTTGGTCACCAACTCGGATAGTCACGTGCCCACCATCGCAATCGATGAGAGCTCTAGTCGTAGATAAGAAAGGTCTTCCTAGAATCAAGGGAACGTTTTCGCCTTTCTCTATATCTAAAACATACCAATCAACTGGAAAGGTAAATCGATCAATCAAACCAAAACGCCTTTTAGGATTCCTGAAGCTTTCTTGGAGGATCTATCCGCGAATTGTAAACTCATAGTAGTGGGTTCTAGAAGACTTTGTAAACCGAGTCGTTTGCATACGAGACATTGGCATAAGGCTTATAGAGGCACCTAGATCACACAAAGAATTTGGGAAGACTAGACCTCCCATCAAAACTGTAAGTACAAATTTGCCAGTGGTCACCTCTTTTAATTGGTAAGTTTTCATAATTAATCATGGAACAATCCTCACCAATCTGCCTTTCCATGCCTCAAGCATTTCTTTTTCAAGACACAACATCCTTGATAAATTTTGTATACTTGGGCATCTCGACTAAGACATCCGACAATGGAAGATTCACTGAGTATTTTTCAAAAGGTTTAGCACCTTTTCATACTTCTTATCCTCAATCAAAGGAATGTTGCTCTTTCTCGGTGGAAATGGAAGTTTCTTAAGGTCATCCTCGTGAGAAAACCTTTTTCGAGGATGCACCGACGACTCTGCCTTCCGAGATCCTTCCAACGAACAGCTTTTTCGATTTCTCGAGTCGGGGGATCACCTCCCGACTTTCGCTTGCTTTTTCGGTCCTCAAAGGATCACCCACTTGAGGATTACCAAATTCTTCACCTCTCGGGATCACCACCCGAGTTTTCTCTTGCGCTTGAGGGAGTGTAGGTGCTCGGCTTCCCTCTGCCTTATCAATGGCAGAGGGGCTAGTGGTTTCCCGGATGGGAAGGACCACTAACTTGCGTATCGCTCCTAAGATTCATTGCACCGGCCTCCTCCTTACCGTATTGAATTGATGGCACGAGGTCAGTACATGGGCCTTTGTTCACATCACTGAGCAACTTGACCACCTTTGGATTCTTCTCGGTGAAACGACAAATGCCTGGGGTCTAGAAGCCAACCGCTCACCCAGGTTGCCCAATTTGTCTCTCAAGATTCTTCATCGATCTACTTTGCTCTTCCAACTTAGCCTCAAGATTTGTAGGTTGGGAGGGCCTTGAGAGTTTTGGAGATTTGGAGCATAGTAATGGGTCAATGACTTTGAAATTGAGAATTTGAATTGGAAGGCCAATTACGATTGAATTTTTAGTAGGATTGGAAAAATTCGAGTTTTGATTCTGATTAAACCTGTGGTTTCGTTGAAATTCTGATTCAATTAAAATTCAAGTTGGGATTGAAATTTGAAGATGGATTAAACCCTTGGTTTTGAAAATTGCCTGGCCTGGAAACCGATTGAACCTTTGATTGTTCTCGCCATAGAATGCATTCACTTCCGCATTCTCGTCCGTTCATAGGCGTAATTTAGAAGTGTGCCCCACCTCGTCACAATTTTGACATGTGACTTGATTGTACCGTCCATAGTCATGAAAAGCATTTACTTGATAAGGTGCGAGGGGATTAAATTGACATTGGCCATTCATATGGCCGGTCGACAACAATTTTTTGTCAATACGAACACGAGGGTTCTGTGGAAAGAGGGAGTTTGATTTATAGGATTGGAAACTTGAGGTGGTACCATCTCGCTTTGCAAATGGCAATCAAACTTTGTAAATTGACTTCCTCAACCTTGGGAGGAGGAGGTGCTTGAATTGCTTGATAAGAGGGGCATAGTTATATTTTGCAATGTCCTCAAACAATGCCCATCCTCATCAAAGCGTTTTCTTGAAATGCCCCGCTGTGAAGAACTATTGACCATGCCTTTTGTAAGCTCGGTCAATCCACTGAAGAATGTATTGACTTGCCTTTCCAAAGGCAAGCAAGCCATGGTGGGGGCATTTTCTAAGAAGAGACTTGAATCTCTTCCAACACTCGAAGAAAGATTCATTCTCTTTCGATAGAATGTGAAAATGTCATTTAAGCAATCGGCGCGCTTTTGAAGGTGGAAAATATTGACTCAAGAACTCCTTTTCGAGTTCTCGCCTGGTGGTGATAGATTCGATGGAGAGAGGTGTACCACTCTTTAGCCTCTCCTTTCGAGAAAAAAGGAAAAAGTTTCAGCTTTAATAGCATCCTCACTTACTCCTTGGATGCGTGTAGTACCGCATATCTCTAAGAATGTGTGTAAGTGGGTATCTTGGATTCTCTCGATTGGTAGCCGTGAAAAATTGATGCGTCTTTGCATCATCCGGATAAGTCCTCTTCCGGCTCAAAGGTTTGTGCAAGAATGGCTTTGGAATAACAATAGCCGGTTGACCTTGACTTCGCCTGGCATGGCGTGAGTCCGCCAATGTACGTCTATTATCGCCATTATCACAAAATCGGTGATTTCTCTTGCTAGTTGTTCTTCAAGATCTCGCTCGCTCACATGCGCGAGAACATGAGAATGGAAATTCCGCCTGTTTGGCCGGACTATGGTTCGCTCGGGGTCAGGGGTGTATATTAACGGTCCCTTTTGACTCCGAGTTTGCATAAACCGGACCAAAAACAAGTGGAACAAAACCTAAAAACTAAGAAGAGAAAAAAGCCTAAACTAAAAAAATTAAAAGCCTAAAGAGAGGAAAGGGAAAGAAGAAAAGGAAACAAAAGTGTTAAGGAAAACAAAACCGGACGGACGTCCAAAAGATTGGACGGGCGTCCAGAAGAAATTGAGATCGGACGGGCGTTTAGTAGTTTAAACGCTCGTCTGACAGACAGAATACCTGAACGGGCGTCCAAAACTTATGGACGCTCGTCTAAGTGAATAAATAAAGCGAACAGATTGATAATTTCAGCCGGACGGGCGTCCAATATCCCAGACGCCCGTTTGCACACGGGAAAACTTAGAACAGAACAGGAATTTGCAGATAATGCAAGAAGGGAAGAAAGAACGTCAGAAAAACAGAAAAAACAGAAGATCTAACTGGAAAACTACTACTAAGGGAGAGTTTTAAACCCTAATTATCTACTTAACAACTACCTAAAACAATTATCAACTAAAAACAGGAATTTAAAACGGATTAAAACAGAAAAACGAAACAAAAACAAACAGAAAAAAAAACAGGAAAACGAAAATAAAAACTAGACAACCGTCCGGTTCCCCGGCAACGGCGCCAAAAACTTGTCACGGATTTTATCAACACAAAATAAACAAGTAATAATCCGGTTAACCTCAAGTATAAGGATCGTAGTATGGAGGCTAATGCCGGGTCGATCTTACGGGGAACTAAACGATTGTGATTTCTAGTTTTTTATCTAACTAACCTATGTCACGATTACTAAGCTAAATAACGGATAAAACTAAACGAAATACTGAAAACTAAACTTAACTAAACGTAAAACTGGACAGAAGAGATGATCTAAAGCCAGGAAAGATACGGGCTGCGAACCAATTTAAACTAACTAATCTAAGATGCGGATAAAAGTAACTAACTAGACAAATTCAGGCTTTTAAGGATTTAAATCAAATTTATAACGAGCAAACGAGGATTGATCCACCTATCCAACAAGCATTGATTCCTATCTCGATTATATTGCGCTTTTATTCAGTTGTGATTCACCTTACCTAAACATGAACCCTAATTCCTTAGAAAGTTCATCTATCAATCTACTATCTTCCGATGTAAGATTAACGCGTTTAATAACCGAAGATGCAAACTTTGTGTTTATAATCTAAGAATCGACCTATTAACTTCCGTTATTATAGATTCGAATTACTATTCTTATTCATGGTGATCTAGGGTTTATTAAGACTTCCATCAACAATAAACAATCAACACATGCATATCTTCCGATATAAAAGCAAATTAAACATGAATAAGCATGAATAAGAAACAACCTTTATTAAAAACTCACAAAGATAATCAAGAAAACGAAATCAACAATTGTTGGACGGCTTCACAATACTCGTTTGATGAAGCTTTTAGCCTCTGAACATCCTCAGCAACTCAAATTTGCAGAAACAGTGCATAAAAAGTAACTAGTGTTTAATCTAAATTAAGAGCATAAAAATAGGAATAAAAAGATGAAAAACGCAGCCTAAAGCCGCCCCTAGGTTTAGGGTTTTGAATAATGTGTGTATGATCCTCTTTTGTGGAGAAAACAGCCGACTATATATAGATTTTAAAGTCGGTTCTGCTAAGTCGGCCACCGGACGCCCGTCTGAAACCTTGAACGCCCGTCCACTCTTCAATAAAACTTCGAATCGGGCCGAGTCATGACCAGACGCTCGTCCAGACGGCGTCCACTCCAGCGTCCAAACTTCCTGAATCAAAGATGACATCCTGGACGCTCGTTCAATTACGCCAGACGCCCGTCCACTGGACGGAGGTTCTGGACGCCAGTTTGATATGATCGATTTTGATTTATTGATCTTTATCTCTTCTATCTCTATCCCACTTCTTCATTATCTCTTTTATCATCAATTAGCTCGAACTTAATCAACCTTTGATCATCTTTTGAGCCTCAAACATGTATCTATAACACATAAAAACATCGCAAAATGTAATAATGCTCAAATAATCATAAAATCACAATTAAAACGCCAAAATTAACCAAGTTTGCGATTAACTCATTTAAAATCTCATTTGCTCAATATATCCATTAAACCCTCGTTTCTTATGCAATTTAGTACAAATACGGGGAAAAATATCATAGAATATAGCGTTATAAATCGTATAAATTCACCCTTAACAATGGTTCTATGTTTGTCAAGACGTGCAGGTATATTTTTAGCGGTTTCGTCATGCTACATTGTCTGGTTACGCATTCTAAAGTGTCATTATGTAGGCTCCGGCTTGACCAACGATTCGCGTTTCGGTTTCAATCAGCTAAGTCTTTTCCTTTTTCTTTCGATCTGCACAACATGAGGACATGTTGATTTTTAAGTGTGGGGGCGGGAGTGTTTCGATATGTATCTACACATTTGCTTAATTCGTATCTACACATTTGCTTAATTCGTAATGTTTCTATGCAAATGAGCTAAAATTTTCGAAATTTTTCGACACTTTTGTTTCTGTTTTGTCCCGAGTAGGCAATTCAATTCAATGTTCGCTACTTTTATAGTCATTTAAGCTGTATATCATATGTTTGATGAGTTAGTTGTTTCACCTGAGATCGATTTTTCACGAGCCATAGTAAATGATGAGCTATTTATAAAGTTATACCCCTTTTGGACGAGTGATTTTTAATTATCTTATGAGTCATGTGCTTAGTGCTACGTATATATCTCGCAAATTATGATAGTTTGTATTTAGATCTGGAGTATGATATACTGCGAATATCTGAAGGTTTGAATGTGATAAGTAACACGTAACTTATTGTCAAATGAAAAAGTTGAAAAAAAATATGAATTAATTGGGTGTGTCGAAAGCTAGTCGATGATTTGAGTGCGATAGGGTATACCACGTATGTCCTATACCACTATGATGACTAAAAGCTCACGACAGTCAGAAGAAGCTGCCTTATGATTTGAGTAGGGTAGGGGATTATCTTGAAATGTCCTATTCTGCTATGACAGGGCAATAGCTCATTCTGATGTGTGTTTAAAAGTGAAAAAGTTAAATCAATTAATGAAATGTTATGAAATGTATATAAGACTAAGTTATCGTCTACCTTATCCCCAGTAGAAACTGACAGATATGTTGTAGGGATTATCCTCTGAGTATTTTTCAAAAAGGCCCTAGATATATTCTGTCATCTTTTTCGGGATATATCACGTTTGTAGGGTGCATCTTATGAGTGTCATTTATTACTAGTCTACAAGGGGGTATTAGCTAGTTTTGCTTTGAGTTTCTCGAGTTTGGATATAGTGGAAGTTTTCTATGGCTATGCACACACACAATGGTGAACTTCTGATTTATTGGATATGTGTTATGTATGTTTAGATGTCCTGTTCTTTTCTCGAGCCTAATTTACTTTTGTTTTGCTCGGACGAGCAAAAGCTTAAGTGTGGGGGAGTTGTTAAGGGTGATTTTATACGATTCATAATGCTATATTCTATGATATTTTTCCCCGTATTCATACTAAATTGCATAAGAAGCATGTGTTTAATGAATATATTGAGTAAATGATATTTCAAAAGAGTTAATTGCAAAATAGGTTGATTTATGTGCTTTAATTATGTTTTTACGATTATTTGAGCGATATTACATTTTGTGGTGTTTTTATATGATGTAGATGCATTTTTCAAGGCTCAAATGATGATCAAAAGAGATAAGAGTCGAAATATATGATGATTAAAAGAGATAATGAAGGAATTGACAAGGGAAAAAGAGATAGAGATCAAGAAATCGAAATTCAGTCATATTGGACTGGCGTCCAGGTCCCGTCCAGTGGACGGGCGTTTGCTGAAACTGAACGAGCGTCCAGGGATGGAAAGTTGATTCGGGAAGTTTGGGCCCGAGGTGGACGCTGTTGGACGAAAGCGCCGATCATGACTCGGCCCGATTTGAAGTTCATATGAAGAATGGACGGGCGTTCAAGGATCCAGACGGGCGTCCGGTAGCCGACTTGCTGAAACCGACTTTAAAATCTATATATAGTCGGCTGTTTCTCCACACAAAAGATACCATATACTCATTATTCAAAACCCTAAACCTAGGGGCGGCTTTAGGCTGCGTTTTTCTCCCTTTTATTCCAGTTTTTATGCACATTAGATCTAGATTAAACTAGTTACTTTCTATGTACTATTTCTGCAAATTCGAGTTGCTGAGGATGTTTAGAGGCTAAAAGCTTCATCAAACGAGTATTGTGAAGCCATCCAACGATTGTTGATTTCGTTTTCTTCGGTTATACTGTGAGTTTTTATTTAAAGGTTGTTTCTTATTCATGTTTATTATGTTTAATTGCTTTTATATCGGAAGATCTGCATGTGTGATTGTTTATTGTTGATGGAAATCTTAATAAACCCTAGATCATCATGAATAAGAATAGTAATTAGAATCTATCATAAGGGAAGTTAATAGGTTTAATTGCTAGATTATAAACATAAAGTTTACACCTTTGGTTAGAAAACGCGTTAATCTTGCATTGGAAGATAATAGATTAATAGATGAACTTTCTAAGGAATTAGGGTTCATGTTTAGATAAGGTGAATCACAACCTAGATAAAAACCACAACATAATCGAGATAGGAAATCAATGCTTGTTGGATAGGTGGATCAATCCTCGTTTGTTCATTACACACTTGATTTAAATCCTTAAAACTTGAATTTGTTTAGTTAGTTTACTTTTATTTGCATCTTAGTCTAGTTTAGTATTGAATTGGTTCGCAGCCCGCATCCTTCCTAGCTTTGGATTATATCCTCTGTCTAGTTTTATTTTCTGTTTTGTTCGATGTTTATTCACTGATTAGATTAGTTTCGTGACATAGTTTAGGTTAGACAAAAGCTAGAATCACAATCGTTTAGTTCCCCGTAAGATCGACCCGGTATCAACCTCTTTACTACGATCCTTATACTTGAGGGAAACCGGATTTATAATTATTTATTACTTGTTTGCTGTGCTAGATAAATCTGTGATAGTAGTAGATCAAGCCACGGCCGGCCCCGTTTATTGTTCGATCTTCCCGATAAAGTGGCGGACTGGGATAAAAGATGCATGAAGGTAGAGTCCCGGGTAGGGTGGCCGTTTCAGAAGCTACCGGTGAACTCGGTCAAGACTGACCACTTGAACACAATAAAAACCCAATCTGACGATGATGAGTTTATATCCGAATTGAAAGATGACCTTGGATATATCTGCAAAAAGGAACCTCAAGCCCGAGCATTTAATTGGAGGTTGTTGCTTGATGTCCGCCAGCCCTATCTCAGACAGGCCGGACTCTCTGGAGCCGGTGTTGGCGAACCTTTAGTTGTAGTCGACTCATTGCCGACTCATCCAGATTGGTATGGTGAGTGCCATCACGGCAAGCGCATGCCTTCCCAATGTGTTATCTGTAGCGGTGATCCCTCCATGCGAGCACCGAGTAGGATTTTTACTTTCTTTTTTGTTTCCTTTCATAACTTGTTTCCTTGTCATTTTTCTGGTCGCTAATAAACCTTGTTCTCCGCAGGTACCATGGATTAGTTAGCTCAACGCAGCCAGCTGACAAGGAAGAAGACCACTGGCGAGGTGAAGAGGGCCGCTGAGCTAAGGGGGGGGGTCAAAACATCACTCCCAATGGTGGACATACAGGCGGGAGCGGCTGGATCCTCTGGAGCTAAGGTTGTTAAATTGACCCAACCGTCAGTAGTAGAGAAAGCCGCGACGGGCAAAACCCTGAAAAAGTCCACATTGACCAAGCCGCCGGCGGGTGATAGAAAGAAAAGAGCTGTCGTCGAAGACATTGAGCCCGCGGGAGATGGCAGCGGCGTGCAGGATGTCCCTCCTCCTAAAAAATCCAGAACTGATAAAGGCAAAGAGCCGGCTGCTGACCAAGGCAAATCTGTGGCCGATGAGGTAGTTTCTGCGGGCACGAAGATAGTGGTGCCCTTTGCTGGAGTCCCTGTTGGGCCTAGAGGGTTTCCCGCCGCATGGTTGGACAAAGAGTTCTTGCGGCAACAGCCTCTCGACCTGCCCAAGGCGTGCACAATTTCACGGGGTATCGCTGACGTGCCCCCACTGAGGCATTTTAGATGGGGTCTCCCTAATGACATCCAGCTGGAGATAGGCCGCGGGATAGCGGACAGAGTTGTGATGGCGGACCAAACTGATCCCCGGTAGTATCGACGCTTTGTGGGGTTTATACGGCGCCACGGTGAGCATGGTAAACACCTTTCTTGCTTTTGTTTTTCTTTATTTTTACTTCCATTTTTTCTCAAGTCAATATTGACCCCGCTGTTTATTTTTCTTCCTTTAGGTTGGAACTGGCTTGGCGCAGTTCGTCAATGATTATAGAAACACTATATCTGAGAGCGCCAATGTCGGAAAAGATCTGGCCGACACCAAGAAAGCTCTCGCCGCCGCAAATGCAGTGTCGGCTGGTCTTCGTGGGAGGTTAAGCGTGGCTGAGGTGGAGAATGAGAAGCTGAGATCACAGCTTGCCGAGGCTAATAAGGTTAACTCTGAACTCGTGGAGCAGGGTAAATCCGTCGATCGAACCATGAAGGAGATGAAGCAGAAAGTAACCGAGGCTCAAGCTCATTGGGAAGCCGAGCAAGCAGTGTGCGTGGACTGCGAAAGCAATTGGAGGATCTGGGCTCAAGTGTCCAAGGTCAGATTGAGGCCGCGAGCAAGTCCGCTGCTGATGAAAACTTTATGACGGGATACGACCAAGGGTTCTATCACATCGCAAGGTGCGTCCTGGCTCATGATGGTGGTACTCCCGAACTCGATGTCTTAGAAGAATGGATTCTCACTCATCCCTTCTCCGATCATCTAAAAGAGTTTCACCCGCGCATACCCTTTTCGACTTTGAGCTTCAGTGTTATGTCCCAATGTATGATCCAGATTGGGTGGTTCCAGCTGTGGATGAGGCGAACTTAAGGGAACGTGTGCGCCGGGCTACTGAAGCGAGAGAGGCGGCTACTGAAGAAGGTGAGCAGGCTGGAGAAGAGGTCGACCAGCCTGGTGAGAAGTCAACCGAGCCTACTGAGTCAGAGACAAATGCTGATCAGATGCTGCACCATTCCCTCCGTGAGGAGAATGTCCATAATGAAGAGATGCGGCCTGAGAATTCTTAGATTTGTGCTTCTTGTTTGTAAAACATTATTTTGATTCCGCATTTGTATAACTTTTTTCTTTTCCGCACATTTGTTTTTGTAATAACTAGTATGCACTTTTGTCAAACTTATAATTTTTATTCACAAGTTTGTTTTCTGTCCGTTTGATGTATGCTTGCTTTTTGCTCGAATTTATTGTCTAAATTGAGTCCGATGATAATAGCATCCGGCCCCCTTGTTTTAGATAAGATTCCTGGTCGATCTTGTGCGGACTCCTCTTTGAGATATGCCCCCATTGAATCTTATCTGAAATAACTTGCTCGCTAGAAAGTCGTGGCCGCTTTAAATATTCTTAAATATTGCCCCCATTTTTAACAAGTCTGAAGTCTGGCCGAAGTTTTTGTTGAAAATTTTTCGAACACCATTCTTTTCTACCCGCGCATACTCATAATAATTTGCACAAAGAGAAAATGTAAAATCGGGCTTTATTATTTTCGACTCATCCCGCTAGATGAGCGAAGATTACAAGCAAGTAAGAAAGCCTAACCACTCTCGTCGTAAACGAGAGGATAGCCATAACCTTAACCAATTTATTACATGTGGTACCTTTTGAGGTTGTCCGCGTGCCAAGGTCTATTGAGTTCGTAGCCTTGATGATTTCTGAGCACATAAGTCCCTTTTTGATCTCTCTCGCGACTTGATAAGGGCCTTCCCAATTTGCCGTTAGCTTGCCTTTATTCGGCTCCATTCCAGTGGCCTTTCTATTTCGAAGAACAAAATCCCCAACTTTAAATGATGGTCGCGGATTCGCTTGTCGTGTTGTTGTTTGGCGAGTTGCTTGTAGTTCACGAGTCGATGGTATGTCGCTAGTCTTTTTTCCTCCACTAGATCCAAGTCGATCTTCCTGTTCAAAAGATTATCCGCCGGGTCATATAATACGACCCTGATGTTGGGTAGAGCCATTTCAATGGGAGTCGTGGCCTCTGATCCATAGGTAAGAGCAAAAGGTGTTTCTCCTGTGGGTGTTTTGATCGTGGTGCGGAGTGCCCAAACTATATCGGGTAACTCGTCAACCCAACCTCCTGCTTTTACCTTGTCATCCACGCTCTTCTTTAACATCTTGATTATTTGTTTGTTGCCGGCCTCAGCTTGGCCGTTTATTTGAGGGTAAGCCACGGATGACTGCCAGTGTTTAACTTTGAATTCCTCACAAAGATTTGAGAAGTCCTTCCTGAATTGTGGGCCGTGGTCTGATACAACTGCCCATGGGATGCCAAAACGTGAAAAAATCTGATCGTGTAAGAAATAACCCGCTGCTTTCGCGGTTATCTTGACCATAGGTTTTGCTTCAATCCATTTTGTAAAGTAATCCACATCCACTATGATAACCTTGCACCTGCCTCTTCCTGGTGGAAAAGGTCCGATTAGATCGAGTCCCCACATGTCGAAAGGCCATGGTGCGACTACGATGCTCTGTTCGACAGATGGTTGGGGGATGTCCGCATGCTTTTGACACTCTGGACATTCTCTAACCAACTTTTCTGAGTCTTTAAGATTGTCGCCGCGAATACCTCGCGGTTAGAACCTTCTGGGCTAATGAGCGGCTAGCGGGATGGCCCCCGCATACCCCTTGATGAAGCTCGATAAGGATTGTCTTGCTTTCTTCTTCTCGAACACATCGCAATAGAGGCTTTGTCGCGGACCTCCTGTACAGTATTCCATTGTTTATAATATACCAGGCCGCTCATTTCTTAAGTGCGCGAGTTTTGTCCGCCCTATCGAGTAATATGCCTGTTTCAATGTAAGCCTGGACCTCATCGATCCAACATGTAGTCGGCACTGGTGTGTCGATTTCCATGATTTGTGTTTCCTCTATAGCGGGTACAGCAAGATACTCTATCATTATTGAAGGGTCTGCAAGCTCTTCTTTGAGTGATAGCTTAGAGAGATAGTCTGCTCGTTCATTGTCATCTCTCCGAATTCTGATGAACTCGCAATAGTCGAAGCCAGCTTTTAATCGTCGAACAATCTCACCATATTTCTTCAGAATACCACAGTGTGTGATAGTCCCCTGAGATTTGGTTGATGATGAGTTGGGAATCACAATAGACTTCAACATTTTCCACGTTTAACTCATTGGCTAGTTTGAGCCCGGCTATAACTGCTTCGTACTCAGCTTGATTGTTGGTAGCCGGGAACTCGAACCTTAAAGATTTTTCGATTTCCTCCGTCGTTCCGGGTTCCATCAAAATTACTCCGGCCCCACAACCATTTCGATTAGATGCCCCATCGACATATAAATGCCAACACTGATTGGGTTTACTCCTGGCCGCAGCGGGCTCCTGTGATAATGGCGAACAAGGTTGTGGCGAGCTGAAACTTGTCTCTACAATAAAATCTGGTAATGCTTGACCCTTGATAGCTTTTCTAGGTTGATATTGTATGTCGAACTCAGTGATTTCGATAGCCCACCTGAGGAGTCGACCTGAAAGATCCGGTTTATGCAGTATCTGGCGCATTGGACTATCCGTTAAGACAATTATTGTGTGTGAAGTAAAGTAAGCCCTGAGTTTGCGGGCAGCAATGACAAGCGAGTATGCTAATTTTCAATGCTAAAATAGCGACTCTCCACCGGACTGAGAGCCTTGCTTACATAATAAACAGGATTTCGGAGGGTTCCGGCCTCCTTGACAAGAATGGCGGCAACAGCCCGGTCCGAAGCCGCCAAGTACAAAAACAAGACATCTCCCTCTACAGGGCTAACCAAAAGAGGTGGTTTCCCTAGATATTCCTTCAGAGCTTGAAACGCCTGCGAACACTCTGCGCTCCATGAAAAAGTTTTGTCGCCTCTGAGAATTTTGAAGAAGGGAAGACACTTCTCTGCTGATTTTGATATGAACCGACCCAACGCAATGATGCGGCCATTAAGCCTCTGAACCTCTTTGATAGTTGTAGGTTCTTGCATGTCGATCAAAGCTTGAATTCCGGATTAGCCTCGATGCCACGACGACTAACCATAAACCCAAGAAATTTGCCTGCAAGGACACCAAAAGTACATTTGGCCGGATTGAGCTTCATTGAGTGTTTTCGGACATTGTTGAAAGCTTCTTGAAGGTCAGCGGCATGACCATCCCCAACGGACTTGACAACCATATCATCAATGTAAGCTTCCATATTTCTTCCTATTTGCGAACTGAAGACCTTGTTGACCATTCGCTGATAAGTCGAACCCGCATTCTTCAGCCCGAATGGCATCATTTCATAATAGTACAATCCTCCAGCGGCTCTGAAAGCCGTTTTCTCTTTGTCGGATTCAGTCATTCGTACTCGGTGATACCCAGAATATGCATCCAAGAAACTTAAAACTTCAAAACCAGAAATGGAATCTACTAACCGATCATTTCGTGGAAGCTGATAAGGATCTTTGGGGCAAGCTTTGTTGATATCCGTGAAGTCGACGCACATTCTCCACTTTCCATTGTGCTTTTTTACCATAACAACATTTGCCAGCCAAGTAGGATAGGCAAACTCTTTTATGATTCCTGCTTGTAGGAGTTTCCTGACCTCTACTTTCACTGCCGCTTCCTTTTCAGTTGAAAATTGGCGCGCTCGCTGTTGTATTGGCTTGAAAGAAGAGTCGACGTTAAGATGATGAAGAGCGACGTCGACCTCGACCCCTCGCATGTCCGTGACTACCCAGGAAAATGCGCTCAAATTTTCTTTGAGCAACTTTATTAGTGTTACCCTCTCGAAAGAACTCAGCCGAGCTCCAATTTTGACTTTCTAGTCAGGGTATTCATCGTTGATGATTACCTCGACTAACTCATCTTCTGCTGTAAAATCAGGTTCATCTCTAACTTGCAATGTCTCGCACTCCACTTTAACTGGCTCAGGCTCGACAGCGACTCTGATCATGTCGATGTTTTCCATGTTTAGTGGTTGTTCGATTCATGCTCTTTTATTCCCTGTTCTCATTTCTTGTATATATGTTAGGACAGCCGCAGGCTCGCTTATCGACGTTCCGATCCTATCCCCAACATAAAACTTTGCCCGCTGATGTGGAATGGAAGTTACCATTTGAAATTGTTTCAAGGCTGGTGTCCCAATTATCATGTTATAATTGGACTGAAAATCAACTACCAGAAACATTACTTTTTCTGTGCGAAATGGCGCATAATATCCCATCTGTACATCTAAGTCGATGGCCCCCTTGACCTGTATTTTGTGATTTGTGAATCCCTCAAGGGTGCCATTATGCGGCCTTAAATTGGAGTCGCTAAACCCCAATTCTTTGAAGCAGTTGTAGTATAAGATGTCGCGGCAAGCCCCTGTATCGAACAACACTCTATTGACACAGGCCCGATTGATGACCACCGAAATGCATAAGCACATATCTTCTGTGTTGATCGAAGTCACTAGCTCATTTCGAGTAAAGGCCAGAGGCTGCTCATTTCCTCGCAAAACTGTAGGCTTCTCCACATGTTTGTTAATGGAGCCAATGCGGCTCTTGATCTGATTGTTATTGGGAGGAGGCTTAGTTATCATTCTAATGTTCCTGTCGAACTGGCGAGCTTGTTGATTCCTCCGGTCCGGACCACTGGCATCTAGTTTGAGGTGATCATGATGCCCACGAGCGAGTAACTTCTCTATCGCTCGTTTAAACTGAGTACGCTCCTCCGTTGTATGACCCTTATCCCTGTGATAGCCGCAATATTTGGATGCATCGCGACGTGTGTCAGGAACCATCGGGTAGGGCTCAGGTATTTCATCTCTTATTTCATTCAACATTTGTGTATAGGAAATTCTGAGCGGCTTGAAGTGCTCTTCCTTAAATCTCTCAGGTTTTTTGATTTCCCGATCTGTGTTCTTGCGGGTATCTCTAGGCGGACTACGCTCAGTCCTCTGTTTGCCTTTATTGGACGAAGACGTTCCTTCATTTCCCGCTGTGGCAATGTACTTTCTCGTTGAACTCAACATTTCTTGTAAGTTCGCTGGTGGGGATAGAGCGAAATAAGATTTCAAGTTACCCTAGTTTCAACCCTGTTTCAAAACTGCTCATGACGACGTTGTCCGCTAATCCTCTTGTTAGCTCATACACTTTGTAAAATCGTTCATAGTAGCTGCGGGTACCCTCGTTGCCGCCTTGTCGGACCTCATGCAGGTTGATGTGTGTCTTTATAGGTCCTCCCACTGACTTGAACTCTGCTATAAATTTGTTGATCAGGTCATCCCATGATGAAATTGAACCAGGAGGAAGACTGCGGATCCATGATGCTGCCCTGCCTTGCATCGACCCTACAAATGCTATACACCAAGCCTCGTCGCTAGAGGTACATAAACTGATTCTGCTCTGAAAAGCGGATAGCCAATCCAGAGGATCTGTTGCTCCATGGTAGTTAATAAAATTGGGGTAGTGAGTTCCCCCTCTTGGCGCTGCTTTCAGTATACTGGGATGGAGCACACTTGTTCCCCATGTCGGAACCACTTTAACACCCTTCGTGCTTTTTTGCAGCTCCTCAATCTGTTTTTTCATTATGCCTATTTCCTATTGATTTTGGGGAATAGGCGGGATTGAAATGTGTCCTCCCATATGTTGCGAGTCCCCATGTCCCTCTGTGCGAGTACGGACCTGACGAGGATTCCTATGTCGCCCTGGGGCTGCACCGCGATCGTCGACCACGGGCCCCAGCCGACCAAGTGCTGACTTTCTATCTCCTCTTGGGTGGGAGGTTCCATGGCTGCTTCCTTCCATTTCTGACCGCTGGGGTTGAACTGTTTTTGGAGGAATGAAAGTTGGTTGTAGCTCTGTTTGTGCGGGTTGAGGGGGGTTGAATTTGCGGATAGGTTGGGATGGTAGTCCTTCAGCAATTAGCAGTGCATTTCCTACCAGTATTTCCTCTACATATTCCATGTGTGCTTGTAGAGCTATCTTATATGAGTCTTGTTGTGGGGACGCTCCCCCTGCCGAAACAGCCTCTTGTTCGTTGTTTGGGTTAGAGGTCCCAGCGATCCCCTTTCCTTTATTTTTTCTGATCGCCTCTTCGTGTATTTCGTGAGCTCTAGTTCTTTCCCGGATATATGCTCGCATGTCGGTCGTGAGGGCAGGGTTGACATCTGCCCCATCTGACATAACCCTTCGGCTAGCCTCTCCACGCAGCGTGCTCGCTCCACGTGTCGGGTGCTGATTGACTGGTTTAGTCGGTGCTACTGGGTTCAAGTTTTTCCCGCCAGCCATGACTTTATGATTTTTACGGGTATTTTTCTGGTGATATTTTGGCTATGGATTTTCGGTATTTGTGGTTTAGAATATTAAGGTGAAAAAGTGTTTGTGTTCTCCAGGTGGCTTGCAGCTAAAATGACCAAACTTTCTTTACTTGAAGATCTGAAACCGTCAAAAAGGGTGTATAAACAAACCTGGGTATTAAAGATGGACTCAAGCGTGAGTATGCGATGAAGTTGATGATCCCTTCTGTGTAAGTTGTTGAGATGAGAAGAGCAGCGGTTTCTGGGCTGTATTATCCCAAAAGATCAAATCTTTAGTGACCGACAGACTGAAAATGATGATAACCTCGCCTGAGACACCGTGAAATCGTCTTTGTGGTGGAGCAAGTGATCTCCAAAAGCTGAATGATTATAAAGGTTCCCGGTAACGGAGCCAACTGATGTTGCACCGAACACTAGATTTGCGGTATCAGTGTTTATCTTGAGGATATAAGGCTGATATGTGTGATTCTACGGTGAGGGCACGGTGGTTGACAAGAACAGTGGCGGCGGTTAAGTGTTCGTGAAGAACAAGTGAATTAGTCGACAAATTGGCAGAGTTTCTGCTTGTATTAGATTATTGATTAAAGCTTGAGAGATCGACATCGTCCTTCTATTACATTGTGATCCCATATTTATAGGCGAAAACGTAAGTCGGTATACTGTTCACCGATAAGACAGTTGAGAGTACATAGCTAAGTTAAGTATGCATGCAATACAAGTGTCCTAGCCAGTTGTCAGGAGTGCCCAGCTGTCTTGGCCAGCTGGATCGATGAGTATGGCGAGCAGCGAGCTGCGATAAGTATGGCGAGCAGCGGACTCGTTTGTGCCTTGAGTATATGGGTAGAAATCACATGGAGAGAATGGGTCCGACTTACGATTGGCGGACAAGATCCGGCTTACTGTTGGCGGATAGGACCCGGTTTGTAGCTAGCGGGTATAAGATGGTTTGTGGTAGTGGCCAGTGGAGAGAGGCCCAATATCTATACTGATGGGCCCAGATAATAGGCACATTTTAGATGAATAGGGCCCCATTCCGATTCGGGTATATCAGTAATGACATCTCTTTTATTTATTGTCTTGAGTTTGATTCCAATTCTTTTTGCGTTTATTAGCATAATCATGAGTAGCTAATTCCTTGTGTAGTCGAATTATGTGAAAGCGAGCGAAAACCCTAAAGGGAAGAGATAGGGAGTTGTGTAGTGCGTAATATTATGTTTTAACGATTAATCCACGTCCTAAAAATTATTTTTAACTTCTTTGAATTAGATTGATCACCTAGTTCACTGTCACACACATCGAACTTATAGATGCATTTTACGGTGAGATGTGGGATAAGGGGTTTTGGGATCGTTGCGTAGATTCGGCCTAGTTGTTAGGTCTGTGTCCAATATAGAGGTTTGTCATTGTTGTTCGAGCGACTCTAGAGCGTAATCATGTTAGGATAATCGGTTTTATAAATGGAGAGTCGGTTAACTTCACATAGGGTGGTTAGATCGAGTTGTTCAGTCTAATCGCTAGAATTAGGAGTTGGCACCCATGGATGCCGTTAAACTACATTGGGTAGGTAGGTCGGTTAAGACACGCTCCCTGTCAAGTCTTTCCTTAGGGGTAAAAGTAGCTCGTAGGATCATAGTTCGGCTATACCTTTTAATACCTAGAAGTAAACTCGTTAGTATAATCTTTATTTTTGCATTAGTATAATATCCTCCACTATCATTTTGACCTGAGCTAAGTTATACGTCAGCTTTGGTACTTAGACATTACTCCCTGTGGATTCGACCTTGTGACCATTATACTCCCGTTGACCCGATACTCTGTCGGTAAAAGTTAGCGGTTAAGTACTTTGCTATCAAATACCGGTTGCTATTCCGGAAGAAAGAAGAGGGAAGTTTGTGAAAGAGAAGGGAAGCTGAGTTCCATCGGAGATTGGCACATGAGTGGAAGAAGATTGTATGGTGGTGGAGATTTCTGTGCTCTGAGCTCCGGTGGTGGAGCTTTCAGTAGTGGGAGCACCGGAGGTTGCCATCTCCGGCCAACCTAAGCTCTGATACCAAGAAAGAAAATGGATAATAGAGGAATATTTCTCATTGATTCAGTTTGGTTACACACCACACTTCATATAGCAACATTCTCTAACAGATTATAACACTTGGTCCACTAACATAATGCCAAGTGTCTTAACACAATCTAGAGATAGATCCTTATGGATAAACATTCATTAACACATTAACACACTATATTAATTAATTCCTAACATGAAACGATCAGAATCATAAAGTTTAAAGACAGAATGAAACTGTTTGGTATATATGTCTCCACACCGTGTGGAGACACCATGCAAGAAACTCCATTTAAAACGACAATGGGATGGTATGAAAAAAAAAAGAAGAAAAAAGATATTATATCCGCTACATATAGTGTGTAGTGGATATACACTATATACACACATCTTATCCACACATTAACATGTACTACTTTAAATTTGTTGATACGATGTGTAGTGTATATCCACTACACACTATGTGTAGTGAATGCATTACCGTCTAAAAGAAATTACAATAGAACTAAAAGTCATAACGTGGCCCACATGGATGTGGATAGGAGCATGGCTCTGTCCACCACTGTTTTGACTCTCTCGACGTCTCTCTCCTCAGTAAAATAAAATAAAAAAACAAAACTATTGATATTAATTTACTTTCTTCTAGATTTTATTTCTTCTTGCATTTCTTTAAACAATTTTACAAGAAAACAAGTTATCCAACAAACAAACTGACTTATTTTGATTTTTGATTTTTTATTTATTGTTGATTATTGAGTAGTGATAGTGACACAACGTAGTAGACACAATAAAATACACAACACAACATATTATTGATCATTGATTATGATGTATGACCAATTGATTCAAATGAGTCCTATAAAAATCAATGATAGAAAAGATTGTTGTGGTACTTTGTTGTGTATATTTTGTTGTGGCACAAACATTCAACTTGATTATTTTGACATGATGTTGCCGTTATATATATATATATATATATATATATATATATATATATATATATATATATATATATATATTATTTTTCTAAGCATGCTTTAAAACGTATCAGTTTGAATGTATGTTGGTTAAATTCATTTAATGATAAATTTTAACGGGAAATAATAAAATTTGACGGGTTTCCGTAAAAAAAATGTTATTGCTAGAAGTGTTTATGTAAGGCTATTGGGGAAGTCATCATAGATGAAAAGTGGGTATGATTCGAGAAATTATCATTTCAGGTCACTGTAGGATCCGGTATTTCATTTCAGGTCAATTCAGACCTGACAATTTTTTTTAAACTTTCCGTTGAATTTCCAACGGGCCCGTTGAAAATGGCACGGGAGACATGGAAGACTCGTGGGATTTGATCACCGGCCAAAAAACATTGCCTCGTTGAAAATTAAACCGGAAGTGTAAAGCCTGTTCCACGTTTCAACAAACAGAGTGGGAAAGCAACGAGGCCATGCATTTTGTACCCAATCCAAAATTAACACAAAAATTGAATGTCATTTTAACAAACTCATATAATGGGCCAAATTCTCCAACAAGATTGATGATGAAGCTTTTACTTACAATCGGGTAATTGGATGATTTAAGTTAGGAAAATAATACAAGAACAATTAGATTTATGTATGAATTTGGACTGAACTCCTCGAGAGAGCTGCCTACGTTTCCAACTCAAGTTCAGAATCAGAATCAAGTCCCCCTCATAGTTCAGGATGTTCCTTTTATCTCTGGCGATCGTGATCATCTCTCTCCACATAGTGGGGAGGTATTGTCGGTTATCTTTGAACCTCATTGGACGTGGGATCTACCCACGTTTGTAGGTAGTTATGCCGCCACTGACTTGGTCTTCGTCATGCTAATCCGATTATCCTATCCAGAAACATTTCTGCACAGAACATGGTGGAGTCCTGCTCCTCTGACTATTCTGTCCAGAAGCTTGATCTGGTCAGCGCCTTGACCAGCCCCTTTATTTCTATCGTCTAACCTTCATACTGGGTCTGGCCCAATTACGAATAATCCAACCCGATGGGCCTATATATCATCATAAGTCCCCCCAGACTAGGGCGGACTGCTTTACAGCTGCCCTAGTCTGCGATGTTGTAACTTCCGTCATTAATATTTCATGAAACGAGGCCAAAACACACCTGGTCATTATTATAACTGTAAATTGAACCCTTACGTCGCTTCCACTTCTGTCACATAATCACATTCCTGAACGACTCCTTTATTTCGAGTTTTTGGACTCGCCCCTTTGCAATTACAAGTAAGTTTTTGTCTCTGAGTTATTTATTCTTCTTCCTTTTTAATTCCTTATCTGTTTCATGAGTTTGAGGGACAGTACTGCTCTAGCGATTCTGTAGAAAAGTTGTTTCACTCGCCGGAAAAAAAGATTTCGTTTGCCATAGATAGTGAAGAAGTGAATTCTTCTAAACCTATTCCTCGTCCTGAAACTGTAAGAAACATCGATCATCCATCCTGTCTGATTGATCTAGTAAATACTTCCACCTTTGGGGATAATCCCCTGTGTCTTTTGCCTTCTCATCTTCTTCCTCCTGGGGTTTTTACTCCTACTTCAATCGTTCATCAATATCCGGAAGACCATACATCTTTTTTAAATACTTTGAAAAGGGAAATCAATCGATTTGACAAAACCAAAGCTATAATGGCTTGCCATGGCGTGGCTAGCAAAATGACCAAAACTGAAATGGCTGGTTTCCTGAAAACCTATCAGATTCGTACTGACCCTTTCGAAGTTGCTCTTCCCAAATCTACCGAGTATGCTTATAATCCTCCAAGCAGAGGTTTCAGATAGTGTATCTTTGACCACCACCAGAATGTCTAAGATTTCCTCTTCCTTCTGGGCATGTCGAGGTGATGAAGTATTATAAATTGGGAGTTGGTCAAATACACCCAAACAACATCAAATTCCTTGTAGGTTTCATGATTTGGTGTCGTCTGAACACCACCCCTTTCTCTATAAAAATATTTAGGAACTTCTACCAATGTAAGTTAACACAGGGGAGCGGGGGGTGGTACCATTTCTGCCGTAGAGCCGGTAAGCTGAATCAGATTATCCCTGTATTTGGCAAAGATAAAACCAAGAAAAAGTGGCAAGAACACTTCTTCTTCGTGAAGCATAATACGGAGGTGAACCTTGGGCAATGGAATACTTCTTCCAAGAAAGACAAGTTAGAAGATTTCATTGATGCTACACTAGCTGGATACCTTGCTAGTAACAAGATTTCCCTTACTTTAGACTTCATAAGTTCTGACCTGATAGATGCTGCTCAGCTTCACACTGCAGGGCCTACTGGTTATGTGGAGTTCTCAAAGGAAGAATACATAAAACGTATGCCTAAATTTATTTTTTTGGCTCTTGTGCTAGAACATACTTTGATATTCTTTTGTTTATGCAGTGGCCAATGTGGACGACCTGATCAACATTGATATCGATGAGGAGGAGGAAATAGAACAGGTGCAAGAAGATTTTGAACAGACTTTATCCGTTATCCCTGAGGGCGGCGAGGCCTCTACCTGGAAGGGACCTAGGGAGATAAATGTTGTGTCTGAAGAGGCTACCCAGAACAAGGATCCTGCTCCGGAGCCTTCTGTTCAGGTCTTGCCAAGCATTTGAGAGAATGTAACGTCAACTGACTTAGGAGTTCCTCCTACTGATCCTGTTTCTGCTCTGGCTGCTGTGCCCCTGAGATCCATCTCTCAAAAAAGTAGGAAAAGGCACAGCCCTGCTTCATCTAGGACTTCTGCCAGTGATTCCTCTTTTGACTTTGAGGACATGTCCGCGGAGGACTTTGCTGATTCTGTAAGTATTTTCTTATAGAGTCTACTACAATTTTCTTTGAGTTTATATCTTCTAAGATTCAGTCTTTTGCAGTGTTACCGCCTGGGCAAATCTTTGTATAAGAAAACTTCTGGAATGGCTGGGGAGATTTCTGCTTTCCGACAGAAATTGGCCAGTTTAGAGGAGGCCAATGCTAAGGTGACAAGTCTGGAGGAGGACAATCATGCATTAATGTCTTCAGAGACAGCTGCTCGTCAGGAGGTAGAGCGATTGAAAGCTAAGCTTGCCAAAACTGAGGGTTTATTATTCACCCAGGAAGAACAGTTAACACTTAAAGATCAGCAGTTGAAGAAAATGAAGGAGGTGAATCAAAAGCATCTTGCCACAGTGAAAAAGATGAAAAATGATTTTGATGCGACCGTGAGGTAGATGGAGAAGTCTCCTGCTCAGAACATTGGCTCCCGCCCTGCGCAGAGGATATACCCTTGGTGTTGATGAAGCCAAGCCAGCAAACCTAGTGATTAGCAGTTTGCCTAATCACAAATTATATGATAAGAAAGCTGGCGAGATCTTCACTAGGCGGTATGATGAGTACAGAGTGGGGAAGATATCATTCGCAAGTATGCAAAGAAGAAATCTGCACAGCCTTCTGCTCCTTCTTCATCTTGATTTAAAACTTTGATAAACAATTTCTGTAATTTTTGAACAGCTCTTTTTGTAACTATGTTTCTTTGTCTTCTATCTGATCTTTGTCTTCGATGTATAATACTTTGACCGTTGGCCCGTTGAATCGGCTTTTTATTTTGGTATTTTCTGACTCAGAACTTTGTCCCCATACTGCGCTGCAAAGAAGTTATGATTCTTTATCTCTAGCTTCTTTATATAACGTATCTTCTATATAGAATGTCCTTAATAGAATATTTTCGCGCTGTAAATTTAGGACTTTGGTTACTAATGGGCTTTCTGCCCAGGGTGTCCCTGCCCTGCAAGTGTGACACTTAGATTTTTTAATAGGTCTTCTGCCCAGGGTGTACTTGCGCTGCAAGTTTGGCACTTATATGTTTTTAGTGGGTCTTCTGCCCAGGGTGTCCTTGCTCTGCAAGTTTGACACTTAGATTTTTTAATGGGTCGTCTGCCCAGGGTGTCCTTGCTCTGCAAGTTTGACACTTAGATGTTTTTAGTGGGTCTTCTGCCCAGGGTGTCCTTGCTTTGCAAGTTTGACACTTAGATTTTTTAATGGGTCGTCTGCCCAGGGTGTCCTTGCTCTGCAAGTTTGACACTTTGATTTTTTAATAGGTCGTCTGTCCGGTGTCCTTGCTCTGCAAGTTGGACACTTAGATTTTGTAAGGGGTCTTCTGCCCAGAGTGCACTTGCGCTGCAAGTTTGGCACTTATATGTTTTTAGTGGGTCTTCTGCCCTGAACGTTCTTTCGCTGCAAGTTTGGCACTAAAGTCGTGCATTTCAATAAAATTTTAAAATATGCAAACACATAACAGAGAGAATAAATGAAAAAAAATTATTTTCAATAGACAATAGTTCCAGAAGGTATACTTCATTTAATGATAGTAATTCCTTAAGTGAATAGCGTTCCAACTTCGGGGAATCGTCCGTCCAGAAGCATTGGCCAATTGATAAGATCCTTTTCCATGCACTTTGAATACTTTATAAGGACCTTCCCAATTTGGGTCTAGCTTCCCTGTTGGACCTTGCTTGCTAGCATCATTTCGCCTCAAAACTAAATCGCCTTCTTTAAAATACGTACCTCTAACTTTGGAGTTATAGTACTGCACGACTCTTTGCTTGTACTTGGCCATCTGTATCAATGCTATGTCCCTTTTGTGTTCCAGCTCATCCTTGATGTGCAGCATATCAACTTCCTGGGTTTCTGGACAGTATAATTCTGTCCTGGGGGATCTGTGTCCAATCTCAGCCGGTATTACTGCTTCGCATCCATATGCTAAGGAGTATGGAGTTTCCTGTGTAGCAGTATTTGGGGTAGTTCTGTATGCCCATAAGATGTTTGGAAGATGATCCACCCAATGAGAGCCTTCCAGTTCCAATCTTTTCTTCAATCCTTGCTTTATTTGCCTGTTGGTTTGCTCTACCTGCCCATTGGCTTGAGGATGGGCCACTGAGGTAAAGTGTTGGGAGATTCCTAGGTTTGTGCACCAGGTCTGCACTCCTTGATCCTCAAACTGCATGCCATTATCAGAGATAAGAACTTTAGGGATACCATATCTACATAGAATATTTCTCCACAGGAATTTTTGAATTTGGTTGGCTGTGATGGTGGTCAAAGGTTCAGCTTCCACCCATTTGGTGAAATAATCTACTGCCACCACCAAAAACTTGAAATTTCCCTGTGCTCTGGGTAGCGGACCCACTAAGTCTACTCCCCACTGATCAAAAGGCCATGGAGATACAATTGGTGTCATCTCTTGTACAGGTTTATGTGATAAATTGCTATGCACCTGGCATGTCTTGCATGTTCTGACCAGCTTCTCTGCATCTTCTTGCATTTTTGGCCAGTAATATCCAAAAAGTTTACATTTTCTGGCCAGAGCTCTTGCTCCTAAGTGATTTCCACAAATTCCGAGATGGATTTCTCTCAGCACATAATCTCCTTCATCTGGAGTGACGCATTTCAACCAGGGTGCTGCATAAGATCTTCTGTACAGAACTTCGTTGAACAGAGCATATCTGGCTGAGAGCCTTATCAGTTTTCTGGTGCGTACTTTATCTTCAGGAAGCCTTCTATCTCTCAGATACATTACAATTGGATCCATCCAAGTCTCTACCTGTGTTATCGGTTGTACTTCAATCTCATCACAGCTCTTCTGTTTTAATTGCTCAACCAAGACTTTTTTGTTCGATAAAAAATTTGACCCAAGCTTAGATAAAGCATCTGCTCTGGTATTTTGGGCCCTAGTTATCTGTTCCACTTCCACCATTAAGAAGTTTTGCAATTTCCTTTGTGCAACCGCAAGATATTTCTTCATGGGGCTTCCTTAGCTTCGTATTCTCCCTTGATATGATTGGTTACAAGCTGCGAATCAGTGTACACTTTCAGGTTCTGCACACCTAATTTCTGTGCTAGGTTCAACCCAGTTATCAAAGCTTCATATTCTGCTTCGTTGTTAGTGGCTTGAAATTCAAAGTGAAAAGCATAGGGGAATTATTCGCATTTTGGGCTAATGAGTAGGAGACCTGCTCCTGCTCCCTCTTTGTTTGACGCTCCATCTACATATAGTTGCCACTGTTCAGCCCTCTTCTACTCTGCATTTTGCTCTACAGCCAAAGTTTTTTCTTCTGCTAAGAAATTGGCTAATGCTTGAGCTTTAACTGCCGTTCTTGGTTTGTATTCAATGTCAAAACCTGGTAACTCAACTACCCACTTTTCCAATCTCCCAGACTTGTTTGATTTATCCAAAATTTGCTTTAAGGGTTGATTTGTCAACACAATCACAGGATGACTTTGGAAGTATGGTCTCAGTTTCCTTGTAGCATGCACCAGGGCAAGAACTAATTTTTCCACCTCTGAATACCTGATCTCAGGGCCTTGTTGGGCTTTACTCACAAAGTAGATAGGCTTCTGTAACATACCGTGTTGTTTAACCAACACAACACTTACTACTTCATTGCAAAAGGATAAGTACAAGAATAATACCTCACCTTCCTGAGGAGGGGTTAAAGTTGGTAGGTGACTGATATGATCCTTTAGATCTTGAAAAGCTTGCTGACATTCTGCATTCCACTCGAATGGGCTAGCCTTCCTTAGGATTTTAAAGAAAGGAAGTGACTTCTGCGTAGATTTGGACAAGAAACGATTAAGCGCTGCCAGTCTCCCTGTTAATCGCTGAACTTCTTTAATATTCTTTGGTTCTGGCATGGTTATCAAAGCTTCTAATTTATCAGGGTTGGCCCTGCCACCTTCTTTGGATATCATATAACCAAGGAATTTTCCTGATCTCACACCAAAGGTACACTTTTTTGGGTTCAACTTCATTCTTGTTTGTCTTAACACTTGACAAACTTCTGCTACACTTTCAAATATTGGTCAAGAGTCCTACTCTTGATCAATAGATCATCCACATATACCTCCATATATTTTTCAATTTGTTGGCTGAAAATGGTATTGACTGCCCTTTGGTAGGTAGCCCCTGCATTCTTTAATCCAAAAGGCATAGACACACAGTAGTAGGAACCAATTCAGTAATAAAAGCAATTTTTACAGCATCCATGGGGTCCATCATAATCTGATGATATCCCTTATAAGCATCTAAGAAAGCAAAAATTTCATATCCAACCGTAGAATCTTCTAGCCTGTCAATTCTAGGGGAAGTATAACTATCTTTAGGACATGCCTTATTCAGATCAGTGAAATCCACACACATTCTCCAGTTTCCATCTGATTTCTTGACCAGTACTGGGTTTGCTAGCCATTCTAGATATATGACCTCTCTAATCATGTTGGCCTGCAACAGCTTCTCTACCTCTTGCTGGACAGCCTGTATCCTTTCTGGGACGAAAGATATCTTCTTTTTCTCTACCTCTTGCTGGACAGCCTGTATCCTTTCTGTCAACAGATCTCTTCTTTTGCTTCATAGGTTATGGACAGCCAACTCTGTTGACAGTCCAGGCATGTCATTTGCTTTCCATGCAAACACATCTTTGTAATCTTTCAAGATCCTGACCAGCATCTTATTATGTTCATCAGGTATCCATGATCCTACACTGACCGTTGTTAAGGGTGAATTTATACGATTTATAACGCTATATTCTATGATATTTTCCCTCATATTCGTATAAAATTGCATAAGAAACGAGTGTTTAACGGAAGTATTGAGTAAATGAGGTTTTTAACGAGTTAATCGCAAAATTGGTTGATTTTGGTGTTTTAATTGTGATTTTATGTTTAATTGGACATTATTACATTTTTACGATGTTTTTATGTGTTATAGATACATGTTTGAGGCTCAAAAGATGATCAAAAGTTGATTAAGTTCGAGCTAGTTGATGATAAAAGAGATAATGAAGGAATGGGATAGAGAAAAAAAAGAGATAAAGATCAAGAAATCAGAATTCGATCATATTGAATCAAGCGTCGTGTCCCGTCGAGAATGGGCGGGTGTTTGACTGAGTGAGCGGGCGTCGGAGTGCGATTTTGATCTGAGAGAGTTTGACGCCCGAAGTGGATGGGCGTCTGAGCGAGTCGAGGGCAAACGCGAGCAGGCGTCCAACAAGTCTGAACGGGCGTCCTTCAACCGACTTTGGCGAACCGACTCAAGACTCTATAAATAGCAGCTGTTTTCTCCACATATGAGATACCATACACTCATTATTCGAAACCCTAAACCTAGGGGCGGCTTTAGGTTGCGTTTTTGCTCCTTTTATTCCAGTTTTTATGCTCCAAATTCTAGATTAAAAGTAGGCAGTTTTATGTTAGTTTTTTCTGCAATTTCGAGTTTCCAGAGGATGTTGAGAGGCTAAGCTTCATCAAACGAGCATTGTGAAGCCATCCTACACGTTTTGATTCCGTTTCTGTGATTATATTGTGAGTTTTACCTAAAGTTGTTTCCTTTATGCATGTTTATATTGATTAATTGCAATTGTATCGAAAGACTTGCATGTTATGATTGTTTTATGTTGATGAAAATCTCTATAAACCTTAGATCACCATGATAAGGAATAGTTGTTTAATCTATCATAACGATAGTTAATGGGTTAGATTTCTAGGTTAAAGTTTACACCTTTGCTTCGTAAAATCGTTAATCTTAGATCGAAAGATATAGATTAATAGGTGAATTACCTAAGAAATTAGGGTTCATGCTTTAGACAAGGTGAAATCACGACTTGGTTAGAAAACACAATATAATCGAGATAGGAATTGATACTTGTTAGGATAGGTGGATCAATCGCACGTTTGCTCGTTAAAACTTGAATTTAATCCCGTGAAACTTGAATTGTCTAGATTAGTTACTTTTATTTCATATTAGTTTTAGTTTAATAGCTCGCAACCCGTATCTTTCCTGGCTTTAGATCATATCTTCTGTCCAGTTTTACGTTTTAGTTAAGTTTGTTTTCAGTTTCGTTTAGTTTTATCCGCTGTTTAGATTAGTTTTTCGTGACATAATTTAGTTAGACAAAAACTAGGGTTAACAATCGCCAGTTCCCCGTAAGATCGACCCGGTATCAACCTCTATACTACGATCCCTGCACTTGGGGTATACCGGATTTATAAATTTATTACTTGTTTATTTTCATTGCAAAAATCCGTGACAAGTTTTTGGCGCCGTTGCCGGGGAACCGGACGGTTGTCTAGTTTTTGTTTTCGTTTTCCTGTTTATTTATTTATTTATTTTTTCGTTTTAATTCCTGTTTTTAGTTGATAGTCGTTTAGGTTATTAGGATATTAGGGTTTTAAGTTTAGGGTTTAAGGTTCTTCTTTCTCTTGTGATTAGTTTCTTCTATTCTATCCTTCTGCCTCTTTTCTTCTCTCTGTTCTGCAATTTTTCTGCTTATGTTCTAGTTTTCCCGCTACCAAACGGGCGTCTGGGATCTTGGACGCCCGTCCGCTGGAAAATTTTTAATCCTGTATCGTTTTTACTCTCTTAGACGAGCGTCCATTAAACCTTTGGACGCCCGTTCAAGTTTTCTGAAGACCGGACGAGCGTTTGGGCATCCAAACGCCCGTCCAGTCCAAAAGCTGGGCAGACACCCGTCCAAACCTTTGGACGCCCGTCTGTTTCATCTTTTCCCTTAATAATCCTATTTCCTTTTATTCTTTTCTTTTCTTTTCTTTTATTAGGTTTTTAATTTTTAGTTTAGGCTTTTAAATTCGTAGTCTCTAGGTTGCTTTCACTTGTTTTTGGTCCGGTTTATGCAAACTCGGAGTCAAAAGGGACCGTTACTATGCACCCCTGACCTCGAGCGAACCGTAGTCCGGCCAAACAGGCGGATTTTCCGTTCTGCGGTTCTGGCTGACAGAGCTGAGCAAGATCTTGAGGATCAACTAGCCAAGGAAATCACTGATTTTGTAATAATGGCTGCTAACGATAGACGTACGTTGGCAGACTACGCCATGCCTGGCGCAGTCACAGTCAACCCAGCTATTGTCATTCCAGCCATCACTGCACAAACCTTTGAGCTAAGGCCTGGCCTCATTCATATGATGCAGCATGCATCGATCTTTCATGGGTTTCAGTCGGAAAATCCACACACTCACTTGCATACATTCTTGGAGATATGCGGCACCACACGCATCCAAGGAGTAAGTGAGGATGCCATCAAACTGAAACTTTTTCCATTTTCTCTAAAGGGAGAAGCGAATGAGTGGTATACTTCTCTCCCCTCTGAATCTATTACCACCTGGGCCGAACTCGAAAAGGAGTTCTTGAGTCAATACTTCCCACCTTCAAAGACAGCCTAGTGTTTAAACGAGATTTTCACTTTCTACCAGAAAGAGAATGAATCCTTCTTCGATTGCTGGAAAAGATTCAAATCTATGCTTAGAAAGTGTCCCCACCACGGCTTGCCACTGCAAAGGCAAGTCAACACATTCTTTAGTGGATTGACCAAGCTTACAAAAGGCATGGTCAATAGTTCATCTGGTGGGCGTTTAAGAAAAAAACTGATGAGGATGGGCCTTTGTTTGAGGACATTGCAAAGTACAACTACGCCCCCTCTTATCAAGCAATTCAAGCACCTCCTCCTCCTCCTAAAGTAGAGGAGGTAAACATGCAAAGTTTGATCGCCATGCTGCAGAAGCAGATGGCAGCATCTCAGGTTTCGAACCCTATAAATCAAACTTCTTCTTTTCCACGAAACCCTCGAGTTCTAACCTGCAATCTTTGTCGGACCGGCCATATGAATGACCAAAGTGTCAATTTAATCCCCGCACCTTATCAAGTGAATCTTTGTTCATGATTATGGACAGTATAATCAAGTCACATGTCAAAATTGTGACGAGGTGGGGCACACATCTAAATTCTGTCCTATGAACGGACAGAATGCTGAAGTGAATGCATTCTATGGCCAGAACAACCAAAGGTCTCATCAAGTTTCTGGCCAACATAATTTCCAAAACCACAGGTTTAATCAATCTTCCAGTTTCAATCCTAATTCGAATTTTAATTCGAATAAGAATTTCAATAGAAACCCCGGTTTTAATCAGAACCAAAACTCGTATTTTTCCAATCCTACTCAAAGATTCAATCAGAATTGGCCTTCCAATTCAAATTCTCAATTTCTAAATCGGCACAGCCAGCCCTATTTCCAAAACTCTCAAGGCCCCTCCCAATCTAACAATCTTGAAGCTAAATTGGAGGAGCAAAATAAAAGTATCCAACTACTGATGACTACAAATAAGAACCTTGAGAGGCAAATCGGCAATCGGGTCGAACAGATTAGCTTCTCGACCCCAGGCACCGCCTGTTTCACGGAGAAAAACCCTAAGGGCGGTCAAATTGCTCAGACCGATTTGAACAAAGGCCCATGTACTGACCTCATGCCTTCAATTCCATACGGTAGAGAGGAGGCCAGTGCAATGAACCTCAGAAGTGGTACTCAAGTTAGTGGTCCTTCCCACCAGGGAAACCACTAGCCCCTCCTGCCATAGATAAGGCAGGAGGGGAAGCTGAGCACCTACACTCCCCTTGGCCGAAAGAGAATACTCAGGTGGCTGATCCCCAGAGAGGTGAAAGAGCTGGAAGTCCTCAGGTGGCTGAACCCCTGAGGAATGAAGAAACAAGTGAGTGTCAGGAGGCTGATCCCCTGACGAGTAAGAAGAATGAGAAGGTAGTAAGGTGGAAGGATTTGGAAGACAAAGCTATCAGTTCATCCTCGAAGAAAGTCTTTTCTGAGAGTGACTTGAAAAATCTTCCATTTCCACCAAGAAAGAGCAACATCCCTTTAAGTGAAGATAAAAAGTATGAAAAAGTGCTAAACCTTCTAAAAAATACTCAGGTAAATCTTCCATTATCTGAGGTCTTGGTTGAAATGCCTAAGTATACAAAATTTATCAAGGATGTTGTTTCTTCGAAAAGGAAGTTGTCAGACATGGAGAGGCTGATTGGTGAGGATTGTTCAATGATCAACTATGAAGACTTACCAACCAAGAGAGGTGACCCTGGAAAGTTCGTGCTTACAGTGTTAATGGGAGGCCTGGTCTTCCCTAACTCTTTGTGTGACCTGGGTGCATCTATAAGCCTCATGCCATTGTTTGTATGCAAACAGCTGGTTTTAATTGATCTTTTAGAACCCACTACCATGAATCTGCAATTCGTTGATAGATCTTCTAAGAGAGCAGCGGGAATCCTGAAAGACGTGCTAGTTCAAATTGATAGATTTACTTTTCCCGTTGACTGGTACGTCCTAGACATTGAAAAGGATGAAAATGTTCCCCTGATTCTTGGAAGACCTTTTCTGTCTACAGCTCGAGCCCTCATTGACTGCGATGGTGGGCGAGTGACGATACGAGTTGGTGACCAAGAAGTAAGCTATAATGTCTCAAGATCCATTCAAGTACCTTCTGGTCCTCCAACCGGTTTTTCCATTGAAGATATGTCAGATGACTTTAATGACAACATGGAAAAGCAAGTCATGGCTGTTGCAACGGAGTATGAGCGATTGGTTGACAATTTGAATAATCATGGTGTGGTGAGTCGAGTGCAGTTGGAAGCTGAATTCGAAGATGAGTTGTTAAGAGGAGAATCTTTGGCAGTGGGACCGCTAAGTAAACTCAGCGATGTTGAGTTGAAAAGTGGAGATCTTAAGTCAAGTTTAGAGGACCCCCCTGCAGATTTAGTGTTGAAGCCGTTGCCTAAACATCTGAAGTATGTGTTTCTAAGAGAAGGTGACAAGCTTCCTTTGATTATATCTGCCAAGTTATCTCGTTTAGAGGAAATGAAATTGATCAACGTCTTGAAGAAAAATGAAAAAGCCTTTGAATGGCAAGTAGGAGATATCAGAGGGATATCTCCGGACATCTGTATGCACAAGATCAAGACAAATGAGGGTGCAAAATGTGTTAGACAGCCCCAGAGGAGGCTCAACCCTCATATGCAAGAGGTGGTTAAGAAAGAAATCATCAAACTTCTGGACATGGGAATCATTTATGCCATCGGTGATAGTGAATGGGTTTCCCCAACTCAAGTAGTCCCCAAGAAAGGTGGAATTACGATTGAGAAGAATGAGAAGGGAGAGGAAATAGCATTGAGACTTCCTCATCGTTCTGAGTGCTCAGATCGACTATCGAAAGCTGAATGAGGTAACCATGAAGGATCACTTTCCCCTTCCATTCATTGACCAGATGATTGAGCGTCTGGCGGGGCACGCATTCTATTGCTTTCTGGATGGTTATTCAGGATACTTCCAAATACCCATTGATCCAGCTGACCAAGAAAAGACCACTTTCACCTGCCCTTATGGTACATTCGCTTACAGGCGAATGCCATTCGGTCTCTGCAATGCTCCAGCTACTTTTCAAAGATGTATGCTGGCTATCTTTGACGGGCTAGTTGAAAAGTGTATGGAAATCTTTATGGACGATTTTTCGGTCTTTGGTCAGTCCTTCGATGATTGTCTTGACAACCTTGACCAAGTGCTATCCAGATGCGTGGAAAAGAACTTAGTGCTCAATTGGGAAAAATGCCATTTCATGGTTGATGAAGGAATAGTTCTTGGCCACAAAATCTCCGCCAAAGGTATAGAAGTTGACAGGGCGAAAGTAGAAGCTATCAAGAAGATGAACTATCCCAAGAATGTGCGCGAAATCAGAGGCTTTCTTGGACATGTCGGTTTTTACAGAAGATTCATTCAAGATTCTCTAAGATAGCCAAGCCCCTGTCTACTTTACTTAGAGAAGACGTTGAGTTCAATTTTGATGAGAGCTGCAAGCAAGCGTTTGAGGATCTTAAGGACCGTTTAATCTCTGCTCCAATTCTTATATCGCCTGACTGGAACCTACCTTTTGAGCTTATGTGCGACGCATCAAACTATGCAGTTGGTGCTGTTTTAGGACAAAGAATCAAAGGTAAATTCCAAATTTATCTATTACGCCAATCACACATTGAATCCTTCTCAAGTTAACTATACTACTACTGAAAAGGAATTATTGGCCGTAGTCTTTGCTATGGACAAGTTTCGTAGTTTCTTTTTAGGAGCTCAAGTGATTGTGTGGACTGATCACGCTGCTTTGCGATATCTGATGACTAAGAAAGAGGCCAAACCGCGCTTACTACGTTGGATATTGACCCTACAAGAGTTTGATGTCCAGATTAAAGACAAAAAGGGTAGTGAAAACGTAGTGGCTGATCACGTTTCGAGAATTCTAAGTGAGGAAAAGGATGATCCAGACGATATAGATCTTTACTTTCCTTTGGAGAACATTATGCTTATCGACGGTTGCCCTCCTGATGTTCCATGGTATTCTTCCATTGTAAATTACCTTCATGCCCGATATCTCGATCCAGAATTGTCTTATCAGGAGAAGAAAAAGTTCTTCTGTGATTTGAAATCTTTCGTTTGGGATGAACCTTATCTTTTTAAGATCTGTAAAGATGGTCTGCTTAGAAGATGTGTTCCTGAGTCTGAGCAGCGAGATATTATTGAGCAGTGCCACAGTGGACCCACTGGAGGTCACTTTGGTCCTTGGAAAACCGTTGCTAAGATCTTCCAATCCAGTTTCTATTGGCCTACGATCTTTAAGGACACAGAAGCTTTCTGTAAAGCTTGTGATAGATGCCAAAGAACCGGTACTCTGACAAGGCGTTTTGACATGCCTTTGAAACCCATACTAGAATGCGAGGTCTTTGATGTATGGGGTATCGATTTTATAGGACCATTTCCATCATCCTGTGGTAACAAATACATCTTAGTCTGCGTAGATTACGTGTCGAAATGGGTGGAGGCTCAAGCCACTCCTCACAATGATCATAAAACGGTCATGAAATTTCTAAAGAAAAATATCTTCGTGAGGTTTGGATGTCCACGTGCCTTGATCAGTGATGAAGGGACACATTTCTGCAATCGACCCCTAGAGAAAGTTCTTGAAAAGTATGGTGTTCGTCACAAAACTGGCACACCATATCATCCGATGACTAGTGGTCAGGTTGAAAGGAGCAACCAGAGTATCAAGAAAATCCTGGAAAAAACGGTTAACAGTCATAGAAAAGACTGGAGTTTGAAGTTGGATGATGTACTATGGGCTTACAGGACCACCTATAAGACTCCTATGGGTACATCTCCATATCAAATGGTTTATGGTAAGCCATGTCATCTGCCAGTCGAGTTAGAGCATAGAGCTTATTGGGCTACAAAGTTTCTGAACTTTGATTCCCAATCTTTGTAGTAAGCACCGATTGCAAATGATTGCATGAGTTGGACGAATTCAGACTCCAGGCCTACGAAAGCTCCAGGATTAGCAAAGATAAGATGAAACTCCTCCATGACGCCAAAATTAAGAAAAGATAATTCCATGAAGGGGAACAAGTTCTTCTGTATAATTCCAGGCTACATATGTTCCCTGGTAAGCTGAGGACACGATGGTCCGGTCCCTTTGAGATTTTCCAAATTATTCCTGGAGGCGTTCTAGAACTACGAGGTTATGGTGACCAACCGTTTCGAGTGAATGGTCAAAGGTGCAAGCACTATATTGGTGAACCTAAAGAGAAACCTTTGATTGTCCGTTTCCTCGATATCCTTGGGTGTGGTGCTACGAAAGTCAAAGAATTTGACGAGTTTTCACCCGACCTGTTTTCAGAGGATGACGGTAGTGGTCGATCTGAAGAAGTTCTAGCAGGTAGTTGGGATATGGAAGAGTATGAGAGGGAGCGTCAGCTGAAACGTTATCAGAAGGCTCAGAAGATGAAGAAGTCAACCATGAGGAAGTTTAAACATGCTTGGAAAGCTATCAAAGATTTTACCCCATGTGTTAAGTGCTGTTTCTGCAGCCAAACTGCTAATCAAAGTCTAGACGAGGTAGTGGCTGGCAGAAAAGTCAAATGGCCTGATCCAGGCTGAGCTTAAACGGTGTCGAGCTAACGACATTAACCAAAAACGCCACTAGGAGGCATCCTAGATATCGTTAGCTTTAGTTGTTTTTGTTTTGTGTTTTTGTAGTTTTAGTATTTAAGTTAAGTTTACTAAGTTTTGCTTTTGTTTATATCTGTCAGTTAGTTGTGCTTTCTAGATATGGATTTCAGAGTTCTACCAGAGGAGTTACATTTCCTTAGGAGGATCCCACTTATCACTGTAGATGACGGATCGGGAGGGACTATAGTGTTGCACGTAAACTTTGATATTAGTACCCGCGTCATGACTGTCACTTATGTTCTTATTGTTCCCCGCTGTTCGGGAGGTGGAGACTTCACTACTGAGGAGTTACAGGAGGCTCTAGGACGTCCATACACAATCTTGAATGATCCGATGCTGACAGATTTAGCGCTAGTGCTGCAAGCTGAACATTTTCGAGGTGTTGATGTAGCTGGTGAGGATTGGGGTTTGCAGGATGAGTATGACTTCCCTCCGGCGATTGACATGCTCCGCCGTCTTATCCGGGTGATAGGTTGGTCAGAAATTTACGATGACTAGCGTGGTTAGGTTGTTTCGTCGAGCAAACGACGTAAAACAAAAGCGCTTGGTGGGAGGCAACCCACTGTTTTCTATTTGTTTTTATTTATTTTCTAGTAATTTTCTATACTTCGTTGATTTCCATTTGTATTTTTGAAGTTTTATTTAAGTTTAATGAGAAACGGCTTATTTGAATTTAAATTGCATGAGAATTTGATAATTTTGTTGAGAAACTGCATTGGACGCCCGTCTAGAGGACTGGACGTCCGTCTGCCTTGTGTATCTATCGGACGCCTGTCCGATTATTTCCCTCCAATCATGTTCAGTTTTCAAATGTTTGGACGAGCGTCTGAAAATCAGGACGCCCGTCCAGTTCATCTAATTTCTCAGTGGATGCCCGTCCACTGAGTTGGACGAGCGTCCAACATCTGTCTATATATATCCCCTCCGCCATTGAACCCTCACTTTTCTGATTTTTCAAACGCGAAACCCGACCCCTCTCCATTCTTTTGCCCTAAAATCTTCGATTCTAAACCATTTCGAGCGATTCAAAGTGCTATAGACCGCTCTTGATCCCCTCTCTTCGATTTTCAAAGCCAAATTCCCCAACACACCATCTTTTTGGAGAATCAGGACCCTTTGCAGTCCGACTTTTTGAGGAAAAGAGCCGATATTGGGAGCCAAATTTGTGTTGTTTGGACTAATTTTCATCTCGATCAGCATCTACTCACCCTACTTGGTAAGTTAGTAACAAATTTTCTAGATTTTATTCACGTTTTTGTGAGTTCGATCATTGGGTCGGCTCGTTCACTTGAATATTACCTTAATTCGTTTTCTTTTTCTGGTTTTGTGGTTTCTTTCTGCTCTGTTATGGTGATATGGTGTTGTGATGGGTGATGAATGGGTTGTTTGGTGATGATTATGGTTGTGGTTGTGGTTTGGTTGTTTTGAAATCCCGCTTTGGATGTTAAACGGGTAACTTGTTGTGAATTGGGATTGTTTTGGTTTAGTCTAGGCTTGAATTATGGTTCATAAGAAGGCGGTAGTGAAGCGACATGGTAAGGATGTGGCTAGGGAGGCCGGAAAGAAACGCAAGGAGTTTGATCCCACCTTAGTTGATCCTAACCGGGGTGTTAGCATTCGAGAGCAACCCCATAGAGCCACCCAAACTAGGGCTACTTTGAGGGATGAGCCAACCTCGGAGTCTGAGACGGATGTTGATATTCCCTTGGTGAGGATGCCTAGAGCTCAGAGGGGTGGAGCATCGTCTAGGGTTGAGGAGGCTATGGATGCTCCTCGGGAAGAGGAACCGGTGGAGACTAGGGCTGCTCAACCTAGGAAAAAAACGAAAACCGTTGCCCCGATGCCTATGCCTCGTAGATTCGTGAACCCTAGAACTCACAACGCTTATACTAAACACTACTTCTCGAGGACTATGTTGATTGAGCGGGCTACGTTGGAGGCGAAGGTAGATCCGGGTTTCGTCAAGTTGCTAAGAGACCGGAAATGGGATGCCTTGATGACGATCCCGACTACCCCGGTCAATGGTTCCTTGGTTCGGGAATTTTATGCTAATTGTTCGGAAACCGACTTGGAGATGGGGGTAGTAGTAGTTCGAGGGGTAGAAGTTTCGTTTACGCCGGAGGTGATTAATCGGAAATATAACTTGACGGCTTTTGAGGGACAGGATTATAAGGAAGAGATTGTTCATGTATGCAGTGCAGGCGGGATCCTCTGGAGGAGTTGAGGTTGAGAGTTTGCCCGGAGGTGGCTTGGACGTTGAGGCCGGGTGGAGACCGGAAAGAGTTAGTCACCACTACCTGGACGGAGGATTGGAAGGTCCAGTGTAGGTTTATTCAGAGTCGGTTGTTGCCAAAGAACAACTTGACACATTTCCATATTGGTGACCTAGGCATGCTTTATGCGTGGACTTTTGGCCTGAACGTGAACGTGGGACAGGCATTATACGATGAGGTGGCTATCAATCAGAATATCTATACACGTAGCCTGATTATCCCTCACTTGATTCACGGTTTATGTCTTGATGCTGGTGTGCCTGAGTATGGAGCGGATCATAGACCGAAGAACCCGAGGCCTATACAACGAGAGAAGGGTAAGTCTTCGGGACAGTCTGAGTCGAGGGCACCACAGGAGCCTGGTTCTTCATCGGCACCGCCTCGAGCATCCTCACTTCCTACTATATCTCCCTCGATCCGGATGAGGTTGAGTATGGCCAACGAGCAGTAATGGAATCGGATGGAGGATATTCGGACTACACGAAACAACATTTTGACGATTACAAAGTGTATCGGTGAAGGCGGCAACCGAGGATGATGAGTCTTCGATCCGAGCCTCGTTACGTATGTGTATTCTGATGAGATTGAGCAGGCTATTGCGGATGTTTTGGAGGAATCTGAGTCTTCTTCGGATGAGGAGCAGGCTGATGCCCCTGCGGGTGATGTACCTCCGGCTGATGATTCTGCGGCTCCGGGGCAGTCGTGATTTTATTTGTTTATTTTTTGATTTTGATTTGTCCTAAATACTGTGGTTGTATATTTTTGCTACTTTTGATTACGTGATTCGTTGTATTTTTCATTTAGCTACTCTTTATTATTTCCGATGGATCATGTAAGCCATAAGGCATCAGTACTTTCATTTCTACTTTGTTTCACTTGTGAATGTGTTTAATGTTTCGTCTTTTGGTATTACTCGGTTTTGCTATCTCTTTTCATTCTGGTATAATTCCCCGTTTTCCCCGAGATGTTTCCGTGTTTGTCAAGTCGTGCAGGTATCTTTTTAGCAGTTTTGTCGAGCTACCTTGTATGGTTACGAGTTCTAAGTGTCACTACGTAGGCTCCGGCCTGACCGACGATTCGAGTATCTGTTAAAATCAGCTAAGTTCTTTCTCTATTTACTTTCTGCACAACATGAGGACATGTTGATCTTTAAGTGTGGGGGGAATGATTATATATGTATCTATTCATTTGCTTATTTCGTTATGTTTCTATGCAAAATGAGCTAGAATTTTCGAAATTTTTCGACATTTTTGTTTTTGTTTTGTCCCGAGTAGGCAGTTCGATGCAATGTTCGTTATTCTTATAGTCATCCAGGCTATATATCATATGTTTGATAAGTTAGTCGTTTCACCTGAGATCTATTTTTCACGAGCCATAGTGAATGACGAGCTAATTTATAAAGTTATACCCCTTTTCGACGAGTGATTTTTGATTTTCTTATAAGTCGTGTCCTTAGTGCTACGTATATATCTTGAGATTTATGATAGTTTGTATTTAGATCTGAAGTATGATATACTGTGAATATCTAAGGTTTGAATGTGATAAGTAACACGTGACTTATTTTCAAATGAAAAAGTTGAAAAATATGAAGAATTATTGGGTGTGTCGAAAGCTAGTCGATGATTTGAGTGCGATAGGGTATACCACGTATGTCCTATACCACTATGATGACTAAAAGCTCACGACAGTCAGGAAAAGCTGCCTTATGATTGGAGTAAGGTAGGGTATATCTCGAATATCCTATTCTGCTATGACAGGGCAATAGCTCATTCTGATGTGCGTTTAAAAGTGAAATAGTTGAATCAACTAGTGAATTGTTAAGAAATGAATGAAAGGCTAAGTTATCGTCTATCTTATCCCCAGTAGAAACTAATAGATATGCTGTAGGGATTATTCTCTGAGTATCTCAGAAAGGCCCTAGATATAATCGATCATTCTTTTCGGGATATATTACGTTTGTAGGGTACATCTTATGAGTATCAATTATTGCTAGTCTACGAGGGGGGTATTAGCTAGTTTTGCTTTGAGTTTCTCAAGTTTGGATTTAGTGGAAGTTTTCTATGGCTTTGCACACACACAGTGGTGAACTTCTGATCTAATTGGATCTATGCTATATCGTCTGAGATGTCTGTCTTTTTCCGAGCCTTGGTTTTCGTTTTGTTTCGCTCGGGACGAGCAAAAGCTTAAGTGTGGGGGAGTTGTTAAGGGTGAATTTTGACGGACTGTTTCTAGGCTATCAATCCTTACCGGCAGTGTACCGGGTCAAATTGTAGTGCTAGTCTGGTGAGTCATGTCGTATTCCTCAGGGAAATGAAAGCATAATTCAAAGTGTGGTTAAACACCAAGAAGCTATTATTAACTCGATCTAAGTCGCAGTTTTTAACTTTTCCTCGGGTTAGATAGTTAGATCAGTTAGATTAGTTAGTAATGTTAGAGTTAGATGTTAGTAAAACAGAAAATAAAACAAATAAATACTAATATTATATATATTTTTGGATCTAGCCAAGAATTATGTTACTGAATCAATATCTCATTTTAGTTAATAAATGAGACAGGTCTTTTCCTTGATGCAAGGAGGTCAATTATATATGAACCGGTGTACTCCTAAGCTAGACAACTCCTCCTCACACGAGCGTATGAAATTGTCATATGTCTCATCAACTGTCCAATGTCATCCAAAGCATAGGTCACTCCCGTTGTCAGTCAGGCAATGTTTTGGATCTCGATTAAAACAGATAAATTAACGTAATACGATCTTGAGCACAATTTTAATAAGATTTGTTTTTTTAGGACAAATCTGCCCCCGGGTAGGAAATCGGATTCCGTTGTCACGTTTTCACTCGGCCAATTTTACCCTCCAATCTTTCTATTACGATCTCGTATTCTAATCGTGAGTTGTCAATTCATTAGATTACGTTCAAATAGAAAGAGATTCATTATAATCGGTTTTAATCATTATTACCAGAGTCGATCATTCATTTTACCAAAAGATTAACTAATTCAGATTCATATCTTGGCTAGATATATTTTTAGCTTAACATAGTTATAATATATATATAAATAAAAACAGAAATAATAAACATAATAACATTAGAAATAGATTACGGATACAATCTGTTGAATCGGGTCATTTCCATGAGATCAACAATCTTCGATAACCATTCCTCCATTATAACGGTACTATTATAACCACTTTATTTATATATATAAAAACATATATACATACATACATAGACATATATATGTATATACTGGCCCTAGAAAAAAAAAAAAAAGATAAAAGAGATGAAATTTGAGATTCGAGATCTAGATATATATATATATATATATATATATATATATATATATATATATATATATATATATATATATATATATATATATTCATACATAGAATACATATATATATATGATCAACAAAATATGTATATATTTATATATATATATATTTATAACAAAATAAAATAAAAAAAAACAAAAAGAACATAGACGAAGAAAGAAAGAAAGAGGAAGAAAAGGGGCAATTTTATTCATTCATTTGAGTACATATATATAGGCAAAATGGGGAGGCCGGACAATCATGATTTGCAATCATTTCTCTGCATGTGATCCCATGTGCAGCGTATGTATATATAATTATATATAATTATATATTAAACTTCTAAAATTCATATCTTGAGTTGTAGACCTCCAAAAATCATGATTCAAATGTCATTAGAAAGCTCTCGGAAAACTCTACAACTTTCATGAAGGACTCTTCTTCAGAAAATGTCGTTTTGATGAGCCATTCGTATATCGAGTCTTTTTCGGGATTTTTACTAATACGAATCGATTAGCCACTTGATCACTACTTGAGTTGTAGAAGTCCGACTGACGTGATTCAAAATACATTGGAAAGATTATGTGAAGATCTACAACTTTCATGAAGAAACCGTCCCCTGAAAATGCCTCTAAGCTGGGTCAATCTTTGTCGAAAACATGTAACGATTTAAGTACTTAAGAAAAACGACCCTTTTGAACTCGTAAGCTTGTGGCATCTTCTTCTAACCTCAAAAGATATGTTTTTAGGACCAAAACGTGTCGTCACTTGGGATCTTGGTAAACGTATAATCCTGCAATGAACCACCAAAATACCAAACGTAAATCCGACACGACACTCCGGTTACTAAACCGGTACAAAACTAATAAAAACTTATAATACGATAATTTACATAATAACTACCACTTATACATTTGGATAAAACTAAGGAATTAATGACTTAAATTGGTACAATAATGCTCAAAGTGGTATCAATATTGAGGTAAAATGTCGTAATAATGATCATAAATTTATCTCTCATCACAACTCCCTACTTAGCTTTTGGTCGTCCTCGAGCAAAACAAGCGATAAAACAAAATGAATGAGAGATAAATTCATGAAGATATAAGATATAAGGGACAACCAGATGACACAACCATTAGAATTACAACCAGGCGTTAACCTTAATATAAATGTATAACAGAGTGTGTGTGTGACAAGCCTTTTCAATTTCCACTATCCTCTCTTGAATAATTCAAGCAAACGCACAAATATCCATTCAGACAGCCCTAATGACTTTCCTAGGTATAGGCAGGAACAGTTCCACACAAAGTTCTCCCATGTACTTATTAGGATAATCCCTAAAGCATATCATTCAGTTTATACTGGGGATAGTCAGAAGATAACTAAGTTTTCAACCATTCTTAAACAAATTTTATTTTAATTTTTTTTTTCACATTTTTTTTGATGAGTTTAATTTCACATTTGTAGCATATGCCTTCATTCCCAGCAATAGGACATTTCGTGATAACCCCCTAGCTGGACTACTATCATCAGGCAGTCGGGAGTTGTAAACCTCATAGTGATATAGGACGTTTCGTGATAACGCCCTACTGCACTCAAATCATTGGTAGCTACAACCGACATATAGATAGTTCATCTTTATTTTAATTCCACTTAACTTATATCCTTTCTATCACATTCAAACCTTCAGATATTCACAGTACACGTTCAAAAGTTAGGTACTAAGTTGCTGCTATTTCTAGGATAAACCACTAGGACAATTGAATGGATCTGATTTAAAATTTTCGCTTCAATATCAAAGGCTTACGTGAAGGAATTCATGTTACACAAATATATTTGGAATTACAATGCACTTACGGTTCACATCATTACATTTTCAAATCCATGAAATATATGCCTTGTACAATTTATTTTAATCAACTAAATAATGCTCGAAAAAAAATCAAAAACTAAGGGATTTATTGATACAAAATAAGCATTAATGCCATTGCTAGACCAACGACTCCACTCCCCACTTACGAACTTACATTGTCCCCAATGTAAAGTGAGTGTAAATAAGTTGTTGGGAAAGCAATGGTGCACTAAAACAAGTCAAAACAAATACTGGGATGATGAAATGGGTGGGTGGGTGGTTCAAAGTTATGACCGTTGTGTGTGCAAATAAAATAAAAGTGTGTGGAGTGTGACAGTGTAATGCAAAAGGGTAGATAAACACACCACATATACTTTTATTGATTTAAAACACACAATATTCCACAGTAGTTGAATTAATACATGTCACACATTATTTTTGAAATTTATAACAGACTAGATCATGATATGAAATATGCGACAAAGTATTAACTCTGAGTCTTTTATACCCAGATCCTCAAAGGTTATTTCAAATCGTTCTAACAACCTAAGTCCAAGAAATGATGCATTTGAATTTTCTCTTTTTTCCCTCGGGATTTTCGGATAACCACCTAATCATTCCCGTTATAATGACATTCAAACATTCATCCTAAGACTTGGTGAAACAAAATGAAAATCAATCCGAAGTATTCGCAAAGTATCATCCAAAGTATGAGTAATTATTATATTTAACATTTTTACGGGCTGCCTCCCGGTAGCGCTTTTGGTTAACGTCGTTTGCTCGACAAACTTAAACAACCAAAATATATAATATACTAAACAAAACAGGGTACTTCTAACAATTACTCATCAAAGCACGTAACAGTTAAGCACACGATCCAATCGAAAAATAAAAGCTTAAGGAGTAAAGAGGAAGGATAGTACCCATGTTTTTACTATATTTATAGTCTATAGCTTGACTTTTCCTTGCTTCGGTTTTTAATGCACTGGTGGTGGGTCATCCTCACGCACCGCATTCTTCTTTAATACCGGTCTCCAACATAGAGCAGACAATTTTCACCAATCCAAATGATTCTTGACTTTTTCCTTTGATTTTCGAGCTTTCGGTTTGCGAGCTTTCACATTATTGCTGGAGTCATCTTCTTCAACTACCTGCATGTTAGTACGATCCAAAACAAGGGAACACAAAGTGTTCACACAAGAACAAGATTCTAGTGTAATGCATGGATATTTCAATGGAATGTAAATGTTGAAGACAACGCTCTCATTATTCACTCCCAAACTAAGCTCTCGAACATCAATAAAAGGGATATTAATAGTTAAGTGCCTAAAAGTGTCAAGAACACATGAATACTTCTTATCCAACTTCATCTTTTTAATTTGCTCTCTCGGGGAATAGGGGAGTAATTCAAGATCAGTAGGTTTTGAATGTATACTTCCCTTACCCTTGTCATTAGATGAATATGGTAAAGCTTCCTCGAATGATTGTGCCTTTTGAGGACACTGTGTGTCATCATTCTGTACATTTTTCTTCAAAATATGCACTGGATGTGGTGTTGCTCTGTCAGGTTGAACTGAGGTGAATTTGGGGTGAGCCGGATAAGGTTTGTTTTGAATTGGCCCTTTCAAACTTGATTCCTTTCCAACCTAGTTCCAATTCTTATTATTTCTATTCTGATTATTATTTTGATTATTATTATTATTATTATTATTATTCCCTTGGGTATGATCAAGCCCTCATTCCGGTGTTTCATCACAGACTTCGTCAATTTCCATATTTCGATTTGAAGATGATTCTCCGTCAGGATTTCCCTGACTGATATGACCTCGTTTTGGGGTCTTACCATTTCTGGTCATCAACTAACGAAAAATAGAAAATAACTCGAACTTTGGTAGTAGTAAAAAAAAATTTGGTAAATTCTGTTTATTAGGTTGAGGTAAATTCTGATTAAGGTTTTGGCCATGCCCTTGAGCATGAGCAATCCCTTGTTCAGGTGTTTCACCAACGGTTTCGTCCATTTTCGTAACTCGATTTGACAATTCTTGTGGAATAGAAAATATCGAATAAAAATAACACGAAATCGAAAAAAAAACCACAAATTTTTTTTTTCTCGATAATTACCGAATCCACTCGGTATTTACCGAGTGTAAATTTTATTTTATTTTTTTTTTTCGGGTTTTTTTTTCTTCTCTCTCTCTCTCTCTCTCTCTCTCTCGGTAATTACCGAAGCCACTCGGTATTTACCGAGTATTTTTATAAAAAAATTGGTATCTTACCAATAAGTAGGTACCAATGAAAATAAAAATAAAAATGAGATTGAGACAAGTGTTGACTTATCCTCAATTTATTATAACCACGTTTACTTTCTACTATCAAAAATAGAAAATAACTCGAATTTGGTAGAAGAAGAAAATTGATAACTAAAAGAAGGTAGATACCAACGGAAAATAAAAAAGAAATGTGATAAGAAGAGTGTTGACTTATCCTCGAGAATTTTGAGCTAATACAAGTAGTAACCATAGACACAATGAATTAGCGTCGTTTCCCCGGCAACGGTGCCAAAAAGCTGACGCAACAATACCTGTCCCCGGCAACGGCGCCAAAAAGCTGGCGGACTGTTTCTAGGCTATCAATCCTTACCGGCAGTGTACCGGGTCAAATTGTAGTGCTAGTCTGGTGAGTCAGGTCGTATTCCTCAGGGAAATGAAGGCATAATTCAAAGTGTGGTTCAACACCAAGAAGCTATTATTAACTCGATCTAAGTCGCAGTTTTTAACTTTTCCTCGGGTTAGATAGTTAGATCAGTTAGATTAGTTAGTAATGTTAGAGTTAGATGTTAGTAAAACAGAAAATAAAACAAATAAATACTAATATTATATATATTTTTGGATCTAGCCAAGAATTATGTTACTGAATCAATATCTCTTTTTAGTTAATAAATGAGATGTGTCTTTCCCTTGATGCAAGGAGGTCAATTATATATGAACCGGTGTACTCTAAGCTAGACAACTCCTCCTTACACGGCGTATGAAATTGTCATATGTCTCATCAATCATCCAATGTCATCCAAAGCATAGGTCACTCCCGTTGTCGATCGAGGCAATGTTTTGGATCTCGATTAAAATGTATAAATTAACGTAATACGATCTTGAGCACAATTTTAATAAGATTTGTTTTTCTAGGACAAATCGCCCGGTAGGAAATCGATTCCGTTGTCACGTTTTCACTCGGCCAATTTTACCTCGGTCTTTCTATTACGATCTCGTATTCTAATCGTGAGTTGTCAATTCATTAGATTACGTTCAAATAGAAAGAGATTCATTATAATCGGTTTTAATCATTATTACCATAGTCGATCATTCACTTTACCAAAAGATTAACTAATTCAGATTCATATCTTGGCTAGATATATTTTTAGCTTAACATAGTTATAATATATATATAAATAAAAACAGAAATAATAAACATAATAACATTAGAAATAGATTACCGGATACAACTGTTGAATCGGGGTCATTTCCGCCAGATCAACAATCTTCGATAACCATTCCTCCATTATAACGGTACTATAACCACTTTATTTATATATATAAAAACATATATACATACATACATATATATATATATATATACGGCCCCGAAAAGAAAATAAAAGATAAAAGAGATGAAGATTTAGATTCGAGATCTAGATCTATATATTTATATATATATATATATCACCTATATATTCATACATAGAATACATATATATATATATGATCAACAAAATATATATATATTTATATATATATATATATATATATATATATATATATATATATATATATATATATATATATATATATATATATATATATATATTTATAACAAAATAAAATAAAATAAAAAAAAAAAGAACAGAGACGAAGAAAGAAAGAAAGAGGAAGAAAAAGGGCAATTTTATTCATTCATTTGAGTACATATATATAGGCAAAATGGGGAGGCCGGACCGGTCCGGATAGGGGCAGGACCGGTCCGGAATCATGATTTGCAATCATTTCTCTGCATGTGATCCCATGTGCAGCGTATGTATATATAATTATATATTAAACTTCTAAAATTCATATCTTGAGTTGTAGACCTCCAAAAATCATGATTAAACGTCATTAGAAAGCTCTCGGAAAACTCTACAACTTTCATGAAGGACTCTTCTTCAGAAAATGTCGTTTTGATGAGCCATTCGTATATCGAGTCATTTTCGGGATTTTTACTAATACGAATCGATTAGCCACTTGATCACTACTTGAGTTGTAGAAGTCCGACTGACGTGATTCAAAATACATTGGAAAAATTATGTGAAGATCTACAACTTTCATGAAGAAACCGTCCCCTGAAAATGCCTCTAAGCTGGGTCAAATCTCCGTCGAAAACATGTAACGATTTAAGTACTTAAGAAAAACGACCCTTTTGAACTCGTAAGCTTGTGGCATCTTTTTCTAACCTCAAAAGATATGTTTTTAGGACCAAAACGTGTCGTCACTTGGGATCTTGGTAAACGTATAATCCTGCAATGAACCACCAAAATACCAAACGTAAATCCGACACGACACTCCGGTTACTAAACCGGTACAAAACTAATAAAAACTTATAAAAATACGATAATTTACATAATAACTACCACTTATACATTTGGATAAAACTAATGAATTAATGACTTAAATTGGTACAATAATGCTCAAAGTGGTATCAATATTGGGGTAAAATGTCGTAATAATGATTATAAATTTGTCTCTCATCAAATTTATACGATTTATAACGCTATATTCTATGATATTTTCCCTCATATTCGTATAAAATTGCATAAGAAACGAGTGTTTAACGGAAGTATTGAGTAAATGAGGTTTTTAACGAGTTAATCGCAAAATTGGTTGATTTTGGTGTTTTAATTGTGATTTTATGTTTAATTGGACATTATTACATTTTTGTGATGTTTTTATGTGTTATAGATACATGTTTGAGGCTCAAAATATGATCAAAAGTTGATTAAGTTCGAGCTAGTTGATGATAAAAGAGATAATGAAGGAATGGGATAGAGAAAAAAAAGAGATAAAGATCAAGAAATCAGAATTCGACCATATTGAACTAGCGTCCAGGTCCCGTCCAGAATGGACGGGCGTTTGATTGAGTGAACGGGCATCCGGAGGTGCGATTTTGATCTGAGAGAGTTTGGGCGCCAAGTGGGCGGGCGCCTGAGCGAGTCGAGGGCAAACCGAGCGAGCGTCCAACAAGTCTCGAGCGGGCGTCCTTCGACCGACTTTGGCGAACCGACTCAAGACTCTATAAATAGCAGCTGTTTTCTCCACATATGAGATACCATACACTCATTATTCGAAACCCTAAACCTAGGGGCGGCTTTAGGCTGCGTTTTTGCTCCTTTTATTCCAGTTTTTATGCTCCAAATTCTAGATTAAAAGTAGGCAGTTTTATGTTAGTTTTTTCTGCAATTTCGAGTTTCCAGAGGATGTTGAGAGGCTAAGCTTCATCAAACGAGCATTGTGAAGCCATCCTACATGTTTTGATTCCGTTTCTGCGATTATATTGTGAGTTTTACCTAAAGGTTTTTCCTTTATGCATGTTTATATTGTTTAATTGCAATTGTATCGAAAGACTTGCATGTTATGATTGTTTTATGTTGATGAAAATCTCTATAAACCTTAGATCACCATGATAAGGAATAGTTGTTTAATCTATCATAACGAGAGTTAATAGGTTAGATTGCTAGGTTAAAGTTTACACCTTTGCTTCGTAAAATCGTTAATCTTAGATTGAAAGATATAGATTAATAGGTGAATTATCTAAGAAATTAGGGTTCATGCTTTAGACAAGGTGAAATCACGACTTGGTTAGAAAACATAATATAATCGAGATAGGAATTGATACTTGTTAGGATAGGTGGATCAATCACTCGTTTGCTCGTTAAAACTTGAATTTAATCCCGTGAAACTTGAATTGTCTAGATTAGTTACTTTTATTTCATATCAGTTTTAGTTTAATAGCTTGCAACCCGTATCTTTCCTGGCTTTAGATCATATCTTCTGTCCAGTTTTACGTTTTAGTTAAGTTTGTTTTCAGTTTCGTTTAGTTTTATCCGCTGTTTAGATTAGTTTTTCGTGACATAATTTAGTTAGACAAAAACTAGGGTTAACAATCGCCAGTTCCCCGTAAGATCGACCCGGTATCAACCTCTATACTACGATCCCTGCACTTGGGGTATACCGGATTTATAAATTTATTACTTGTTTATTATCATCGCAAAAATCCGTGACAACCGTGGATTCAAGGTCCAGTTCATCTAGCATTACTGATTCCATGGGATCATTGGATTGCCAACTCTTTGCTTCATCTGGAACAAGATCTTCCATTGTCACCTGCTGCACCTTCATCTTTCCACTGATTGTGGCTGTGTAGCAGTTCTTCGCAGCATCCACATCCCCTTTAACGGTAGCTTCTCCTTCAAATGTTGGGAATTTCATACTGTTATGTGCCTGTGATACCACTGCCCTGAGATCGATTAACGCCGGTCTTCCCAAAATCACATTGTAAGCTTACGGAGCTTTTACTACCACATAATTGACCATCAGAGTCCTGCTCTGTGATCCCTGTCAAAAAGTTGTCAATAACTTTAGCATACCCACAGGATGTATAGGGGGTCCTGTAAATCCAAAAAGAGGAGTTGACACATGAGTCAACTCGGAGTCTGTTAACTTCATTGCTTGGAATGCACTATAATACAAGACATTCATTGCACTGCCGGTGTCTACGCAGATCCTTCTGACCAGGTTTCTTTGTATAACCGCTTCTATTACCAGTCCTTTGTTGTTCACGATGGCTGGTAATGCATCTTTTGGACCGTACTGAACGGTTCCCATCACCTTTTGTTTCTTTGAATCTCCTTTTTTTCTGTGCTGCCACATTTTTCTTGTTGAGTAGCCTTGTTAGCACCTGCTGGTCCCCCAACGATTGTATTTACCGTGTTGATTAGGGCGTTTCCTCTGTTTCCATCTGCATCAGGAGACGGATCCATGTGTCTCCTTTGATTATATCTGTCTTGGTTGTTATTAGGTTTTTTAAATTCTCTCCTTCCTCTGGGGTTATCACCCTGCGTTCGATCAATGCATTCTTCAATATTTCCCTCCATAGCAGCCGCATCCATATCTCTGATCAGGTCCCTGCACTGTTCAGAGTCATGTCCAATGTCTTTATGATATTTGCACCATCTGGTGTGGTCTCTCTTTTCCCTTGGACCTTTCAGGGGAGGAGGTGTCCTGGCAATCCCTTTTTTCTCCATTATTGCCAGAACTTGATCACGGGATCTATTTAGAGGAATAAGGTCCCTATCCTGCAAAACACCTTTCTTCCCTAACCTATCAGAAATGGGAGCAGTTACCCTGTCCCATACTGATTTTCTCTTTTTGTCCGATTTATCATCGGTTTTTCCTCTTTTAGAATCCCTATGGGATTTCTCTCTCTTGGCTCTGTTGGCCTCTTCACCTTGACAATGTCTGTAAGCAATTTCCAGACATTCTTCCATCGTGCTTGGATTTTTACTGCTTAATTTTGCGTGTAACTGCCCTTCCCTTAGACCTGCCACGAAGGACGCTACCAAGAATTTATCATCCAGATCCACTATCTGGGATGATTCTCCATTGAATCTTTTGATAAACTGCAATACTGTTTCATCACTTTTCTGTCTGATGGTCAACAAATATGTTCGATTTCTCTGGAAAGGCCTTGCCGCAATAAACGCGTGCATGAATTTTCTGGTCAGAGTGGGAATGTCTGGTATGGATCTGGGGCTCAACTTGTTGAACCAATCTATTGCCTTTCCTGTGAGAAGAGTTGCAAATGCCCTGCATTTCATCTCTTCCGGTGCATTGTATAAATTCATATGCTTGATATACTGATGCATATGATCATATGGATCCTTTGTACCATCATATGCCTGGATCTTGGGAATCTTAAATCCCGGAGGACAAGGTAATGCATCAATGTCCTCAGTGAAAGGCGATATCAGCCTAAATTCATCTTGTTTAGTCTTTAGGATAGCATCCAATTCTGCCTTGGTGTTGTCACCACCTGGATGAGTAACGACCACTCTGACACTGGATTCTGGTTCATGCTTTTCTTTCTTTGCAACGTGATGAAAAGAAGGTGTTTCTGAAATGTCCGCGTCCTGATTTCTGGCTTTTAATACTTCCTCAAAAATAGCTTTTATCTCTTCACCTTTGAGGTTCGCAAGATTTTCCACCAACATCTGTCTAATTGCATTTGGAGTGCTAGTTTGTCCCTCTTCCAGAATCTTCTTTCCGGTTTCCTAGTCCTTTCTTTCTGGGCTCTTTTCTCTGGTTTGATTTTCCTTATCTTGTTGATTTTGCTGTTTTTTCGAGTTTCCTTGATTTCTTGCCTTTTTTATTGTAAGAATCTCTCACTAACTAGAATCGACCCTCCTTCTAGCGCCAAATGATGAAGCTTTTACTTACAATCGGGTAATTGGATGATTCAAGTTAGGAAAATAATGTAAGAACAATTACATTTATGTATGAATTTGGACTGAACTCCTCGAGAGAGCTGCCTACGTATCCAACTCAAGTATAGAATCGGAATCAAGTCCCCCTCGTAGTTCAGGATGTTCCCTTTATCTCTGGAGATCATGATCATCTCTCTCCACATAGTGGGGAGTTATTGTCGGTTATCTTTGAACCTCATTGGACGTAGGATCTACCCACATTTATAGGTAGTTATGCCGCCATTGACTTGGTCTTCGTCATGCTAATCCGATTATCCTGTCCAGAAACACTTCTGCACAGAACATGGTGGAGTCCTGCTCCTCTGACTATTCTGTCCAGAAGCTTGATCTGGTCAGCGCCTTGACCAGCCCCTTTATTTCTATCGTTTAACCTTCATACTGGGTCTGGCCCAATTACGAATAATCCGACCCGATGGGCCTATATATCGTCAAAGATAAATGCAAAGCATTAAGTATTTAAGTCTAGTACTAGATTCTGGGTCATTTTACAAATTAATGGAAAAGGCAGGGTGAAAAAAATAAGTAGAAAGAAACAAACTTGCAAGGTTTTCTTGGCCGTCAACTTCACCGGCGTCAGCTGTATAACTCTCTTATTTGTCGGTCCCAGTTATTTCTTCTTCTAGAAAGACATGAGCTTCTTCTGTTTAAGCTGTAAGTTTAATGCTTAATAAGAGAAAAAAGGATCATAATACACAATCAAGAACATCATTAGATAAAACCCAGAAAGATATTTGATCAAAACCAAAACCTTAGCTGATGAAGATGATGAACCTCGTTGAAATTTAAGAATGCTCGTTCAAATTTTGAACGAGTTCATCCAACTTTACACATTCCCGTTAAGGTTTCAACGAGGAGATTTGTTTTGGGATGTTTCTGAAATTCAACGGGGCTTTTGTGGATTCCGTGACATTTTGAACGAGCCTGTTGAAATTTTAACGGGAACTTAAAAAAATGTCCGGGCTGACCCGACCTGACATGAAATATGTGGTCTACTGTGACCTGAATATATAATTCCTCTCTAAAGGCAGGGTTTCGGCACAGGCCGGTTATGGGGATATATAGCCATCCATTTTCACATTAAAAGAAGCCAACAAGGTGATCCAGGAATCTGGGGCGGCTGCAGGAATTTTGACATGGGATCAGAAAGTTGTCATTTTTTTCCGTATCACACATATATTTGAATATTCAATTCTACACATGTAATTATGGGGCAATAGATAAAAATAGAGGGTCATTACATAAAAATAAGGGGGTCAATTTCACATATATATATGTGTGTTTGTACAATAAATTCTCTACTATTTATATATAATATTTTTATTTTAGGGGGTCAGGCGCATCCAATGGTATAATGTAGAGCCGCCCCTGCCAGGAATAAAGCTAGTTTGGTTTTAAGGTATAATTAACCATTAATTAAGGTATAATTAATAATAAAAATTTAACAAGGCCTGCAATCGTTATATCTTATATGCATAGGACTGTACATAAGACACTCGATTTCAGCTCCTATAAAAGGTTATAAGATATATGAAAAACTTGTTTACAAGAAAACATAATTGAGCAAATTGTAGCTGCAGGTTATCAGAAAAAGAATCAAAAAGAAACTGGATGGCTTCTAAACATGTGATGCAATCCAAGATGATCAGCCCCGCATTCACAAGCCTAAGAATCCTATTATTGTTCGAGATGGCCCTATCACACGTTTTCAAGAGAAGAAGGTTTGAGAAGCTTATGCAAAGCTGGTCCAAGATGTTGGAAAGGAGAATGAGGCTTTGAGGATTGATGATCCAACTACTTTAAGCCTATTTGTTGCTGATTGGGCTTGATGAGTTGAAGCCCAAGTGTGGGACGCCTATGCTTATTAAATTCAGATTATTTTATGGACTTTTAATTATGCTATTTTTAATTAGGCCTTTTTATTTAATTAGGAAGTTAATATTCAGGCCCAACTGATAAAGTGGCGCCTTCTTTCTTTAGGGATTAGGTTTCTATTTTGCTATTTATAGTTGTCGGACTTGAACATATTATTCAGATTATTTTGGAGATTAAACCTTAGTTTTTAAATCGAGAAACTTTTCAGAGATTGGAGTTTCTTTCAATTATTCTGAGATAGAATAGTTGGGTGGTTTTCCTGAGATAGGATTATCACGAGGCAATAATCAGAGATTGATTATTGTTGTTACTTTTGTTTTATTTCCAAATAGTCCACGTTTTATTCAATCAGATCGAAAAACCCTAGCTCGAATTCGTATAATTGCTGAATCAATAAAAGTCGAAGCTTTGATCTAGATCCTACAATCAGTTTGCTATCAAGTGGTATCAGAGATCAGGCGATTAAAGCAACGACAACGCTGCTGCGTTTTTAACAGAAAATCTGCTGCGTTTTTCCGGAGTTGAAGTCGGCGTTCTTGTTTCCCAAGAACCCTAATCGCAGCCGCCGTTTGAACCCTAATTGCTGCTCTTTTCGTAACCCTAGACGTTCTTGCAATCCAAGAACCCTAATTTGTTCTCGGACGGCTTCTTTGGAAAATTTGCTGCTGCGTTTGATTTTTCATCGCATCCGGACAGAATTATTCCTGCTATTTGCTGCATATTATCGCATCCGGATTCAGGTTTTGGACTCATCGACTAATATTTCTGTTCAGCATTTACTTCTTGATTTGCTGTAAAGTCTTTAATTTATTGTAAGGCCGACTCTTTTACAAAAAAAAAAGGGCAGAACGAAGCACAAAATTACGGGATTTAATCAATACTGGTACCTTCCTCGTTCTTGATCGACACTCCAAAACCCGAATCAAGAACCTCAAGAATTATCAAGAATTTAAGGAAACCGGATTCTTGATTTTCGATCGAAAGAGTAGTACTCCGATCAATCTTGACGAAGCACTTCCAGAAAATTTGATTGTCTCTACACACACCACACGAGCTTCACGTTCTGTTTTTAGAAAAAAAAAAAAAGAAAAGAAAAAAAAGAGTTATTTGGCGGGAAAAATAGGCAAGAAATTTTTTTGTTTTTTCGTGATTAGTACGGTGTCAGGAGTCCTGGAACAAAATTTGATTTTACCAGGAAAATTTTTGCCTCATTTTCCACGAAATTTGGCGGGAAAAATAGATATTCTTTTCTCTTGGTGAGTTAAACACGAGTGAACGTGAGTTAAGTCACCATAAGCCTCACGCTATGGCTGATGATAAACTACTCCGGAAAGCTCTCGACGACAAAATTGCTCGAGCAAAGCGAAACCACGCGGCAAGATATTGGCGATGAACTTGAGCGAGGCGGCTCAAGCAAATGCTCAAATGTCGACAAAATTGAGCGAGCAATCGCTCAAGCTAATGCTCAAATGATCGATAAAATTGACACGATTGATAAAATGACGAATCACAACGTCGCCATCTTTGAATATGAGCGTAAACATCGGGGCGTTACGAATGCCATCCATGCACTTACACTCGAAATCGTCAACGGCCAACGAGTAACTCCCCCCCTAACCGTGTTGTTGATGCGGTCGAGCTCTCATTCCCAACGATCTTTGGGGCTGTCCAAATTCCCCACATGACGATTCACGTAATGTGAAATACAAAATTCCACCGTTTGATGGTAAGGTGATCCAGGCAATTATTTAGCTTGGGAGATGAAAGTTTCTCAAGTTTTCTCTTGCACAAATTTTAGTGATGCTAAACATGTACAACTTGCGACGATGGAGTTTACCGATACGGCCATGCATTGGTGGGACCAACTCCAGGCCCAACGTCGAAGAAGACGTGATGGTGAGATCACTTCATGGGCGGTACTCAAAGAGATCATGAAGCAACAATGGGTACCTACTCATTACTATAGGGATCGACTCCGCAAGTTGCAAGCGTTACGCCAAGGAAAAATCGTCTTGTAGAGAGTTTGATGAAGATTTACGCCTCACTATGCTTAAAGCCAATGTCGAAGAGGATGATGAAGTGACAATGCAGCGTTTCCAATGTGGCCTTCGACCCGATATTGCTTGCCACGTCAAATTGCAGAATTATCGCACCAAAGCCGAGCTTCTACAAGGTGCAATCATGGTGCAGAAATACTTGGCTGAACGGGCTGCATATAAAGCTTCTTATGGTAACACTCGCTCTACTTATTCTTCTTTTGGACGAGGTACTACATCTTCGTCTTCTAATGTTTCCAATCAGCCTAATACACGTCCTAAAGATGATTTTAAACCACGTATATTGAATTATCCTTATTCTGATGCTAAGACAAAAGACATGCGTGAAAAGGGTACTCCTAGTGTTGAACGTGCACGTGATATGGCTTGTTTTAGGTGTCGTAGTAGAGGTCATTATGCTCGTGATTGTCCTAATAAGCGTGTTTTAAGGGCTGTTGGTGTTGAGTTAGAACCTCATGACTTTGAATCGGACTCCGACAAGGATGATAATAGCGCACATAGTGATAGCGATGATGATAATTTGCTGCATGTTAGTGCTACTTCTTCTTATGGTTCGGGTGTATGTGGTGTTTTACAACGTGTATTGGCTGCACAAACTAAAATTGATGACAATATGCAGCGTGATAACATTTTTCAATCCACGTGTGGAATTGGGGGTAGAACTTGTAACTTGATTATTGATTCGGGTAGTTGCACTAATGTGGTTAGTACGTTACTTGTTGAGACTTTGCGTATTCCCACGTTACCACACCCCAAACCCTATCAACTACAATGGTTGATTGATGAAGGGGAAACACGCGTCACATCACAAGCACTCATTAATTTTCAGATTGGTAAATTTCATGATGAGGTCCTTTGTGATGTTCTTCCTATGCACGTCACACACCTACTTTTAGGTCGTCCATGGCAATTTGATAGACGTGTTTCTTATGATGGCTACCTAAACCGTTACTCACTGCCTTATAAAGGCAAGACCATTGTTTTGCACCCAATGACCCCTAAGGAAGCGCATGATGAACAACTTAAGATGACGGCTTTCCGGTTGCGTCACCAAGCATCACAAAATGCTAATAAAGCCGTGGGTAAGGAAGGGGTTGTAGCTAAGGTAGATAAGGCTGAATCTGCTCCTAAAGTTAATAAACAAGGTAAGCACGCCACCTCACACACTAGTAAGGTCAATCGGAATTTAATGACAAAGGCCGTGAGGGCTGGAAATCAATTTATATTCTTGTACTTAAAAATTCGACTCCCTACCCTTGTTTACTTTCTATATCCGATTTAACCAATTCTCTCCTAGTGCGGTTTATTACATTTTGCGAGAATTCAAGGATGTCTTTCGGAGGAGGAACCCAGGGCTGCCACCAATAAGAGGTGGAGCATCAAATCGACTTTATACCCGGTTCCGTGCTACCAAACCGGCCAGCCTATAGAGCCAACCCCACGGAGATCAGGGAGATACAAAAGCAAGTTGAGGAGCTGTTAGAGAAGGGAAAGATTCGCGAGTCCATGAGCCCTTGTGCAGTTCGAGTCATTGTAGTCCCCAAGAAGGCGGGAGAATGGCGTATGTGCCTGCAGTTGTCGCGCCATCAACCAAATAACGGTAAAAATATCGATATCCTATCCTGGACTAGATGATATGCTTGATAATTTACATGGTAGTCGTTTCTTTACAAAAATTGATTTGAAGAGTGGCTACTTATCAAGTGCGTATTCGGGAGGGTGATGAGTGGAAAACAGCTTTTAAAACCACTTTTGGCTTGTATGAGTGGCTTGTAATGCCATTTGGTTTAACTAATGCACCTTCCACGTTTATGAGACTTATGAATGAGGTCCTTAGGGAATTTATAAATCTGTTTGTAGTTGTGTACTTCGATGATATACTTATTTATAGCGCTACATTTGATGATCATGTTGAACATTTGAAGGCTGTTTTGCATACACTTAGGGAACACGAATTATATGCTAACCTCAAAAAGTGTAATTTTTGTTTTGAGAGTGTTGTCTTTCTTGGCTTTGTTATTAGTGCTAAAGGTGTGGAAGTGGACCAAGAAAAGATCAAGGCGATACAAGAGTGGCCTGAACCTTCCACGGCTGCACAAGTCGTAGTTTCCATGGCCTTGCAAGCTTCATATGAGCGTTTTGTGAAGGGATTCAGCTCCATTGCAGCTCCCCTCAATGAGCTCGTCAAAAAGAATGCACCATTTGTGTGGGAACAACGTCACAGGGAAGCTTTTGAAACTCTTAAATCTATGCTTATTTCTGCACCAATACTTGCATTACCTGATTTTAATAAGATATTCCAACTTGAATGTGATGCATCGGGTGTAGGGATTGGTTGTGTTTTAATACAAGAAAGTAGGCCTGTTGTGTACTTTGGTGAGAAACTAAAAGGGGCTGCACTTAATTATTCTACGTATGATAAAGAGTTGTATGCATTGGTTCGTTGTTTACAAACATGGCAACACTATTTACGGCCTAGAGAGTTCACCATCCACACTGATCACGAGTCTATCAAGTACTTAAAAGGGCAAGGGAAACTGAATAAGCGTCATATAAGATGGGTTGAGTTTATAGAGTCATTTCCTTATGTGATTAAGTATAAGAAGGGTAAGGATAACATAGTTGCTGATGCCTTATCTAGGCGTTATTCTTTTATCACTTCTATGCAAACCAAGTTGTTAGGATTTGAATCTATTAAGCATATGTATGAACATGACGTTGATTTTGGGAAAATATTTGCTGCGTGTCCTTCTCGTGATCAACTTTGAATATTCTATTTTCGATGGATTCCTTTACAAGAATGCTAAGTTATGTGTACCTCGTTGTTCTATCGTGAGTTGTTTGTTAAGGAAACTCATGGGGAGGTTTGATGGGACATTTTGGGGTAGATAAGACCACTAGACATGCTTAAGCAACATTTTTATTGGCCTAAGATGAAATCGATGTGGTTAAATATTGTTCTTCGTGTTTAGTTTGCAAGCATGCTAAGGCTAGTCACAACCACATGGGTTATACACACCACTTCCTATTCCCACTTCACCTTGGGTGATCTTTCCATGGACTTTGTCTTAGGTTTGCCACGAACTAGGAATGGTCATGATTCGATTTTTGTGGTTGTTGATAGAATGTCTAAGATGGCACATTTCATTGCATGTCATAAGACTAATGATGCTTCGCTATTCTTTGACTTGTTCTTTAAGGAAATAATACGTTTGCATGGTGTGCCTAGATCCATAGTTAGTGACCGTGATACCAAGTTTATTAGCCACTTTTGGAGAGTGTTATGGAAGAAACTAGGTACATCCTTGTTATATTCCACTTCTTTTCACCCACAAACGATGGTCAAGCAGAGGTCACCAACCGTACTTTGGGTCGATTACTTAGAACTGTGGTGGTAAGAACCTTAGGGCGTGGGAAGCGTGTCTTCCATTTGTTGAATTTGCTTATAATCGTGCTCCTCACTCATTACTAAGGCTGCACCGTTTGAAGTTGTTTATGGATTTTTACCCTCTGCTCCTTTCGAGTTTGTTCCTCTTCCTACAGGTACACGTGAGCTTGGATCTGGAAGACAAAGTGGCACTTGTTCGTGAATTGCATACTAAAGCTCGTTTGGAGGTTGAAAAGCTACTGAGCGGTATCTCAAGCGAGGCTAATAAAGGCGCAAGGAAATGATCTTCAAACCAGGAGATTGGGTGTGGTGTACTGCGCAGCAAGGCGTTTTCCACATCAACGCAAGAACAAGCTGAATTACCGAGGTGATGGCCCATTTCAAGTGCTACGAAAAGGTGAATGACAACGCCTATGTCATAGATTTGCCACCAGATTGGACAATGTCTTCCACAATCAACGTTAAGGACTTGTCCCCGTTTGGTGGCCCTCATTATGATCTGAGGTCAGATCCTTCCGAACCGGGAGGGAATGATGCAATCCAAGATGATCAGCCCCGCATTCACAAGCCCAAGGATCCTATTATTGTTCGAGATGGCCCTATCACACGTTTTCAAGAGAAGAAGGTTCGAGAAGCTTATGCAAAGCTGGTCCAAGATGTTGGAAAGGAGAATGAGGCTTTGAGGATTGATGATCCAACTACTTTAAGCCTATTTGTTGCTGATTGGGCTTGATGAGTTGAAGCCCAAGTGTGGGACGCCTATGCTTATTAAATTCAGATTATTTTATGGACTTTTAATTATGCTATTTTTTTAATTAGGCCTTTTTATTTAATTAGGAAGTTAATATTCAGGCCCAACTGATAAAGTGGCGCCTTCTTTCTTTAGGGATTAGGTTTCTATTTTTCTATTTATAGTTGTCGGACTTGAACATATTATTCAGATTATTTTGGAGATTAAACCTTAGTTTTTAAATCGAGAAACTTTTCAGAGATTGGAGTTTCTTTCAATTATTCTGAGATAGAATAGTTGGGTGGTTTTCCTGAGATAGGATTATCACGAGGCAATAATCAGAGATTGATTATTGTTGTTACTTTTGTTTTATTTCCAAATAGTCCACGTTTTATTCAATCAGATCGGAAAACCCTAGCTCGAATTCGTATAATTGCTGAATCAATAAAAGTCGAAGCTTTGATCTAGATCCTACAATCAGTTTGCTATCAACATGCAATATGGTGCTGCATTCTAATCGTTCCCCTTCTTTTTTCAGGTAAATTTCTTATTTTATAGTTAAGTATGTCTTGTAAATCCTGTATGATCTTCTGCCTCTATCCATGTATCCACGTGTCTGTATTATAAATTTATTTTACAGTTGGAACTGAGGCAAGACCAGTGAGCAAATATCAACAAAGAAATACACTTGGTGAGGCCATGACTATGAACAAAGTTTACAAAAATCCGTGTACAGATATATGTAATGAGGATCATGAGGATAATTGTCCTAAAGACAAGTGCTACTGCGACTTTACCAGGTGGAAACAATGGGTTGAATAGATCATACTCTACAGCTCATATCATATATAACACATAAATACATGTTGTACCACAACTTCTTTCGTGGGCTGATTCATCTTTGTCGGATGATTTTAATCACAATACAAAATCTTATTTATCACTTTTGCACCCCACTTTCTTTTCAGATTACCTAGATGTAATACTTAGAGAAAATGCTTTGATAACGATAAAATGGTTATAATAACTGATATATACAACATATTTTTATATTATTGATCTGAATGTATGACTTATTATAAGTCTCACGGTAATCAATTATATAAAGTCAACTCTCGGACATTAAGGATAACAACCATACAAATACTTAGTTGAGATCTCATCACCTATATCAACTATATAGTAACATTAATTAATCTAGTATATTTGATTCAGTGACTGTTCAACCTTGTCGAACTAACATTTATTCCTTACAATTGAATTTGTCCATTAAATCCTAACGTATAGCTGAAGATATGTTATTCATAAGAACCAGAACATAATAACATTTATTTAGTTCCCTTATCAGTTTACTAGATTCAGAATATGGTAAGTGTTACAATGTTTGTTTCACCTTCCAAATATGTGTTTAATCTTTCTAATTTAATAACACTCGTAGGACATCATATGTCCGAGAGTTGACTTGAGTTTAGATAGATTTATCTCAACATACTTGCTTAGGGTAGAGACTTCGATAAGCTATCTTACTCAAGCACTTGCCCTAACCAGGGAAGTCTGTGATGACCTTGGATAAGTCTAAGTTGTAATTCAAAGGATGGAACACATTGTCAAATATGGTGTACACTGATCTCACCCAAATTAAGGATCAATGAAGTACAAGAAGTACCTAAAAGATCAAAGAAAATAACAAGCAGTAAACCGACAGAGTGAACTGACTATCGGCTGAGTGAAGATAAAGCAGTGAAGGAAGAACCAAACAGCCAAGTCAGGAGGATCATTTAACCGTTCAGCGAATTGGCCAAGTAAACTTTACTTGCTCAGATTTTATACTATAAAGATCAAGCATTAAATGCACAATCAATTGAGGATCAATCAAGGACGGATTTTCTGATAGACGTTTGAAAAAGAAATCCAATCACTGAAATCAAGGAGAATATAATTGAAGGGGAATCAAGAATCAAATCAAGGGTTATTCCCCACATTAAATAGCCAACAGACGGAAATTCAAATCATTGATCATCAAGGCTATAAATAGAAGGCATTGACAAACAGGAATAACAACGATTGAATCTGATAAGAAACAAGAAGAAACTCTGTCAATTTGAAAAGCCTTCAATCTGTACTTAAAGGAAAACATCCAAAGATCAACTCAACAATCAGAACTCAAATTCCATATCAAGTACTGAGATTGATCACAAGTCTATGAATCCAATTCACATCAACTGAAGTAATTGAATCAGAGGAATCTAAGAAGGAGTTGCAACTTTTGTGATAGCTGCTGAGCAGTGATATTGACTGAGTCACTGAAGCTTTTGTAGCCAGGGAGTGATAGTCTTGAAGATTGTGAAGCTTGTGTAGTCAAGGACAATCTGACTATTGTATCTATGAAAATAATAGTGAATTCCTCCAATCATCACAGGAGAATAGTGGATTAAGGGATTACACCACCCTAAACCACTATAAACCTTTGTGTCTATTTACTTTCAACAATTTACTTTACCGTACTTCATTTCATTGCATACTATATTTGTGATTGCATAATCTACTTTGAACCAACATTTACAGAAGGGACTTATCCGCTGCCTAAAAACTTTTAAATATAAGAAAAGTTTTTGAAACTCCATATAGTCATTCACCCCCCCCCCCCTTTAAATATAGTTTTACCCTTTTCTGGGACCAACAATTTGTAGCAGAGCAGTGTTCCTAGTATCAAAACCTGTTCAGTTCTAATTTCTGGTAACAAGGAGATCATATATTTTCAAAGTAGATTTCAAATTTGTGCTTTCTAAATATATCTCTTAATTGTACTCATGGATTCCTCAAATTTCATGTCAAAGGTACATGTATTCAATGTTAATAATTTTGATGAATATAAAATAAGGATGTTGTCTCATCTTGCAGCAACTCATGAGGAGATGCTGGATGTAATTAATGATGGCCCAATCAAGATCACAACTGTGATAACCACAGGAGCAGATCAAGGGAAGGAGATAGACAAACTCAATAAGGATTGGACTAAGGATGACAGAAGAAGAGCAAACCTAGATTTTGTTGCAAAAGACATGATCTTGAAGACTCTGGACAATAATATGTTCATGAGAATCAAAGACTGCAAAATAGCAAAGGAGATGTGGGACAAATTGGCACTGATCAATGAAGGATCAGAGGCAGTCAAGGAAAACAAATTATCTGTTGCAAAACAGAAATTTGAGAACTTCAAAATTAAGGCTGGTGAGCCCATTGATCAAATGGATAACAGATTCTCAAGCATCATCAGTGAACTGCAACAACTTGGACACACGTATCCACAGAAAGAAGTGTGCCTGAAAAATATTGAGAGGTCTACCTGAAAGATGGAAAATCATCACATCAGTGCTTAGAGAAACAAAAACCTTGCAAACACTGATACTTTAAGTCTGATGTCTCAACTAAAGGCTCATGAATTTGAGTTGAACGGCGAAGACAGTGCACCAACAGAGGAACATAATGCCAGTGCACTGGTTGCACTCCAGCAAAGCAAAACAGCTGATTCAAACAGAAAAGAGACATAGGAGCTGAAAGAATAGGTAGCTTTGCTCAATAAACATTTTGACAGGTTTAGCAAGAAAGCAATTTAAAGGAAGCTCATCATCATATAAGAAGTCAAGCTCAAGCAAAGACATGAAGAAAAAGGATGATGAATACAGATGCTTCAACTGCAAGAATAAATGTCACTTCAAGGCTGATTGTCCTGAAGAAAAAGACAAGGATGAGGATAAGAAGAAGTACAAGACAACTGAAAAGAGAAAAAGCAAGAAGACACTCAAAGCTGAAACCAGCAGTGAAAGGAATGATGAATCATCTGAAAATGATTCTGATGATGATGAAGCTGACAACTCAGACAATGAAAAAGCTTACCTATGCCTTATGGCTAAAGAATCTAATGAAACTGAGGTATCATCCAGCTCATACTTATCATCTAGTGCATGCACATCTGACACTGCACAATCTTCTAATCTCTCCTTAGATTTTGCAAACCTAATCCAAAATCTCATGAGTAAATTTGAGGAAATTCAAGTAAATCATGAATTCTGGAACAAGAATGTGAATATTTGAGAAAGGGAAATAAAAGAATAAAAAAGGAACTGGATGAAATGAAAGCTGAACAAACTAGTAAGGAAACTTACTCAACTGATCAAGAAGCAGTAGATGATCACTCATATGTTGTTGAAAGACCAACTGGAATACTTCCCTACCAGTTAAGAGCACCACTGCACCACAAATTGCACCAGCTTACAAGCCCTAAAAAAGGTTTGGATCCAGATCTGGTCTTGGCTACAATAGTCAGGATGAGAAAAGAAACAATGGACAACACAATTCTGAATCAAGGACCAAAACTGGACCTAAATTCAGAAAAGGACAGACCATAGTTTCTTCTACTCACCCTGGATCGGCAAAGTCAAAACCCAGTGTAGTAAAACAGCCGAGTAAATCATCAAACTAGCCAATTAATGGCAAAGGCTTACTGAAAGGTAAGGGAAGACTTTACCCTTTAGAAGATGATTGGAATATTGTACCTCCAAAATACAAGAATAAACCATTTCATGCTATGCATCATGTGTTTAGAAAAAGCCAACCAAGGCATATTCCTGAACACAAGAAGCAATATGGAAAAATGTTTCCTCCTGCATATTGAAGAGTGAAAAAGGATGCAAATGCACCAAAAATAGAGAAAAGTGTCAGAATACCTTTAGTAGAAATATTAGAAGTTATTCTGCCAGGCCTTATACATATGAAGTTGATGACTTCAATTATCCAAAAAAAAGATCCTTTGGATACACACTTGGAGTATGAGGCATGACTGCTAACAAGCATGGACCCAAACAGTATTGGGTACCTAAGCATACTTAATTTGCTTTGTAGGATGTCTGGTACATAGACAGTGGATGTTCCAGACATATGACATGAAACAAGGGATGGCTGACTGACTTTAAAGCTTTTGATGGACCCAAAGTAAAATTTGGTGGCAAAGAAAACCCAGGCAAAATTAAGGGGGAAGGCATAATGCTCAAAAATAGTTTAAAAATTAAAAATGTGGCTTACGTTAAAGGACTGAACTCCAATCTCCTAAGTATCAGTCAATTCTGTGATAAAGGCTACAATGTGCACTTCAACAAAGAAGGATGCAAGGTGATCCACAGCCAAACCAACACAGTTGTACTTGCAAGAAGAAGAGAAGGTAACATGTATATGGTAGATTGGAAGACAGCAAAGGCTGAAAAATGTTTGCTTGTCAAAAATAAACAATCAACCAGCTGGATTTGGCATAGAAGATTAAATCATCTCAACTTCAAGACCATCAATACACTGACAAAGAACTAGCTAGTTGAAGGTCTCCTAGAAATCACTTTCAAAAAGGAAAGTCTCTGTGATGCATGTCAAAAAGGGAAGCAAATCAAAAGCACCTTCAAGGCAAAGCCCTATCAATCAACAACAACAATTTTACATTTGTTGCATATGGATCTTTTTGGACCAGTCTCACCCATAAGTGTAAGTGGAAAGAAGTACACTCTAGTAGTGGTGGATGTCTTCTCCAAATTCACTTGGACCATATTCATGAACAAGAAAAGAGAGACGCTCAAAAAGCTGCCAGATCTGCTAAGAATAATTCAAAATGAAAAAGAACTGAAGATCATCAAGATCAGATCAGATAGATGCACAAAATTTCTAAATGAAATTATCAGAATCTACTGTGAATAAAATGGAGTACTACATCAACTATCAACAACAGGGACTCCACAACAAAATGGTGTAGCATAAAGAAGAAACAAGACACTCAAAGAAGCAGTTAGAACAATGATTGCAGAAGCATGCTTACCAAAGAGATTTTGGGCTGAAGCAGCAAATACAACATGCTATACTCAAAATAGATCAATCATCCACAAGCATCATGGAAAAACACCGTATGAAATATGGAATGGAAGAAAACGTAACATCTCACATTTACATGTGTTTGGATCTAAATGTTTTGTTTTGAACAGGAATCAACTACATACTTTTGATGAAAAAACTGATGAAGCAGTCTTTATGGGATACTCAGACACAAGCAAAGCCTTCAGAATACTCAACAAAAGAACTTTGGTGATTGAAGAATCAATCCATGTAGTCATTGATGAACCAAACACAAATGGTGAAAGTCTACAAGATTTTGAAGAAGAAGCTACACAAAGACATGTTTATATGAATACAACAGTACCAGCTACTATTCTGAATCACACCTTTGGAAATCAAGATGATGCACCAGTCAACACAACACATGAGGCACCAACACAAGAACATGAAGTTGATACACAAGCTGAAATTATGGAAGAACCAACTCAAGAACAACTTAAACCTGACCTAAACTGGCTGAGAGATCATCATGAGGAACAATTCATTGGAGATATTCATACATAAGTTAGAACCAGAAGACAACTGGAAATAATGCTAACTTGTTTTCTATCACAGGTGAAACCCAAAACAATAGATGATGCAATTCAAGATGCTGATTGGATTACAGCCATGGAAGAAGAGCTAAATGAATTTGAAAGAAATGAGGTATGAGAACTTGTTGACAGACCAGACATGGCCAACATCATTGGAACAAAATGGGTGTTCAGAAAGAAGATGGATGAACAAGGGACAGTTTTCAGAAACTAAGCAAGGCTAGTTGCAAAAGGCTACTCACAAGCAGAAGGAATAGATTATGATGAAACATTTCAACCAGTAGCAAGATTGGAAGCAATCAGACTTTTTCTAGCCTTTGTAGCTCATAAAGACTTCAAAGTTTATCAAATGGATGTCAAAAGTGCATTTCTGAATGGACTTTTGGAAGAAGTATATGTGGAACAACCTCCTAGTTTTCAACTAAAAGGAAAGGAAGACAGAGTGTAAAAACTCAAAAAGGCACTTTATGGACTCAAACAGGCACCTAGAGCATGGTATGAGACACTATCACAATTCTTGATCAACAATGGATCCAACAAAGGGACTATTGACAAGACTCTCTTCAAGCTAGAGGAAGGAACAAGCACCTTGTTAGTTCAAATCTATGTTGATGACATCATCTTTGGATCAGAAGATGATAAGCTATGTGAGAAATTTGCAAACCTGATGAAAAGCAAATTTCAAATGAGCATGATGGGAGAACTAAATTACTTTCTTGGTCTACAAGTGAGGCAAATGAAGGATGGCATCTTCATCAATCAAGCCAAGTATACAAAAGACCTGATACAAAAATATGGTATGGATACAAGTGGCACATCAGATACACTAATGTGTGCAAGAGTCATTCTTGGAAAAGTTGAAAGTGGAAAGGATGTTGATCAGAAGCTTTATAGAGGGATCATTGGGTCTCTACTATATCTAACTGCAAGCAGACCTGATATAGCATTTGCAGTAGGAGTATGTGCAAGATTCCAAGCTCGACCAACGGAATCTCACTTACTCGCAGCTAAAAGAATCATCAAATACCTGAAGAACACCATAAATGTAAGGATTTGGTATCCAAAAGATGGAGGATTCAAAATGATATCATATTCAGACTCAGACTATGATGAATGCAAGATAGATAGAAAAAGCACATCTGGAACTTGTCAAATGCTAAGAAGCAGACTAGTATCATGGTTTAGCAAAAAGCAAAACTCTATATCCACATCAACAGCTGAAGCAGAATATATAGCAGCAGGTAGCTGTTTTGCACAAGTGTTGCGGATCAGACAACAGCTAAGAGACTATAGAATGGAGGAGAAGACAATTCCAATAATGTGTGATAACACAAGTACAATTTCCATCACAGAAAATCCAGTACTACACTCAAGAACAAAACATATTGATGTGAGACATCATTTTATCAGATATCATGTAGAAAAAGGAGACGCTATTCTAAGATATATACCAACTGAAGACCAATTGGCTGACATCTTCACAAAACCACTCAGTCGTGAAAGATTTAGCAAGTTTAGAACTGAATTAGAGATGATAGAAATTGACTAAGTTATAAGGAGAAACTAACTGGAGTAATTGGCTAAGTAACTTCACCGGCTGACTGAACCTTTGCCACTTCGGGTGAGATCATTTGGCAGGCAAGGCACTGGTACCCAGCGAAGTTAACTTCACTGATTGTTACTGATTGTTAGGAACAGTTTTATACAGCAGCTCAGTAAAGTAGTCACTAAACCGGCATAGTGACCAGTCAAGTTACTCCACCGATATACATCTTGGAGAATACAGCAAAGTAAAGTGTGAACAAAATCAACTTTATACTTGTGCAAAATCAGTTGATTAATGAAGAATAATTTCATAAGAGATTGCACACGTGGATCTTATATTGCAAATCGTGGAAGTTATATTTTGCATTAAGGCATGACGTAAATGCCTCGAAACCCGGGATTTATCATTACATACCTCAATCCACTCCCCCCCACTACACTCAAATACCGTGATTATATACATAAAATCATGCCATTACGTCATAAAATCCTTCCATATTCAACCACGTTCTCACTACTCAAATAATCCTATTTAAACAACAATTAGAGATTTCTCAGAAATCTTTACGCTCCCTTTGCAATTCATAAACCCTATTTTTTCCAAAAAAATCGAAGCTTTCTCTAACAAATCTCAAACACTTCAAACAATGGCATCGTTTTCTGCACTCTCTGCAACAGAAGAGTACTATGAGAAATCGATCATCACATGATCGTTTTTCAGACCTGAACACTATCTCCCATTCTGTGAAAATGATGCAAATGCTCAAAGATTAGTGGATGGATGCACAAATCTGGGGCTGATGACAGATTCATAAATCTATCCAACACTGGTCCGGTCGATGTGAAGAAGGTACAGATTGACATTAATGCATTCTGGACCGAGATTGCCAAGAACCCCAACAGGCATATAAAGAAGTACAACTTCCCTAAATCAGCACTCAAACGCCCGTTTGCTGAGTTTGCTCCCGTAATCACAAGAAATCTTGAAGGAAAGAAGGGTTCCATGGAGAATATGACCGAGCTTAGGGTCAAATTCATGGCCATTATCTATCAAGGCACTTCATTCAACTGGTCAGAGTTTATCTTCAACAGACTGAAGCATCAAATTCAAAAGGAACATAATCTAGAAATCACGGCACCCAGCAAGAACTTGCAAAAGAAAGGTGATTTCTGGGAAAGAAAAATATATGGGATTCCTCTTCACATCTATTCAATCAAATGAAAGTAAAACCCATCTATGAGCATCCATTGCACAAGGCCAAGGTGATGTTCACTTATGTGAAAGCATCCTAGAGACCACAACCTGCAATTGGAACCAAGAGAAAAGAGCCTGAAAGCAGCAGATCTGGAGTTGGGAGGAGAACCAGATCTCAAAAAGCACAAGAACTACAAGGGAGTATCCCCAGCAACAAGGATACCCCTATTGTCATTAGTGATGATACAGTGACTGAGGAAGAAACACAAAAGGAAGTCACATACTTGGAAGAAGGTGAATAAGGATATCGTCTTACATCATATGAGAAGAGACTGAAGGTGAGGAAGATGCTACACACAGTGAGGAGGAAAAAGGTGCAGAAGAGCAACATGACAGAGTTCATCTAGCAGATGATCAAGAAAGATGGATTTTTCTGATGATGACCTGACGATTCAAGAGGTACTTCTCAGGAGCATCAGCAAAGTTGACAAAAAACTGAATGAGCCAGCTGATAAAACTCACTCTGCTAAACTTGCCAACACCCCCACAATTGATCAAGGGGGAACAACAACAACAGCGGTTAAGTCGATCGTGTGTAAGTCACTAACGTCGATATTATTAGCAAGAATACTAGGTACATCGCAGTATAGTAAATGAGAGTCATGGTCGATCCCACAGAGACAATGCAACTTGTAAGATAAACGATTCTAACCTAATTAAGAAGCAACATAGAGGCGGTCACTGACAAACAATAACATAAAAGAAAACAAACATGGTATTCTCTCCCTCTCCTCACAGATCTACTAACTTGGATTATTTAATCGTTATGTTTACTTCCCCACATAATTTCCTTAGATTAATCGCGAGCTTTTAATGATTATTATCATATTTATCAGCTACGGGTGTAATTCCTAACCCTATCTACTCCGACAATGGCAGCAGACAATCTATACGCAAGCTACCCTCCTTAATTGGTCCGTAACAGTCCATACACATAAAGAACTAGAATTGCCGATATTGAGCACTAACTCATACCGCAAACCCGCCTAGACAGCTGTCGACATTGACCAGCACGTTCCTAGGGTCCATTCAAGACAATGTCCTAATTAACACTTTACTTATGGTCCTTCATGTTAATTTACGAATTACAAATATTAGATTGCCCAGACCTACTACTCGTTTTAATTATTCCTGCCGATCAACGTAGCTGTAGTGAATCCCAGTTTATGTTTTCTAAAACATGTCTCGGTAAACCGGTATAGACCGCCGGTTTACCGGGGGCGGCTTTTCCTAATTTTTGGTTCTACATTGCTCAATTCGATTAAAATAAGTAAATTATGGGATTGTTAATCATGCAGATTAACTAAAACACATAAATACGAACAGATCTACCATATTGAAGACAATAAAGGAACGTTCAAAGCTTCATACCTTCAACAATGGAGATCTAGCTCGATCTACTCAAGCTAGAGATGATGGAAGAAGGGAGGTAACCAAAAATAACTCTCCAAAGCTCAAGAAAACTTTATTGCATAATAATTGTAATGTAATATATAAAATTGAAGATTGTATTAAGCATATGAAAACTTATTAAAGACTATGTAATACTCAGTATATGCGGCCTTATATAGATACAATGACCGACTTAAGACTCTCTAAAATCCTAACCGACCTAGATAATACGGCAGAATTAATTTCATGTTCCACAAGACGCCGGTTTACCGGGCCTAACCCTCGGGTTACCGGGCCTTCTTTTCTTCCTTTTCTCCAGCAGACTTCTTCTTGGACTTCAATCACTTGGCCCAATGTACTTCTTCTGGTCCAGATCCGTTCTCCAATGCTCCAGTTTCGGTACATCCTATAAAACCTGCAAAACAAGACAAAACAGTACCAAAACAACGGGAAAATAGCATAGATGAAGAATTACGATCCTGGAAACATTCATGTAGCATTTAACATATATTTCACATAATAATGAGCCTATATATCCTCTCTTGAGTAGAATTCAAGGTGAATATAGGTATAATTATTGGTACCATTTAGAGCGTTATCAACTACCCCCTACTTAACTTTTGATCGTCCCGAGCAAAAAGGCGAAAAGAAAATAACACTCTGAGCAATACACAAGTTAATTAAAAACAACTATGCTTCACTAAGTCAAGATCAGGTCATGCCACTCATATCCATCAGTAACACATTAAACACTATTCAAGTCATGAGCCAATGTGTGTGTGCAATAACTTTCACAACCGCTTAGTGTCACGGATTTTATCTAAGCAAAATAAACAAGTAATAAATTTATAAATCTGGTATACCCCAAGTGTAGGGATCGTAGTATAACGATTAATACCGGAATCGATCTCAGGGAATCGGGGTATCTAGTTCATTAATTTTCCTAAGATTGATACCATTATTATTAAAGCCTAAAATAACAAAACGAAAAGTAAGCTGGACAGAGGATTGTCAGTCCAAAGCCAGGAAAGATCGTTGTGAACATAACTAAACTATAAACGAGAAAAACAATAAAACTCATAAAAGCATGATAATGACTATAGCGATTAAACATAGAACAAGCAATCATCCACCATCCCGCAACCCTTAATTTCCTCTCTAGATTATCTTATGATGATTTAACTAAACTTGTGATTCACCTATCAAAGGTATGAACTCCTAATCTCTTAGAAAAGTTCGCCTATCAATCTTTTATCTCTGGATCTTAAAGATTAACGCTATCAAACCAAGGTGCAAGATTTCTCAATCTAACAATCTAGATATTCAACCTAATCAACTCTCGTTACTTATAAGTTAAAGATCTATTCTTTCCTATGGTGATCTAGTGTTTACACTGATTCTCATCATATGGCAAACATCAATAGCAAAACATCTCCCGATATAAATTTGCATAACACATAATCATAGAAAAGAAACAACTTAATTAAAACTCACGAAATCATCCAAAGGAATAAATAAAAACGCTGCTGAAAAGTTTCACATGCTTGCCCCAAGTTTGATCAGCTTCAAGCCATCCTCATGAATCGAACAAGAAGAAACGACATAAAATAAAAAAAAACTAATCTAACCCTCGGTCGACCAAGCACCAAGGCTTGGCCGACCGAGCACAACTCGGCTTCAGAATTTAGGGTTCTCTGGCGGCTGCAATAATGTGTATATATGATGATTAGGGTTGAGAATGCGGCTGCTTTTATAGAAAACTAGGTCGGTTATGCTGATGTCGGCCGTGGACGCCCGTCCAGTCCTTATGGACGCTCGTTCAGTTGCTTTGAAATCTTCGAGTCGGGCCGAGCTGGATCAGACGCCCGTCCTATGTAATTTCAGACGCACGTCCAGCGAAATCTTCAAAACTCTAAATCAAATTTCCTCTCCTGGACGCTCGTCCATATCTTCAGACGCCCGTCCAGCCTGGACGCCAGTTCAATACTTCAGACGCCAGTCCAGGCTGCATGGGTAGTGAACGCTCATTTGATTCTTCAAATCTTCATTCCAATCCTCAACTTGCATCCTTCCCTTTCTATTCAAACTCCTTTTATGACATGTTTATGTACCTACAAAACCACAAAAACACGCAAAGTGTAAAACCATAGATAATTACCAATAAAATCACGAAATTAGCTCAAGTTTACACTTAAAGACTTTTTAAAACTCATTTTCTCAATAATTAGATTAAACCCTTAATTTCTATGCTAATTATATGAATATGGAGGAAATCATTATAAAATATAACGTTATAAATCGCATAAAATCACCCTTAACCCTTAGAAATGAAGACAATCTCACATTACATCAACCCGTAGTCGAACTAACCAGTCTCGAACATGTATTTGTTAATTAATTGAGCTGGCAAGGTAGATCGAGAACCGAGCATAAATTAATCTTAGGCTCACGTTTATCGGTCTATGCAAAAATTCGTGCGTCTTACGCTCCATTGACTAAGATATTGCCAAAGAGAATATAAATGTATATATTTCAATGCACTTCTCTTTCTTGGCGGGTGAACTCTCATTGATTTACCTATCCTCACGGCCTCACTCATGATAAACTACTGAATCCGAAATTCCTTTGCCTTTCTAAGCGTAAGTGAAATATGATTCGTGATGAAGCCAGGGTCAACTCTAGTCAATGCAATATGCTATTGACTACACACCAAGGGTAGTGAGTTATACGTGCTTAAAATGGTTGCTCATAACGGAATATGCGCTTAATACGCCACTAATTCAGAAGTGGACACTTTCTCTTACTCGTACAAAGGAAAACAAAGATGAAGTCAATTAACTCAAAAAGATCAAAGATATCATAATTTTTCAAAATTCTGTCGAAAGGAATCAAAGTCAAAGTGGTGAATCGTGCATCAAAGAGAATCAAGATAATCAATATAATGCTAAAAAAACCTAAGTGACGTTCCTCTACCCCTCACTTAATCGAAACATTGTCCCCAATGTGTGAGATGAGAAATGAAAAATGAAAAGGAATTTAGCTTCGGTTAAGGGCGGAACAAGAAGAAACGGATCGTCGTGCAAATCATCGGGCTCATGTAAATAATCCTTGAAGAATCTGCGCTAAGTATCTCAAGAAAACCAAGAAGAATAGTGGTGACAAAAAACTGTATAACAAAAATGCAGCAATAAAAGAGAAAATAATATAACTCCAGAACAATTTAAGCCGACAAAATCATTATATGATAATTATTCTGCTACATCAACTAAGTAGGAAAAGAAAAAGAAAAGCAAAAAGAAAAACATGAAAATGGAAAACAACAATAAAAAAGAAAGAAAAGCTAGTCATCATCAGAATAACCCTCCCAGTTGTCTCTAGGCTCAAAACCGGGAGGCGGTGCAGAACTCGAGACGGCAGCGGTGGAAGAGGATTCTCTATGACGAGGGGCAGTCCTAGGTGGTGGGGTAGCAGGCGGAACTCCTAGAAAGTCAATAATCCGATCCATCTTGCGATGTAGACTCGCAATCTCTCACGAGTTCTCCTCAAGCAAGGCTCACTGAGTCATCGGTGCTCCAAGCACCGGAGTACGCTCCCTCTCTGCTTTAACCCATCTATGTACTCTCGAGACTGACTGTGAACTGAGTTGTGGCTCAGGATCTTCCCAATCATCACTGACGAGCATCTTCACCTCGTCCTCTAAGGCAAACATATCAATCATCGGCCCATATGGTAACAGCTCTCGCTTAGAAGTGGCGGCAAGCTCATGGATATGGCTATGCATCAGTAGACCGATGTTGATTGGGGCACTCATCTCTAGATAGAACATCAACTCTGCCCTTGAAGTGGTGACAGAGACCGTGTGCTTAGTCGGAAGAAGGCGTGCAGAAACGAATCTATTGACCATCTTCCGGTCCCAGGATAGCTCATTCTCTAGGAAGATGGTGAGGGCTCCAGCAGGATTACACTTTCATTACACACCTAAGAAATCAGCGACCATATCCATCCTCTCAAAATTGGCAATGTTGCTCGAGGATGTGTGCTCATTCGGCCCCACCGGTGGATGTCTAACCCCAAAATGAGCGTTGATCCGCTTGATAGAGAAATCATCCTTGATACCGTGAACCATAGCATCAGTGGCTCCGGGGTTATGCGAAACATATGCATAAAATTCTCTTACCACCATGGCATTGAACCGGGCCGGTGCTTCAGCCATATCTAATAAATCTTGTACTTGTAGGGCACCCGGAAAAATCGAACCGCAATCATCCAAATCTACCCCTCGTTCTCGATCCACTGGCCTTGCATTCCAATGGCCTCGGAATGACTCGTAAATAGCTAGAGAATGGAACTGCGCAACCCCGTCTATCAATGTATTGGCATCTCCATATACAGTCTGGTAACCACTTGGACGAACTGCTGACCGTTGACGCTTAGGACCCATCCTAAATGAATACAAAATCTTTTTCTGGAAAACAACCCTCGGTAAACCAGAGGTGAGGTACGGTTTACCGGCCTGAATTTTTCTGGATATCTTACTGGGGTTGTGCCTCTGATAGTGGAAGAAGAAGAATCTCATCACTTCACCAATGCAGCAGCCAGACAACTCAGCAACAGAGTTGGAAAAAGGGTATTTAGGGTTTGGAAAATTGAAGAAAATGGTTTGGTTATGGTGGAGATATGGCGGTGATTGTGGCCGAAATATATGAAGAATGAAGAAATGGGAGAAGTTTGGTGAATGAAAGAGATGAAAATGATATGAATGATGATACTGGTGATGAAGGGATGGTTTAAATAGGAAGAATGGATTGAATGTGGATGGTTTGAATGGGATTGTGGGTAGAGAAGTTATTACGGTGAGTGATTTGAGGAGGTGATTGATGGGATTGAGGTAGAGTTATGGAGGAGTATGGGAAAGGATGAAAAATTTGAAAAGAGGGGAAAATGGTTCAGTTTCTGCTGACTGACCATATCTGGTGCAACGTGTGTCCTCCACGTGTCTCTAAAAATTCAGCTTTATAAACTGACGTTCAGAAATCTGAAAATCAAGCCTCGGTAACCCATAGGTTACCCTCGAGATACCGGGGGTATCTTTTCCCCAGATTTTTTATCTGCCTTTGCTGCACTTCTTACTCAACCTTTCTGCTCAATTCTGACCTCAAAGACTACCCTTTTATTCTTCAATTATTATTTTCGACTCAAAACCTAACCTACTTCACTAGAATCTGCAACGTGGTAAAAAAAACCTTTCCACAACCATTCGGTTTCAAGCCTAAGTTTGTGGTAGGATGAAAAAAGCTCGTCCCTTCATCTGGCTATTTTTATTCATTCCTAATCTACCTAAGGGTTTGAAGAATTAGTTCTGAGTTTATAGTCGCCAGCTCGACTTTCTTCAGATCTCCGATCAATCAAGGGTTGGAGTTCTAACTCGCCAAACTTTTGCTCCAGAGGTTTGCACTTTTATAGAACCTTTTTGAGCTCTCTTTCTAGCACGCCTTTGCCTTTTCGCTTGTGTGCTAGGTCTGCCTCTGCGTTGAGAATTACACTTTAAACCCAAGGACTCCATATTTTCAACTTTTAGCTCAACTCGTTCACTATGCAACACGGACGGACTAGCTTCCGTGGACATCTTGTCGTGGTCCTTTTCTTCTCTTTCTCTCAGCATTAGTCTCATTAACTCTTGCTCAACGGTTTCTATGACAACCTCTCTATGCTTATGCCCTTCGATTTCCAAAATTTCCATCTTTCCTGAAGCATACGTCATCTTACAACTCTCCGGTTGGTTTTCTAGGGGTTCTAAGATCTTAAAAGATACAACGTCATTATTCAACGTTAGTGTTATCTCCCCCTTATCGAAATCCATAACCGCCCTACTCGTCGCTAAGAAATGTCTTCCTAAAAGAACTGGGGCACTAGGGTCCTCGGGTACATCTATGACCGTGAAGTCAATAGGATATGTGAACCCTCATTGTACACTTTCTAAGCAGACCAGCAGGCATGTCTCTAGTTCTATCAACAAAAGTCGTGGTCCTTGTTTGATTCAATATGACCGGAAGTCTTATCTTTTGACAGAGGGAAAAAGGTAGATATTGCAACTCGAGCCAGAGCCACAGAGACCTATTCCTATGGATATTCCACTAATAGAAAATGGGAGTCTGAACGTGGCAGGGTCTCCAAACTTTACCACGGTGTTTGAGTCAGGGCAATCCTCATGCTCAAAAAACATCGTGTCAGGATCCTCTTCAGGATCGTCAGAATTGTAATCCGAAGATGTGTTAGGAAATCTATGTGGGAACGCAGCGGAATTCAAAAATTTATTTCCTATCGACTCAAGATCGACTTCGTTTAAGCAATAAACAAACAAGTAGTAGACGGTGGTTACCTTGGTTGATCTATAAGATCGACGCTTTGACCGTCTAAGGAGAGTAGTTCTGCATAGAGCCGCCCAAGTGTTCGGCCTCTACCGCTAGTCCACACGAACAGCCCGCCGGAATCCCATATTGGAGATTGCTATTGGAAAACTCCGGTTGCTAGACCGGCCTTTTTCCCCTCTCTCCAACTCTCTATATGATGCTCTCTATTTTACACAAGAACTATTAGTTCTTGGAATTGTGTTGTACAAAAGAGCTTGACACCCACCTCTTATTTATAGTCATAGGTGGCGCCCCAATAGAGTAGAAAGGAAGAAAACCTTTTCCCAATAAAATAAGGAAAATATATTTGATTGATTTATCTCATTTATTATAATATCTTATATCAAATAAATCTAGGATATTGTCAATATCTTATATTGAATATTCCCAAGATATTTTCAAGATCTTATATTGACAATATTTATCTTTTATTATATTACCATAAATCAATTTACACATGTGTATATATCGCATATATATATTACACAAATAAATCTATATAAATATATATCCATTACAAGTGTGAACATGTATATCTTATATATATATGTACAACACACGCATGATAGCTATATATATATATATATATATATATATATATATATATATATATATATATATATATATAAATATCTAATATTAATATATGGTAATACCATTAATTAAATTGCACAATCCAAGTGTATCTTATACACTTCAATGTGGCGCCCCAATAGTCAAAAGATTGACTTCCGGAATATTCTTTAATTAATATAATATTATTAATATATTGTATTTAATTTATTCATAATAAATAAATACCACCATATTAATTTACCACTATAACCTTTATAGTCTCGAGATAAACTTTCCTTATTTGGTTATCATCTATAACCACATTTTAATCCGGCTAGATGTTCTTATGTGTGTGACCCGATAGGCTTCCGAATATGTTGGCCGTAGACACAAAGTGCAAATTACGAAAATGCCCTTCATACCTAATGATCACGGGATAGCGTCTAGCAACACACCGTGACCCCCAATCATCGGAAGAGTCAAATGCAATGACTACTACCTTTCATATGAAACAGTTACCGTGTAAATTACAATCCTATCGCTGTAATAATATCCATACGGTCGTTAGTCGAGTGTCAAAACATCAACGACCGTATCCTATAATCTGGATATCATGCTCTCTCAAAGTAACAAATTTACTCCCACTTTGCAAAGATTCACGAGAGTAAGACATTCCATATAAGAAGGCCATTTCGGATATTCGATCCCAATCATAGGATACGCGATTCCCGGACGACCAACCATGTATACTCCGCATGCTTCAATATCATACCCAATCACTACCGCATGATCGCCCCGTGGCTAGGGGAAACCTCAATAGTGTCAAAGCATGACAATCCACACCGTGATGCCATGAAGACTCCGGTCCAAAGGATAATTACACAACCGTCACATAGTGTGACACTTATCCGTGTAAGTGGGTCGATCCTAACGTCGCGCATTCTCTAATACACGTCCACGTGCGGTCCAAGTGTCTCTACACTTCGATAGATTTAGATCTATCCCCGCCTTTAAAGATGAAGACATCTAATACGTGCTAGTCTGCTCATACTATCAATGCCCGTTTAATAGTACATCGACTGAGACATTTAAGTATCAAACTTATTAAAGTGATTAGAGATCTCATCAACCATAATCGCCTATCATGGTTTCTCTATCACAGTTTAATACTAAGGACGTTATCATATAACAATTCATAATTGGTTCTTTAAAAGAACATATATATGACAACATAAAAGCCATTTTATATATGTATAAACATAAAGAAATAGTAGAAATGATCCGACCTGGTCGGATCCGGTCCAACCCGATTGGGTTTAGGACACTATTCCAACAATCTCCCACTTGGCCTAAAACCAATCACTCGCACATACAAGTCCAAGTTGAAACACAAGAATCTCATGCAATACTCGCAACTAGCCCTAGCCATAAACGGATCGCAATCCGTGGGGACTCAGACTATCTTCATATCACGTTCCATATGATCAAGTCAAAGGAACCGCCTCAACACACACACGAATCTCTGACGAGACCCTGGTCCTTGCTTCAAGCAATAAATCCACTTACTATATCAGCTATATAGAAAAGGTGGAAGAACCGTACAAGGTTCAAGAATGAACCTTCTAGATCCATGTACTGCTCCCGCTGCGCCTCTAAGGCACTACTGTTTTTGGCTAATTGTAGAGTTTACAGGGGACCCATAGGCTAGAACATTTCCAGCTCACTGTATCACTTAAACAAAGTGACTGCAAACCCAGACTGTAGCTCCCACTCGCCTTCATAAGACTCAGGATATATGTCTGTATATCTACGTTTATTTAATTCCAAGTTTCAATAAACTAGGAAACTTTCCTTAACTTGTTTAAGGATATTCTCGACATTCACCAGATTTACTTTAATACTTGCTCATGACTATTCATGGACTAGAACATTTCCAGCTCACTGTATCACTTAAACAAAGTGACTGCAAACCCAGACTGTAGCTCCCACTCGCCTTCATAAGACTCAGGATATATGTATGTATATCTACGTTTATTTAATTCCAAGTTTCAATAAACTAGGAAACTTTCCTTAACTTGTTTAAGGATATTCTCGACATTCACCAGATTTACTTTAATACTTGCTCATGACTATTCATGGACTATGAACATCTGGCATTACCTTTATGTTGGTTTCTATCGCAGTAGCGAAGGAAACCTTCCATAAGCATCATCATTCACCTTATCATTAGGACGAACGTCCTAACATAGATAGATCTTGAGAACGCTGACTAGCAGTATCCCCGTCGCGACCTATGCTAAACTCTTTTAGCATCACATCTATATAGGCAAACAATAATCTAACAGCAGTTAAATCTATCACTATAGATTCTTATTTCTAAAAATAAGAACTGCTAATCCAAGTGCTTTCGTAAAGAACTTGAACTACCAAACATTAATTGACTGTGACATGGGGTATTAATTCTCGAGAGAGATATCTAATACCTTACTCAAAAAATCATAACACACTCCCACTATCCATCTTGCACATGGGCATATCCTTCTTTTGACTCAATCAAACTCCTTTGATTATCAAACAAAGAAATCGTCTAGAGAAACTTGTTTGAGTCCATAAATGGATCTCGTGGGCTTATATATCATGTCATCGTCTATGAACATCGAGCTTTCTACCCAACGTCTTCAGCACTATCATATAGCCATGATACTAAGTTACAACAAGCATAGTCTGAATAGAATGGGGCTCACCTTTTAGGACATTCCTCTGGTAAGACAGATTTGGGTTCATAACCTGGTTGTCACTCATGGAATCTAATTCAGATATCATGGCTCCTGGCCATATCTCTCAATCTTGCCTCTCAAACATTCTTTCATAAGTCGTGAGATATTCATTCTTCAAGATGAACATACCAACAGCCTTTTCAGGCTTGAGGTTATCCAAAGACTTACAGAACTTTTGTGTGCACTTTGAGCGTGTTATATACACCTCATCGCTATCATGGCGTCTGCTCATGTTCCAATGGTTGAATGTATCTTTGTGGTTCTCAAACTCTTTTGAGATCTGATTCACTCCCACTGCTTCTTTTGGAAGAAACACTTCCTTTAAGACAAAGATTTTTGGAGACAAACATTTTGCTCCACGGACAAGTAAATAATATCCAGCGTGCTAGCTAAGATATTCCACAAAGTTGCATATGTTGTACTAGGCTCCAAACCTTTCTGACTCTGCCTACGACAACTTCAAATCATCGGTTAAGATAGATTCGACATTATCATTTTCCATATCTAATATGGAATTTATTCAACCTTTATCTTTGGAACTCCGTTAAGTATAAGTGCACTATCCCGAAATGGGTAAGGGATACTTTGCATGGCTTGCGTCACATCTTTATCATATAAAGTGTTGCTTCCATTCTGGGAACACAATCTAATTGCGTATCCCAAATATGGTATCCTTCAAAGGAGAATCTTATTCCTTTTTAGACGACTTCTGAAACACCCTTCAGGTATTAATTACTTCAATCCAATTGAAGATTAATTCCTAAGTAGCTCATCAATCTCATATTCGTACTAGTTCGAACTTTTCGGGCTTCTGAATTATGCACTTCACTGAGTACACTTGACTATTTCTAAAAATAGTCATAGAGATTTAACGAATAATTATTTGTGGCATTTATTGTCACAAGCCAACAAACAACGGTATGTTTAGGCTTTAGACAATTTTTCTAGATTTACAACTTTTTCATAAAAGGGTATTTTAGTCATCTTTAGGTAAGATACGTATTACCCACATGATTCATAATCATATGGTTCAACATCATCAGAATGACGTTTAATTACACGCTTCCCTCCCAGAGAGACTATGTCTAGAACAACCACAAATATTAAGGATAACAGCCACACAAATATTTAGTTGAGATCTTGTCACATATATCAACTATATAGTGACATCAATCTAGTATGTTAGATTCAAAGTGACCTTCCAACTTTATCGAATAACATTTATTCTTTACAATTGAATATGTCTCTCAAATCCTCGACGGATAACTCAAAATACGTTCTTCATAAGAACCGAACATAATAACATTTATTTAGTTCCTTATCGGTTTACTAGATCCAGAATATGGTAAGTATTACAACATTTGCTTCACCTTCCATATCTGTATTTAATCTTTCTAATTTAATCACACTCGTAAGATATCATATATCTAAGAGTTGACTTGAGCTTAGATAGATTTATCTCAACAGACTTGCCTATAATAGAAACTTCAATAAGTTCTCTATTTAAGCACATGCCCTAACTTTCCTTTTCAACCCTTTTAAGCACTTGAAAAATGTTTCTTAGTGTAGTCTTCATAAGACTTAAGAAAGATCACAAGAGCTATGTCTTTGATTTCCTTTCATAAAGAAAATCTAATGTTTTTTAAATAGTTTATTTAACCTTTCGAATCGTATTCAAAACATTGACTATTTAATTAACATTTAAGCAATGATAGAATTAAGTCGATACTTAAATCTTACAATTTTGAAAACAACCTTTTCAAAATTAAACGTGGTCATTCTTATCCAACGATTAAATTAATTGTCATCGTATGACTGAATGGTCATCTTGGATCGTATCCAATTTATGACTAATTCATTGAAACTTATTTCAAATGATTTAATCTATCATGAGCTTCCGCTTTCATTAATAATTAAAGTCTCGGAGCACTGCATCAATTATGTAATCTCCTTGTCTCTAACTACTATTACGGGATTGCTTATGTCATTGCTTATTTTAAAAGGATTAAAATTTACTTAACCATTCTTGAGAACGTTTCTCAAACAGTGAAAATTTGGTTTTACTAATCGAGAATAAAACATAAATATAAAGTTTGCTAAAACTACAACATAAAAATGAAGATAAAAGTGTTATTGTCTATACACGCAAAATCAAATATGGTCTTTGGGATTATGATTTTGCTCCCACTAGTCAACTACTCCCAATTGACTTTCAAGGATTTTTTTTCAAAATCCTTTAGTGGCTGGAATCCTATCTAGTTGACTCGATCCCCGACGTGGGACGATCGACCGGGTCAATTTCGACGGGTAGGTACTTCTTACCTATCGCGTCTAACGCGACTTCCAGTGGTTTGACTAGTCAACTCTTTGACAATTCACATCGTCTATGTGATAGTCAACCTTATGTCTCTAAAATCGAGGCGGTCCCGGCGTGGGCCAATCACCGCAAGATTCTTAGTCGAGTCGTAACCCAAGTATTCATGAGATCTCATAACGATCATATCTCGATAATGACGATATACCCGTGGTAGGTCAACTCCCAACGTGGGCCGATCAGTTGGATCCGAACAAGGGCTCTTCACTGTCATATAATATTGGGAGACATATTATAACTCGATTTTTGTTGTGGGAGTAATTTTAAATTAATTCACTTAATTAATTTCGAATTAATTCTCTTAATTAATTTATTACGGTCTCATCATGTATATCTATCTCTATAGACATACGTCCTACACATTCATCTAAATCGTGCCTAGTTATGCATCTATCGTATCATATAAAATAAATACAAGCACAAAATAAATAAATGCGTAAAGTAACCGGTATGATCATGGACTTTTCCTAGGTGCGGTTTCGAATACAAACTGACGAAACCGCATGTCACAATCTAAGGGTAGTTGCAACCGCCAATAGGATCTTTAATGCTCCATTCTCCAATGGGATCTTTATTTTCGTCTTTCTTTGGTCTCCATCTTCTGCTCCATTCTTGTTACATTTAATTCTATCTAATAAAATAAATACACCCGCCGCACACGGGGGGAGCCAACGGGAATGGGATAAATGCAGAAAATAAACTAGGTCACGTTCTTCATAACGGCCTAGGACAATTTTTAAACCAACAGAAAAATTAAATCATTCACATCTATCCTATCGGTCGAGTCCATGATCAATCGGGGTCCATATAATCATATTATATCTACTATATCTATTCCATACAATAAAATCTTATGAAAAAGATAAAATTAAAATTTAACTACTTGCGTCTTAATTAATCAATTAACATTTAATCTATTAAATAATTTTATCCAATCAATTAACTAATTAACATTTAATTAATTAAATGATTTTAATCGAAATAAAATTAACGATTAATTTTAAACCGATTTTAATTTTAATTTTAATTAATTAGAACTATTCCAAAATAAATCAAAATTAAAATTATTTCTCTTTTGTTTCTTTCCTTTTGATTCGTAATCAAAAGGGATGCCTTTGGTTTCCTAAACCAAATTTGGCTTAGGCCTGGCCACTTTCCAAAATCAAAATTTTGGAAGTGGCCTAGGCCTAGGCCTTTTACAAATCAAATATTTGAAAAGGGCCTAGGCCTATTCCAAATCAAATATTTGGAAAGGCCAAATAATTTTGGTTTAGGCCTGGCCACTTTCCAAAATCAAAATTTTGGAAGTGGCCTAGGCCTAGGCCTTTTTCCAAATCAAATATTTGGAAAGGGCCTAGGCCTATTCCAAACAAAGTTTGGAAAGGCCATTATTATTTTAATGCCATGTGGCATCCCAATGGCCCAAACTATTTGTACCATTGGTTAGCCACATGACACAACTAAACAAAAGACGAATTACCAATCACAACCATGAACCATGTAGATACACAAAATACACAAAACAAAAAGAAAGAGACCCGCCAAGCAGCCGCCGGCCGCCGGACGGTGGTGGTGCCGCCGCCAGTCGGCCGAGCACCACCCGATCTCCTTTTTTTTCAATATTCTTTTCGTGTATCGTTTTGCGAATCTAAATTTTTTCATCTTTTAATTACATGATTTAAAACGATAAAATTAACTACGCAAAATAACATGCTTATTGCTTAAGCTCGAACCTAGCTCCGATACCACTGTTAGGAAATCTACGCGGGAACGCAGCGGAATTCAAAAATTTATTTCCTATCGACCCAAGATCGACTTCGTTTAATCAATAAACAAACAAGTAGTAGACGGTAGTTACCTTGGTTGATCAATAAGATCGACGCTTTGACCGTCTAAGGAGAGTAGTTCTGTATAGAGCCGCTCAAGTGTTCGGCCTCTACCGCTAGTCCACACGAATGTACTCACCGAATCCCATCATGGATTGCTATTGGAAAACTCCGGTTGCTAGACCGGCCTTTTCCCCCTCTCCAACTCTCTATATGATGCTCTATTTTACACAAGAACTATTAGTTCTTGGAATTGTGTTGTATAAAAAGAGCTTGACACCCACCTCTTATTTATAGTCATAGTGTGGCGTGAATAGAGTAGAAAGGAAGAAAACCTTTTCCCAATAAAATAAGGAAAATATATTTGATTGATTTATCTCATTTATTATAATATCTTATATCAAATAAATCTAGGATATTGTCAATATCTTATATTGAATATTCCTAAGATATTTTCAAGATCTTATATTGACAATATTTTTCTTTTATTATATTACCATAAATCAATTTACAGATATGTATATATCACATATATATATTACACAAATAAATCTATATAAATATATATCCATTACAAGTGTGAACATGTATATCTTATATATATGTACAACACACACATGATAGCTATATATATATATATATATATATATATATATATATATATATATATATATATATATATATATATATATTAATATCTAATATTAATATATGGTAATACCATTAATTAAATTGCACAATCCAAGTGTATCTTATACACTTCAATGTGACGCCCCAATAGTCAAAAGATTGACTTCCGGAATATTCTTTAATTAATATAATATTATTAATATCTTGTATTTAATTTATTCATAATAAATAAATACCACCATATTAATTTACCACTATAACCTTTATAGTCTCGAGATAAGCTTTCCTTATTTGGTTATCATCTATAACCACATTTTAATCCGGCTAGATGTTCTTATGTGTGTGACCCGATAGGCTTCCGAATATGTTGGCCGTAGACACAAAGTGCAAATTACTTAAAATGCCCTTCATACCTAACGATCACGGGATAGCGTCAAGCAACACACCGTGACCCCCCAATCATCGGAAGAGTCAAATGCAATGACTACTACCTTTCATGTGAAACAGCTTACGTGTAAATTACAATCCTATCGCTGTAATAATATCCATACGGTCGTTAGTCGAGTGTCAAAACATCAACGACCGTATCCTATAATCTGGATATCATGCTCTCTCGAATTAACAAATTTACTCCCACTTTGCAAAGATTCACGAGTAAAGACATTCCTTATAAGAAGGCCATTTCGGATATTCGATCCCAATCATAGATACGCGATTCCCGGACGACCAACCATGTATACTCCGCGATGCTTCAATATCATACCCAATCACTACCGCATGATCGCCTGTGGGTGGGGAAACCTCAATAGTGTCAAAGCATGACAATCCACACCGTGATGCCATGAAGACTCGGTCCAAAGGATAATTACACAACCGTCACATAGTGTGACACTTATCCGTGTAAGTGGGTCGATCTAACGACGCATTCTCTAATACACGCCCACGTGCATACCCAAGTGTCTCTACACTTCGATAGACGAGATCTATCCTCGCCTCTTAAAGACAGAAGACATCTAATACGTGCTAGTCTGTTCATACTATCAATGCCCCGTTTAATAGTACATCAGCCTAGAGACATTTAAGTATCAAACTTATTAAAGTGATTAGAGATCTCATCAACCATAATCGCCTATCATGGTTTCTCTATCACAGTTTAATACTAAGGGAGTTATCATATAACAATTCATAATTGGTTCTTTAAAAGAACATATATATGACAACATAAAAGCCATTTTATATATGTATAAACATAAAGAAATTGTAGAAATGATCCGACCCAGTCGGATCCGGTCCAACCCGATTGGGTTTAGGACACTATTCCAACAAGATGATATATCAATTAATTCACAAGGAAACTCACCCGGATGATACGTGCTATACTCCTTCAGGCCGTCTTCAGGCTCTTGCTTGATTGTTTTTTTCTCTTTTTCCAACCGTTTCTTTATAGTCTCATAATGATCTCGTGCTTCAGATCCAGGATACAAGGAAATGGGTGTGATATTCAATATTGTCCTAGGCATATTGTTTGTCTTGTTTGCTCTTTTTCAACTTTGAATGGATCGAATTTCTGAAGTGTTCTGATCAACCTGCAAAAAGACATAACAAAACAAAGAAAAGGTTAGCAACTTCCGCTTCAGCTGGGTGTGATCCCAACTGTTGTGGACCTACTAACTAAAATCAACAGGGAATAACACAGAATAACATGAACTGTTCAGAAATCGATTTTCCAGGCCTCGGCAACTCGAAGATTACCTTCAGGAAACTGGCCCTGAATTTTCTCTTTCTGGCAGTTTAACATATGCAGGGTTGATACAGAACGACTCAAGACTCAAAATAAAATAAAATAAAATAAAAGATAAATGACTTCTTAATTAGAATTAAAACGTTTAAAAATTGGCCATTGTCCCCGGCAATGGCGCAAAAAATCTTGATCGCGTGTAATGATGACAGTTAAAATATTCCTAGTTAAGTCATCAATTCTAACCTTAAATCGGAGTTAATTGTATATATTTCATATTTAATCACGTGTTTATATGTATTATTTAATGATAAGTGATTATTAATATGATAATTGGTATTTAGCTGTTTTTATTATAAAAGAGCAATTAAATTGTGTGATAAATGCTGATTTTGCAGATCATGATAAATCGGGAAGATAATTATCATGCAATCAGGGAGATCTCAAGATAAAAGAGAAGAAAATCGGAGCATTGAAGAAAAGATCAATCGAGATCAATTCAAAAGCATGGAGTGGGGAACAAGTCGAGACGAACCAAAGTGAAAACGCTGAAGAAGAAGGAGGCTCGGTCGACCGAGCCATGCCATTCGGTCGACCGAGCGTATAGGGTCGGTCACCCGAGCCTAATGTGATAAATGCATGTCAATCTTCTGGATTCTCCCTATGTCGGCTACAACTCCTATATAAACAGCAGCCACGATGTTGAGAACACACACCACTACAACACAAAACAATTCATACAATTTTAGATTTTGAGTTTTAGTTTTATTTTCTTTATGTTCGTTCATTGTGGATTCGTCGGATTCTCCGATTAGGGAGCGCATTAAAGAGTGGGAGTCACTCTCGTCTTCGAGGGTATGACTATTCAATTATGCAATCTTTATTTGTAGATCTGATATATTTTATTATGGAGTAGTTTTATTTGTATTGATTGCGTGATGTAGATTATTTTACGAACCCATGTGTTTAGGTTAGAAACGTTAAGAAGTAATCATGATTTGTACCAACACAGAACTGTGTTCGGTCGACCGAGACGTGTCATTCGGTCGCCCGAATGCAGTCGTTCGGTCGACCGAGTGTGGCAATGTGTAGGGCAATATTATGATCGGCTTCGACTACATCAAATTCTCTGATTTGGAATTAAAACGAGTAATTAAACCTGATCAACTTAATTATTTGTCATCATAATTTAACATGAAACCCAAAATGTGATTGTTACTTAGGATATAGATTGAATCGGCATCTAAGAAGTACGCCTTACCCTAGGAATGTTGCTTAGATGAGGTTACGGTTTATACCGGCATCCCTAGTTTCGTAATTGTGTCAGAAGTTATATGAGATGGAGGCATTAAAAGGCGAAGTCACGTAATGGAGGCACGATGATTTAGAGGGCCTAACCGAGCTAAATCTACCTTGTGGGATGACTCCGTAGTCATAATAATTAATCTTTAACGCTTGTTTTGTCTCGTTATCATCCTAATTCACATGGGGAGTTATAATCTACTAGCGTAATCAATACCATTTGTTTAGATAATATCAGCCGTATTATCCGTGTTTTAGTAGGCTTTAGTCTGTCTTTGTGTCTTGTGGTTGTCACTATTTTATTTATTGCATTTAAGTTGGTCGTAGACCGCCTTCCAATTTAGTTCTAATAAGATAAAGTTGTGTTTTATTTGTGCCGAGTCCTGTGGGATCGACCTCTCGACTCTATCTAGCTATACTACAATTGAACCTAGTTCTCTTGCTAGTGTGTTAGTAGGCATCGAGTTAATAGTTTAACTTGACCTCCATCAAGTTTTTGGCGCCGTTGCCGGGGACTCGAGTCATTAAATTAAAATATAGTTTATTTTGTTGGAACTGGATTCGTGAATATTCTGTGAATAAGAGTCTGTATATTAAAACAGTGTCGTAAAAAAAAAAAAAAATAATAAATAAAAAAGAAAAAAAAAGCGTTCGATCGACCGAACAACAGCTCTCGGTCGACCGAGAATTAGTTTTCTTTTACGCTTACGCTCGTATCGACGCTTTACAATATTACGCTTCGCTTTTTTATCTCGCTTTCTTTTCTCAAACTTATTTCGAGTCCTGTTTTAGTTTTACTTAGTTAGTTAAAGGCCTAGCCTTTACTAGTGATTAATTGTTTTATTGTTGTTTACTATTTTATAGTACGCTACTCGGAAATCAAAGGAACCGCTTGAACCTTATAATCCTGAGATAGAAAAATTTGCGAGAAGGAATAGGAAATTAGCTAGGGAACTGGCTAAACAAGGAGAAGAGGATCCAAATCTTGAGGAAAGAGAGCAAGGGGTGGAAGAAGGACATACAACCGATCATTCTGAGCATTCCGAATCTGAAACAGAAATGGAAGGAAATCCGGTCAATCCAAACCAGGTACCTAATCCTGTTATTAATCCTGTTATCAATAATGCCAATAATGTGAATGCAAATGCTAATAATGAGAACCAAGCCCTAGTTCAAGGAGCGAGGCGCACTTTGCAAAGTTATGCAACGCCCACTATTGAACAATTCATTCCCGCTATAGTAGCACCGCAAGATGCTGCGGAAGTCTATCACCCTAGGCCTAATGTAATTCAAATGGTGACCAATTATTCTACTTTTCATGGAGTCCAAAACGAGGATCCTGGTGTTCACGTGATGAATTTCTTGGAAATCGTTAGTCTTGTGAAACTGCATTAATCCCGGAGGGTAACATTCGTCTTAAGCTTTTCCCTTTCACTTTGAAAGATAAAGCTAAGCAATGGCTTCTCTCTCTAGAGGCTGGATCAATCACAACTTGGGAACAATTATTGCAAAAATTCATGAATAAGTATTTTCCCTTAGGAAAAACTTTTAAGTTACGCCAAGATATCCTAGGATTTAAGCAACAACCTGGGGAGAGTTTTGATCAAGCTTGGGAGCGTTTCAAGGAAGCTATGAGGAAGTGTCCTCATCATGACATCTCTCTTTGGCTTTTAATGCAAACTTTTACCATGGGTTGAGAGAGACCGAGAAAATTAGAGTAGACGCCTCCAAAGAATGGAGCGCTTTGTTCTTTATCTCCGAGGAGGCACAAGGGAAGATGGAGCAAATAGCGATGAATAGCCAATGGGAGGCAATGACATAGCTACTTCATGAAGATGGCACGATATATTTGATGATAGTGCATCCACCAAAATCTTAGAACAACTTTCATTATCAATAATAAGGTAGATGGGATGCAAGAGAGGATGACAAGAGTAGAAAAAGAGGGGCTGGAATCGAGGTAGCACCTCAAGGTGAGAATGCTGGTACTGAAGAAGCCAATTATGTCGGGGGAGGGTATAGACCTAATCATAACCATCCTGGATTCCGATATAGTGACATTAACGCAGGAGAAAGGCCTAAACCGCCTACCCCTTATGTACCACAGCAGACTAAAACTTTTGGTTGGGAAGCTGCGATAGAAAAACTGAGTAATGTCGTCACTGACAATATGGGGCAACTTTCAAAATCTATGGCTGAGTTAGCCACTAACTTTAGCCAATATTGTCAGAAGACAGATGCCAAAGTAACCAACCAGGAAGCTTTAGTTCAAAATCTCACGCACCAGGTAGGACAACTAGCTGAGCAAGTCTCAACTAGACCTCCTGGAGGGTTGCCAAGCAACACTGAGAAGAACCCTAAGGATTTGAATGCGATCATGACAAGAAGTGGAAAGGAGGTAACTCCACCATCCTTGCAAGAGAAAGAAAAAGTCACAAAGAATAAGGATAGTGAGCCAAGCAATGAGACTAATACTTCCGAGACTTTGCCTGAGCAAAGAACGATAAAAAGAACCTCGCCGCCCTAGAGTTGAACTTTACGATAACAAGTATCCAATTTTCACTAATGTCGACCCTTCAACTCTACCTTATCCTCCACCAAAGCCGAATCCTAAGTTTGATAATAAGAGGTATAAGAAGTTCGTGGATATGTTTAGTAAGTTACAAATCAATATACCCCTAGTTGAAGCACTAGCCGAAAATGCCCGAGTACACCAAGTTTTTAAAAGACGCCGTCTCCACTAAAAGGAAACTTCTAGATTTAGAGACCATATGCCTTAATGAGGAGTGCTCAGCCATTCTTCAACATAAGTTACCCCCAAAATGCAAAGATCCGGGAAGTTTTCTCATTCCCTGCACCATAGGTAACATATGTCTGAACAAAGCTTTGTGTGATCTAGGAGCAAGCGTGAACCTGATGCCACTATCTATTTTTCGGAAGCTAGGCATGAAAGATCTTAAGAAGACCTCAATCACATTGCAATTAGCTGACTGTTCTGTTAAGGAACCGTGTGGAGTGGTTGAGGATGTGCTAGTAAGAGTTGAAAAGTTTGTATTCCCTGTCGACTTTGTGGTATTAGATATGGAAGCTAACTACGAGGTACCATTGATATTAGGGAGACCTTTCATGGCTACTAGTAGAACGCTAATTGATGTTTACAAAGGCGAGTTGGTGTTAAGAGTGAACGAAGAGAGAGTTGCATTCAATGTCTTTGACACGATGAAGCAACCTGATGATGGAGAGGATGCATGTTTCATGTTAGATTCCATTGACAGGATCGTTCAAGAATTTCAACAACATGAAAGTACCAAGGATTTTCTAGATGCTGTCTTAGAAGAAGAAGATGAAGTCAAGTACGTGAGTAATGAGGAGGAGAAGATGATATGGCCCGGATGTAGTAGAGGGACCCCAAGACCGGTAGAGGAAGTAAGTGCTGCAGAGATTGAAAGATTCTATCATAGACCAACGTGGCATAAGTACTTCGAACTTAAACTCACTGGTCAAAAGTTGAAGACCTCTTTGGAAGAACCTCCCACAAATTTGACTTTAAAACCTCTTCCTGCGAATTTGAAGTGTGTATTTCTTCAAGATGAGACTTTGCCGCTAATCATATCTTGTTCCTTGACGGACTTACAAGAGGAGAAACTAATGAGAGTACCGCGGAGCATTTGGATGGACCATAGCTGACGTTAAGGGCATTAGTCCTAGCGTATGTATGCACAAAATCTCCGTGGACCCTGAGAGGAAAGCGGTTGCACAACCTCAAAGGCGTTTAACCCCACAATTAAAGGACGTGGTTAGGGATGAAGTTATAAAAATGCTAGAAATGGGAATTATATTTCCAATTGCTGATAGCGAATGGGTGAGCCCTATCCATGTAGTTCCCAAGAAGGGAGGATTGACGGTGCAAGCCAATGAGTTGAATGAGTTAATTCTGTGAGGCTAATCACCGTCATCGAGTATGCATAGACTTCAGAAACTAAATGATGCGACTCGTAAGGACCACTTTCCTCTTCCCTTCATCGATCAAATGCTCGAGAGACTGAGCGGGCATGCTTTCTATTGTTTTCTTGACGGGTATTCGGGATACTATCAAATCCACATCTCGCCCGAAGATCGTGAGAAACGACATTTACATGCCCATATGGGACATTTGCTTATAATCGAATGCCATTTGATTGTGCAACGCCCCGTGACATTTCAACGGTGTATGATGTCATTGTTTGCGGACATGGTGGAAGATTTCTTGGAAATCTTTATGGATGATTTCTCCGTGTTTGGAGACGATTTCGATTCATGTCTCACACATCTAGCACGAGTGTTGAAGAGATGTGAAGAGACTAATCTTGTGCTTAACTGGGAGAAGTGTCATTTGATGGTTACGGAAGGTATAGTACTAGGTCACCGCATATCAAGGAACGGTATAGAGGTGGATAGAGCCAAAGTTGAGGTGATCGAGAAATTACCTCCACCTACTAATCTTAAAACTTTGCGAGGTTTTTTAGGCCACGCCGGATTTTATCGTAGGTTTATCAAGGACTTTTCCTTGGTCTCTAGACCTCTTACCGAATTATTGGCCAAGGACGTACCATTCGTGTTTTCTAATGAGTGCATAAAAGCTTTCAACGAAATAAAAAGTAGACTGATCACTGCACCCGTTCTGGTCGCACCGGATTGGGATCTGCCATTCGAACTGATGTGTGATGCAAGTGATACTGCTGTTGGTGCCGCTTTGGGTCAGAGAAAGGATAAGATTTTTAGGCCCATTTATTATGCAAGTCGGACTTTGAATGCTGCCCAAAGAATCTATGCAACAACGGAGAAGGAGCTTTTGGCCGTTATCTTTGCTTTTGACAAATTTAGATCTTACTTAGTGGGATCTAAAGCCACTGTGTGGACTGACCATGCGGCTCTTAAGTATCTCCTAGCAAAGCAAGATTCAAAGCCGAGACTGTTGAGATGGATTCTACTGTTGCAAGAATTTGACGTAGAAATCCGAGATAAGAAAGGAAGTGAGAACGTGGTGGCCGATCATCTATCGCGTTTACAATTAGAGGATGGTGAGGAATTACCTAAGATAGGAGAATCTTTTCCTGATGAGCAACTTTTCTCCATCACCACCATCAGGGGACATAATGATTGTCTTTGCAGCTTTCTTCGCGAATAGAGGTTGTGAAGGAGAAGAAGCAACCATGGTTTAGTTTGTTTGTCAATTATCTATCCGCAAAGTACCTGCCACCAAATCTCACTGTCCAAGAAAGGAGAAAGTTCTTTAAAGATCTTAGACATTATTATTGGGATGAACCGTACTTGTTTAAGCTAGGATCTGATAATGTTTTTCGAAGATGTGTGCCAGAGGAAGAGTATAATGATATCCTGAAGCATTGTCATTCTTATGAAGTTGGAGGACACTAGGGGGGAGATAAAACTGCAGCCAAAGTCCTCCAATGCGGTTTTTATTGGCCGACATTGTTTAAGGATGCACACCAATATGCAAAGGCATGTCATGCCTGTCAAATGACAGGTAATATTTCAAGGAGAAATGATATGCCACTCAAGAGCATCTTAGAAGTTGAGCTTTTTGACGTTTGGGGAATAGATTTCGTTGGACCCTTCACGTCATCATTATCTAACCGATACATCTTAGTTGCTGTTGATTATGTATCCAAATGGGTTGAGGCCATTGCTTCACCTACTAACGATGCTAGGGTTGTGGTTAGATTCTTGAAGAAGAACATTTTTACAAGGTTTGGGACGCCGAGGGCAATTATAAGCGACAATGGTAGTCATTTTTGTAATAAACCGTTTGAAAGGCTGATGATTAAGTATGGGGTTCGACATAAGCTAGCAACTGCATATCACCCCGACTAGCGGACGTGTAGAAGTCACCAATCGAGAGATAAAGCGTATCCTGGAAAATCGTCAATACGACTAGGAAGGATTGGTCGTTACGCTTAGACGACTCTTTATGGGCTTATAGGACTGCATATAAAACTTCGATTGGAATGTCAGCATATAGGATTGTTTTTGGAAAGGCATGTCATCTACCTGTGGAACTGGAACACCGGGCCATGTGGGCAACAAGGATGCTAAATTTTGATGAGACGTTGGCCGGTGAAAAGAGGATGTTAGAATTAACTCGCCTGGAAGAGTTTCGTTTAGAGGCATACGAGAATGCCAAGATTTTCAAGGAGCGCACGAAGAAGTTCCATGACAAAAAGATTCTGGATAGGACCTTTCAAGAGGGTGATCTGGTTCTCTTATACAATTAAGCGCTAAGACTCTTCCCGGTAAGTTGAAATCAAGATGGTGTGGCCCATTTCAAGTACAACAAGTCTTTCCTTCTGGAGCGGTGGAGCTATTCAATTTCAAAGACGAGTCCAGATTTGTGGTCAATGGACATCGTATAAAGCATTATCACGGGCTTCCGCCTGCTGCTGAGGAGGAGGTTTTGTACCTCGATGACCCCGCTCTACGAGTAAACCATCTTGAGCCGAGTCGAGCTAGCGACTATAAACTTAGAACTACTACTTATCACTATCTTTTTCGCTTTCTTTTTAATAAAGTAGCATGCGCCTATCACGGTTTTTTTTTCATCTCGCCATGTTCCGAGTCTAAGTTCGAATAAACGAGGTTTTTCCTTGATAGCCGCCATGCGAGTTTTTAGGTTTAAATCCTTTTGGTCTTGTCCATGGCGTATAAAGTAAAGTGGCTTAAATTGTTTTTAGATATTTATATCTAATTATCGCCACGTTATTTTATATAACTTCCATGCAGATATGGTATTTGACGATTTCGTGGAGCTTGTTTGTTTATACAGATGTGTCTGCCTCTACACGCGTGTGCGATGATTACTCCGATATTATTCCTTTACTTGGGAGCCGTTTCCAGAGCTAAGTCTTTCATCTTGAACTCTCATTTATTTTTGTCATTGAGGACAATGCCATGTTTAAGTGGGGGGCAGGGGACTTAGCTATATGTTGTGCTATATCTTTTGAGACAATATTGAGCCAAATTTCAAATTTTTATGGATAAATGCCAAGTTTAACTCGTACCCTTAAACTTGTTAAGTTCTTATACTTAGAATTGATAGGAAATGAACCAAGGTTGCGCGAGTACGTGGTCATGTTATACTTTTGCGATAAATTGTTAGTAGACTTAAGGATATTCATGCCAACAATTGCAAGTAGTTAGGTATTGTTCAATTACTCAACATGTGAATCGCTTAGTACCGCATGAGTTATAATAATTGAAAAAAGTATGTGTACAATGCTTAGATAATTGATTATGAGGACCCAGTGTCAACATTTGTCGACTGATGTATTCTGATCTTCTAGCCAACAAGAGCGGAGTAATAAGCTTGGGACGTACCTGTGTTTCGAATGTATTAAAACACTGGGCTTGTAGTAACATTACCAAAGTAGCCCCGCTTGTGGTAATATTCGATGCTATGCTTAATCTAAGATAGGGGATACTTATGAAAAGTTTTCTTCCTTGAGATTAGTAGTATTCGAAAAATATGCAAAAATGGAAACAAATTTTTCGAATTTTCAGAGGCTTTGAGTAGTACTCGGTCTCCAAGTCCAAAAACCCTATAGATACGCTCTTGCTTATTGTTCTAGTGCTTTAACCATTGCGAGGCATAAGAGGTATGAATGCTGATGTTGGTGGATTTAGATATGAAGTCTGCATAAACTCTAATCTTGCTACATTTATATAAAACCAATGCACGTGCACACAATCACGTCGATTTATAGCGAGTAGTGAATAATGCTTAACTTATGAGCATGACTGGTATGACTTGACTCGGGTTTCTTGCGTAAGTATGAGTTGACCACAGAAAATGTTGTCTTGGGGAATAACTTGTTAATGCTTTGTTCGGGACGAAGCAAAGTTTAAGTGGGGGGCATTTTGATGACAGTTAAAATATACCTAGTTATGTCATCAATTCTAACCTTACATCGGAGTTAATTGTATATATTTCATATTTAATCACGTGTTTATATGTATTATTTAATGATAAGTGATTATTAATATGATAATTGGTATTTAGCTGTTTTTATTATAAAAGAGCAATTAAATTGTGTGATAAATGCTGATTTTGCAGATCATGATAAATCGGGAAGATAATTATCATGCAATCAGGGAGATCTCAAGATAAAAGAGAAGAAAATCGGAGCATTGAAGAAAAGATCAATCGATCAATTCAAAATCATGGAGTGGGAAACAAGTCGACGAACCAAAGTGAAAACGCTGAAAGAAGGAGGCTCGGTCGACCGAGCCATGCCATTCGGTCGATCGAGCGTATAGGTCGGTCACCCGAGCCTAATGTGATAAATGCATGTCAATCTTCTGGATTCTCCCTATGTCGGCTACAACTCCTATATAAACAGCAGCCACGATGTTGAGAACACACACCACTACAACACAAAACAATTCATACAATTTTAGATTTTGAGTTTTAGTTTTATTTTCTTTATGTTCGTTCATTGTGGATTCGTCGGATTCTCCGATTAGGGGCGCATTAAAGAGTGGGAGTCACTCTCATCTTCGAGGGTATGACTATTCAATTATGCAATCTTTATTTGTAGATCTGATATATTTTATTATGGAGTAGTTTTATTTGTATTGATTGCGTGATGTAGATTAATTTACGAACCCATGTGTTTAGGTTAGAAACGTTAAGAAGTAATCATGATTTGTACCAACACGTAATCAGTGTTCGGTCGATCGAGACGTGTCATTCGGTCGCCGAATGCGCTGCTCGATCGACCGAGTGTGGCAATGTGTAGGGCAATATTATGATCGGCTTCGACTACGCCGATTCTCTCGATTTGGAATTAAAACGAGTAATTAAACTCCGATCAACTTAATTATTTGTCATCATAATTTAACATGAAACCCAAAATGTGATTGTTACTTAGGATATAGATTGAATCGGCATCTAAGAAGTACGCCTTACCCTAGGAATGTTGCTTAGATGAGGTTACGGTTTATACCGGCATCCCTAGTTTCGTAATTGTGTCAGAAGTTATATGAGATGGAGGCATTAAAAGGCGAAGTCACGTAATGGAGGCACGATGATTTAGAGGGCCTAACCGGAGCTAAATCTACCTTAGGGGATGACTCACGTAGTCATAATAATTAATCTTTAACGTTTGTTTTGTCTCGTTATCATCCTAATTCACATGGGGGAGTTATAATCTACTAGCGTAATCAATACCATTTGTTTAGATAATATCAGCCGTATTATCCGTGTTTTAGTAGTCTTTAGTCTGTCTTTGTGTCTTGTGGTTGTCACTATTTTATTTATTGCATTTAAGTTGGTCGTAGACCGCCCTTCCAATTTAGTTCTAATAAGATAAAGTTGTGTTTTATTTGTGCCGAGTCCCTGTGGGATCGACCTCGACTCTATCTAGCTATACTACAATTGAACCTAGTTCTCTTGCTAGTGTGTTAGTAGGCATCGAGTTAATAGTTTAACTTGACCTCCATCATGTAAGTCACTAACGTCGATATTACTAGCAAGAATACTAGGTATATCGCAGTATAGTAAATGCGAGTCAAGGTCGATCCCACAGAGACAATGCAAATTATAAGTATAAACGATTCTAAACTAATTAAGAAGCAACATAGAGGCGGTCACTGACCAACAATAACATAAAAGAAAACAAACATGGTATTCTCTCCCTCTCCTCACCGATCTACTAACTTGGATTAGTTAATCGTTATGTTTACTTCCCCACATAATTTCCTTAGATTAATCGCGAGCTTTTAATGATTATTATCATATTTATCAGCTACGGGCGCAATTCCTAACCCTAGACAATAGCAGCAGACAATCTATATGCAAGCTACCTGTCACGGATTTTATGCAATGAAAATAAACAAGTAATAATATTTATAAATCCAATATACCTCAAGTGCAAGGATCGTAGTAAAGAGGCTGATACCGGGTTGATCTTACGGGGAACTGGCGATTGTTAATCCTAGTTTTTGTCTAACTAACTATGTCACGAAAACTAACCTAAACAGCAAATAAAACTAAACGAGACTGAAAGTAAAGATAACACGAATGTAAAACTGGATAGAAGAATGAATCTAAAGCCGTGGAAGATACGGGTTATAACAATTTAAACTACAACTAAACCTAAGATGCAATAAGAAGATTTGACTAAACTAAACAACTCAAGTTTTAAGGGATTAAATTCAAATTATAACGAACAAACGAGCGATTGATCCACCTATCCTAAAAAGTATCAACTCCTATCTCGATTATATTGTGTTTTCTAACGAAGTTGTGATTTCACCTTGTCTAAAACATGAACCCTAATTTCTTAGATAGTTCACCTATTAATCTATATCTTTCGAATTAAAGATTAACGACTTTACTAATTAAAGGTGTAAACTTTAACGTTTGTAGCCTAGAAATCTAACCTATTAACTCTCGTTATATAGATTAAACATCTATTCCTTATCACGATGATCTAACGTTTATATGACTTTCATCAACATAAAACAATCAAACATGCACATCTTTCGATATAATTGCAATGAACAATATAAAACATGATAAAGGAAACAACTTTAGATAAAAACTCACAATATAATCGAAGAAAGGGAATCAAAACGTGTTGGATAGGCTTCACAATGCTCGTTTGATGAAGGCTTAGCCTCTAAACATCCTCTTGCAACTTGAAATTGTAGAAGAAAAGTACATAAAAACTACTAATTTTAATCTGGAATTTGAATCATAAAAACTGGAATAAAAAGTGTAAAAACGCAGCTAAAGCCGCCCCTAGGTTTAGGGTTTTGAGTAATGAGTATATGGTATCATTCATGTGGAAAAACAAAGAAGCATTTATAGGAAACAAAGTCGGTTTGGGCAAAGTCGGCGTATGGACGCCCGTGCTCTGAATTGTGAACGTCCGTCCCGATGGGCTTGAAACTCTCTCGTATTGAAATTCGACATCCGGGCGCTGCTTCACTAAACTTGGAAAAATCAGTATTGATTTCATCAGGCCGACGCCCGCTTGATCTTCGTGACGCCCGTCCACTATGGACGGACTTGGGCGCCGTCCCGTGATTGACTTAATCTTGATTTTTCCATACTTATCTCTTTTTCTTCAATCCAAATCATCATTATCTCCTCTATCATCAATGTAATTCGACTCTTATCTCTTTTTGATCATCATTTGAGCATCAAACATGTACCTATAACAGATTAAAACATCGCAAAACGTAAAATCATCCAAATAATCATAAAATTAAAACACCAAAATTAACCTATTTTGCGAATAACTCATTAAAAACCTCATTTACTCAATAATTCCATTAAGCACTCGTTTCTTATGCAAATTATACAAAGATGAGGGAAATTATCATAAAATATATCAATATAAATCGTATAAATTCACAATTTACAACTCCCCCACACTTAGCTTTTGCTCGTCCCGAGCAAAACAAAATGAAAATTAGGGCTCGAAACGAAAACAGACATCTCAGACAATATAGCATAGATCCAATAAATCAGAAGTTCGCCACTGTGTGTGCATAGCCATAGAAAACTTCCACTAAATCCAAACTTGAGAAACTCAAAGCAAAACTAGCTAATACCCCCTCGTAGACTAGCAATAAATGACACTCATAAGATGTACCCTACAAACGTAAAATATCCCGAAAAGAATGATCGAATATATCTAGGGCCTTTCTGAAATACTCAGAGGATAATCCCTACAGCATATCTATCAGTTTCTACTGGGTATAAGATAGACGATAACTTAGTCTTATATCCATTTCATAACAATTCATTAGTTGATTTAACTAGTTCACTTTTTAAACGCACATCAGAATGAGCTCTTGCCCTGTCATAGCAGAATAGGATATTCGTGATATACCCTACCTTACTCAAATCATAAGGCAGCTTCTTCTGACTGTCGTGAGCTTTTAGTCATCATAGTGGTATAGGACATACGTGGTATACCCTATCGCACTCAATCATTGACTAGCTTTCGACACACCCAATTACTTCATTATAAACTCAACTTTTTCATTTGACAATAAGTTACGTGTTACTTGTCACATTCAAACCTTAGATATTCACAGTATAACATACTTCGGATCTAAATACAAACTATCATAAATCTCAAGATATATACGTAGCACTAAGCACATGACTTATAAGAAAATCAGAAATCACTCGTCAAAAGGGGTATAACTTTATAAATTAGCTCATTGTTCACTATGGCTCGTGAAAAATATATATCGGGTGAATCAACTAACTTACTGGACATACAGTATATAGCATCGATGACTATAAAAATAACGAACAAAGATTACGCATTGCTTACTCGGGACAAAACAAAAATGTCGAAATTTTTTGAAAATTCTAGCTCATTTTGCATAGACTCGTAACGAATTAAGCAAATGTATAGATACATATCAAATCATTCCCTCCCCCACACTTAAATATCAACATGTCCTCATGTTGTGCAGAAAATAAACAGACATGAAACATAGCTGATTTCGCGTAGAAAATCGAGACGTGGTCAGGCTGGAGCATTAAAGAAAACAACGCTCTCGAAAGCGTCGAAAAATCGTCCAAACTAACTCAAGCGAGATCCCGACCAAAACTATATCTGCACTACTGGACAAAACAGAAAAAATCTCGGGGAAAACGGGGAATTATACCAGAATGAAAGGATATAGCAAAATTGAGTAATATCAAAAGATGAAACATTCAATGCATCCAAAATTCAAAACAGAGTATAGTCAAATGAAAGTACGGATGCCTTATGGCTTACATGATTCACCGGGAAAAATAGACAGTAGCTAGACGAAAAATACAATGAATCAAGTAATGAAAAGTAGCAGGACAACACAACCATCGTATCTAAGACAAAACAAAAGCTAGAATCAGAAAAACAAGATCAGGGCTGCCCCGGCGCCGCAGATTCAACAGCAGGAGGTGCTCCACCCGTAGGAGAGTCAGGCTGCTCCTCACCCGAAGACGACTCAGACTCTTGAAGTACATCCGCAATGGCCTGCTCAACCTCGTCAGAATAAACGTAATCGATAATGCTCGGGTCGAAGACTCTGTCGTCCCTCGGCTTCCGGCCCTCACTGATACATCGTAAAATACTCAAGACATTATTCTGGGAAGTCCGAATATCCTCCATCCAATTCCGTACACTGTTAGCCATACTCAACCTTATCCGGACTGAGGGAGATAAAGTAGGAAGGGAAGATGCTCGAGGTGGTGCTGAAGATGAACCGGCTCACGTGGTGCCTCTCCGCCGTAACGCCCCAAGACTTAACCTTTTCTCTCTGTATAGGTCTCGGGTTCTTCGGTTTGTGATCCGGTCCATACTCAGGCACTCCGGCATCAACACACAAACTATGTATCAAAAGGGGGACTATCAAACACCGGGCATAAACCTTCTGATTTGTAGCAATCTCATCAAATATAGCTTGACCAACATTGACATTCAACTTAAAGTTTAAGGCATATAACATGCCTAGGTCACCGATATGGAAATGTGTGAGGTTGTTTTTCAAAGAACAACCTACTCAGATAAAGCGACACTGGACCTTCCAAATCCTCGGACCAACTAGTCGCCACCAACTCCTTACGATCGCCGCCCGGCCTTAGTGTCCATGGAACATCCGGGCACACTTTTAAACGCAACTCCTCCAAAGGATCTTGGCCGGCATCCTGCCTTCTCTTAATCTCCTCCTTGTAATCCAAACCCTCGAAAGGCGCCAACTTGTACTTTTCATTTATCACTTGTGGCGTAAAAGGTACCTTGACATTCCTAACCATTACATCGCATGACTCCAAATTGGTTTCTAAACAATTTCTATAAAACTCACGAACCAACGTGTCATTGACCGGGGTACTTGGGATTATCATCAAGGCATCCCACTTCCTATCCTTTAACAACTTCACAAAAGCCGGATCAACCTTAGTGTCCATCACCGCCCTCTCTATCAACATGGTCCTCGATTGATATTGCTTCGTAAAAACCTCATAAGCCTTAGGATTTATGAAACGACGAGCTAAAGGGATAGAAGGCCTAGCAGTTTGCCTAACCGGTTCAACTATCGTACTTGCCTCCTCCTGTCTTGGCACATTCTCAGCAGGTTCGACTTTAGATGGTTCACCACTCCGTTGACTCCTAGGGAATCTCACTAAAGGGAAATTATCCTCTGTATCGGAACCAGATGTCGACTCATCTCTTAATGGGGCCCTAGTTTGAGCTTGTGTAGACCTAGGAGGGTTGTGTCTATCACCGATCCGAATCCCTTGATTAGGAGGCACTACAAAGGATCAACAACCTTCCGTTTCTTACTAGGCTCCCGAGCCACACCCTTACCAAATTCTTCTTGAAAGCCACTTCCTTACGCACCATTGTTGAAGCTTAGTCTAAACCAATCAAAATCCCAAACCAAAGCAAACAAACCACCCGTTTATCATCCAAACGGGATTTCAAATCAATAAACCAACACCAATACAATCACAAACCACCCATGCATCACCCACCATCATCACCACAAAGAACAACACAAAGCAAGAAACAAGAAACAAAACAGGAAAAAAAAAAAATAAGGTACAACTCACATAAAAGAGTCGAACCAAGATCGAACTCCAAAAACGTGAACTAATCCTTGAAAAGTTACTAGAAACTTACTAATGATGATGAAAAGATGATGATGATCTTTCGAAAGGATCTCAACAATGCAAATTCGATCCCAAAATCGAATTTTTTCTTGAAAAAGTCGGACCAAAATAGGGCAATCGATTCGCTGAAATAGTGGATTGTTGGAGGATGTAAAGTAGAAAATCGAAAAGAAGGGGCTGAGAGGAGTCTACAGAACCTTGAATCGCTAAAAATGGTTCAGAAACGAGGATTTAGGGCCAAAGAGCTTCAAAAGTCGGGTTTTTCGATTTGAAATCTTCGGGTGCAAATGAAGTTCAGGACTCGGATATATATATAGATCGTGATCGAACGCTGCTTCAACTCAAAGTGGGACGGGCGTTCACCGAGATAGTAAGAATCGGACGGGCGCCCAATATATCGACGCCGTCCATCTTTCAAATTAGATACAGATTGGAGGAACATTGCGCACGGGCGCCCACTTATAATGGACGGACGCCCAAGAAATGCATAGGGTAGACGGGCGTCTGATCTCTGACGGGCGCCCAAAGCAGATTATGCAAAAATTATAAAATTTCATACAATTAAATTCAAATTTGCATTTTCTCATTAAACTTAAATAAAACCTCAAAAATACAAATGAAAAAACATTTAAATACATAAAATCACTAGAAAATAAGTAAAAACAATAGAAAATAGTGGGTTGCCTCCCACCGAGCGCTTTTGTTTTACGTCGTTTGCTCGACGAAACAACCTAACAACACTAGTCATCATAAATTTCCACCCAATCCACCAGCCGGATAAGACGGCGGAGCATGTTAATCGCCGGAGGAAAATTATACTCGTCCTGCAAAGCCCAGTCCTTACCAGCTACATCGACACCCCGAAAGCACTAACGCTAAATCTGTCAGCATCGGATCATTCAGGATTGTGTATGGATGTCCTAGAGCTGCTTGTAACTCCTCTGTACTAAAGTCTCCACCTCCCGAAACTCGGGGAACAATAAGAACATAGGTGACAGTCCTGATGCAGGTACTAATATCAAAGTCTACGTGCAAAACGATAGTCCCTCCCGGTCCGTCATCTACAGTAATAAGTGGGATCCTCCTAAGGAAAGGTAACTCCTCTGGTAGAACTCTGAAATCCATATCTAAAACACTGCTAAACTGACAGATACAAACAAAAGCTTAATAAGGCTAAAAACTTAAACAACTAAAGCAATACAAAGTATAAAACAAAAGTAACTAATATAAAAAAGGGATATCTAGGATGCCCCCTAGTGGCGCTATTGGTTAATGTCGTTAGCTCGACACATTTTAAGGTCAGCTTGGATCAGGCCATTTAATTTTTCTGCCAGCCACTACCTCATATATGCTTTGGTCAGTAGTTTGGCTGCAAAAACAGCATCTAACACATGGTGTTAACTCCTTAATTGTTCTCCATACACGTTTAATCCTCCCCATGGTTGAATTTTTCTTCTTCTGACGACGCTTTAATCGTTGATCCTTCGCAAACTCTTCCATGTCCCAACTCCCTGCTAGAACTTATTCAAAGGGACCACTACCGTCATCCTCAGAAAGCAAGTCGGGCGAAAACTCGTCAAATTCATTGACTTCTGGAGTACCACACCCGAGGATATCGAGGAATCGAACAATCAAAGGCTTTTCCTTTGCTTGACCAATGTAATGCTTGCATCTTTGACCATTCACTCGAAATGGTTGGTCACCATAACCGCGTAGTTCTAGAACGCCTCCAGGAATAATTTGGAGAATCTCAAAGGGACCGGACCATCGTGTCCTCAGCTTACCAGGGAACAGATGTAACCTGGAATTGTATAATAAAACTTGTTCCCCAACTTGGAATTCTCGCTTCTTAATTTTAGCATCGTGAAGGAGTTTCGTCTTTTCCTTACTGATCCTGGCACTTTCGTAAGCCTGAAGTCTAAATTCGTCTAACTCATGCAACTGTTGCAATCGATGTTGTCCACAAGATTGGGTATCGAAGTTTAAAAACTTCATGGCCCAATAGGCTATATGCTCTAACTCGACTGGTAAGTGGCATGATTTACCATAAACCATTTGATAGGGTGATGTACCCATGGGGGTCTTATAGGCAGTTCGATATGCCCACAGTACATCATCCAACTTTAGACTCCGCCTTTTCTATGATCATAATCGCTTTCCAAGATCTTCTTTAAACTTTGGTTGCTTCTTTCAACCTGACCACTAGTCATAGGATGATATGGTGTACCAGTTTTGTGCCGGACACCATATTTCTCAAGCACTTTCTCCAGGGGTTGGTTGCAAAAATATGTCCCTTCATCACTAATCAAGGCGCGTGGACACCCGAATCTCACGAAGATGTTTTACTTTAAAAACTTCATGACCGTCTTATGATCATTGTGAGTCGTGGCTTGAGCCTCCACCAATTTCGATACGTAATCTACGCAGACTAAGATGTATTTATTTCCACAAGATGATGGCAATGGTCCCATAAAATCGATACCCCATACATCAAAGACTTCGCATTCTAAGATGGGTGCCAAAGGCATGTCAAAACGCCTTGTCAGAGTACCGGTTCTTTGGCATCTATCACACGCTTTACAGAAAGCTTCTGTATCTTTAAAGATCGTAGGCCAATAGAAACCAGATTGGAAGATCTTAGCAACGGTTTTCCGCGGACCAAAGTGACCTCCAGTGGGTCCGTTGTGGCATTGCTCAATAATATCACGTTGCTCAGATTCAGGAACGCATCTTCTCAGCAAACCATCTTTGCAAATCTTGAAGAGGTAAGGTTCATCCCAAACGAATGTTTTCATATCCGAGAAGAATTTCTTCTTCTCCTGATAAGACAATTTTGGATCAAGATATTGGGAATGAAGGTAATTGACAATGGAAGAATACCATGGAACATCTGGAGCGCAGCCATTGATAAGCATGATATTTTCCAGAGGAAAGTAAAGATCTATATCATCTGGATCATCCTTTTCCTCACTTAACATTCTCGAAACATGATCCGCCACGACGTTTTCACTGCCTTTTTTGTCTTTAATTTGAACGTCAAACTCTTGTAGGGTCAGTATCAAATGCAGTAGGCGCGCTTTGGCCTCTTTCTTCGTCATCATATATCGCAAAGCAGCGTGATCAGTCCACACAATCACTTGAGCACCTAGCAAGTAACTACGAAACTTGTCCATAGCAAAGACTACGGCCAATATTTCCTTTTCAGTAGTAGTATAGTTAACTTGAGAAGGATTCAATGTGTGACTGGCGTAATAGATTGGCTGGAATTTCCTTTTATTCTCTCGTCCTAAGATCGCACTAACAAAGATAGTTTGACGCATCACACATAAGCTCGGAGGGGAGATTCCAGTCAGGCGAAATGAGGATCGGTGCAGAGATTAATCTACTTTTAAGCTCCTCAAACGCTTGCTTGCAACTCTCATCAAAATCGAATGAAACTTCTTCTTTAAGTAGTGTAGATAGGGGCTTGGCTATCTTGGAAAAGTCTTGAATGAATCTTCTATAGAAACCGACATGTCCAAGAAAACCTCTGACTTTGCGCACATTCTTAGGATAACTCATCTTCTCGATAGCTTCTCCTTTGGCCCTGTCTACCTCAATACCTTTGGCGGAGATCTTGTGGCCAAGAACTATTCCCTCATCTACCATGAAATGGCACTTTTCCCAATTTAGTACTAAGTTCTTTTCCACACATCTGGATAAGACCTGGTCAAGATTATCAAGGCAATCATCGAAGGATAGACCAAAGACCGAAAAATCGTCCATAAAGATTTCCATACACTTTTCTACTAGCCCGTCAAAGATAGCCAGCATACATCTTTGAAATGTAGCTGGGGCATTGCAGAGACCAAATGGCATTCGCCTGTAAGCGAATGTACCATAGGGACAAGTGAAAGTGGTCTTCTCTTGGTCCACAGGGTCCCGCCAGATGCTCAAGCATCTGATCAATGAACGGAAGGGGAAAGTGATCTTTCATGGTTACTTCATTGAGCTTTCTATAATCGATGCAGAACTCAGAACCAAAGTGACAAGTCTCAACGCTATTTCCTCTCCTTCTCATTCTTCTCAATCGTAATTCCACCTTTCTTGGGAACTACCTCGAGTCGGGATACCCCTTCACTATCAGCCGATGGCATAAATGATACCCATATCCAGAAGTTTGATGATTTCTTTCTTAACCACCTCTTGCATATGAGGGTTGAGCCTCCTCTGGGGCTGTCTAACACATTTCGCACCCTCATTAGTCTTGATCTTATGCATACAGATGTCGGGAGATATCCCTCTGATATCTCCTACTTGCCACCCAAAGGCTTTCTCGTTCTTTTTCAAGACGTTTATTAACTTCATTTCTTCTAGTCGAGACAGCTTGGTAGATATAATCAATGGAAGCTTGTCACCTTCTCTGAAAAACACATGCTTTAGATGTTTAGGCAACAGCTTCAGTACTAGATCTGCAGGGGGGTCTTCCAAACTTGATTTAAGATCTCCACCTTTCAACTCAACATCACTGAGTTTACTTAGTGGTCCCACCACCAAAGCTTCTCCTTTCAACAACTCATCCTCAAAATCAGCTTCTAACTGATCTAGATTGACCGCACCATGATTATTCAAATTTTCAACCAGCCGCTCATATTCAGTTGCAACAGCCATGACTTGCTTTTCCATGAAATCATCGAAGTCATCAGACATATCCTTAATGGAAAAGCCGGTTGGAGGACCAGAGGGTACTTGAATGGATCTGGAGACATTATAGCTTAATTCTTGATCACCAACTCGTATCGTCACTCGCCCACCATCGCAGTCAATGAGGGCTCTAGCTATTGACAGAATAGGTCTTCCAAGTATCAGGGGGACATTTTCATCCTTTTCAATGTCTAGGACGTACCAGTCAACGGGAAAGGTAAATCTATCAATTTGAACTAGTACGTCTTTTAGGATTCCCGCTGCCTTCTTAGAAGATCTATCAGCGAATTGCAAATTCATGGTAGTGGGTTCTAGAAGATCAATTAAACCCAGCTGTTTGCACACGCACAATGGCATGAGGCTTATAGATGCACCTGTGTCACACAAAGAGTTAGGGAAGACCAGCCTCCCATTAACACTGTAAGCACGAACTTTCCATGGTCACCTCTCTTGGTTGGTAAGTCTTCATAATTGATCATTGAAAAATCCTCACCAATCAGCCTCTCCATGTCTGATAACTTCCTTTTTGAAGAAACAACATCCTTGATGAATTTAGTATACTTAGGCATTTCAACCAAGACCTCTGATAATGGAAGATTCACCTGAGTATTTTTCAAGAGATTCAGCACCTTTTCATACTTCTTATCTTCACTCAAAGGGACGTTGCTCTTTCTTTGTGGAAACGGAAGCTTTTTCAGATCACTCTCAGAAAAGACTTTCTTCGAAGATGCACTGATAGCTTTGTCTTCCGGATCCTTCCACCGAACAGCTTTTTCAATCTTTTTATTAGTCAAGGGATCAGCCTCCTGACTTCCACTTGATTCTTCACTCCTCAGGGGATCAGCCACATGAGGACTTCCATTTTTTCACCTCTCGTGGATCACCACCCGAGTTTTCTCTTACAACAGAGGGGTGTAGGTGCTCGGCTTCCCCCCGCCTCTATCTCTGGAAGGAGGGGCTAGTGGTTTCCACGTGGGAAGGACCACTAACTTGAGTACCGCTTAAATTCATTGTACTTGGCCTCCTCTTTACCTTATGGAATTGATGGTACGAGGTCAAGACATTGGCCATTGTTCAAGTCGGCTGAGCAACGTGGACCGCCTTTTTGATTTTTCTCGAAAATCTGGCGGTTGCACTAGGGGTCTTGAAGCTAACTGCTCAGCCAGTTGCCCAATTTGTCTCTCAAGGTTCTTATTTGTACTCATCAGGAGTTGGATACTTTTATTTTGCTCCTCCAATTTAGCTTCAAGTTTATTAGATTGGGAGGGGCCTTGAGAGTTTTGGAAATTTTGAGAATAGGGCTGGCTGGGCCGACTTTGGACAGCAGGATTAGAATTGGTGGGCCAATTCTGATTGAACCTTTGATTATAGCTAGAAAAATTATTATTTTGGTTCTGAGGAAAACCAGGGTTTCGATTTTGATTCTGATTGAAATTAGAATTCGGATTGAAACTTGAAGATTGATTGAACCCTTGGTTTTGGAGATTATTCTAGCCAGAAAATTGATTAAACCTTTGATCGTTCTGGCCATAGAATGCATTTACTTCAGCATTCTGTCCGTTCATAGGACAGAATTTAGCTGTGTCCCGCATATTGTCACAGTTTTGACATGTGACCTGATTATACTGTCCATAATCATGAACAACATTCACTTGATAAGGTACAGGGGGGTTGAATTGACACTGGCCAATCATGTGGCGGCGACAAAGAGCTCTCACAATACAAAACCTGAGGGTTCTGTGGAAAGGAAGAAGTTTGATTCATCTGATTCGAAACTTGAGAAGTTGCCATCTGCTTCTGCAACATGGCGATCAAACTTTGCATGTTTACCTCCTCGGCCTTGGGAAGCGGAGGAGGTGCTTGAATGGCATGATAAGAGGGGGCTTAGTTATATTTGGAAATGTCCTCGAACAGTGCCCACCCCTCATCAGGCATTTTCTTCAAAAACGCCCCACCAGATGAACTATTGACCATGCCTTTTGTAAGCTCGGTCAATCCACTAAAGAAAGTGTTGACTTGCCTTTCCAGTGGCAAGCCATGGTGGGGACACTTTCTAAGCAGAGACTTGAATCTTTTCCAACACTCGAAAAAGGATTCATTCTCTTACTGGTAGAAAGTGAATATCTCATTTAAACATTGGGCCGTTTTTTAAGGTGGGAAGTATTGACTCAAGAACTCTTTTTCGAGTTCAGCCCAAGTATTTATAGATTCGGCAGGGAGAGAGCTATACCACTCCTTAGCTTCTCCCTTCAATGAATATGGAAATATTTTTAGTTTAATGGCGTCCTCACTTACTCCTTGGATGCGTGTGGTGCCGCATATCTCTAAGAATGTATGCAAGTGAGTGTGTGGATTTTCGGACTGAAACCTGTGGAAAATTGATGCATGCTGCATCATCTGAATGAGGCCAGGCTTTAGCTCGAAGGTCTGAGCATTAATGGCCGGTAGGATGATAGCCAGGTTGACTGTGACTGCGCCAGGCATGGCGTAGTCTGCCAATGTACGTCTATCATTAGCAGCCATTATTACAAAATCTGTGATTTCCTCGCTAATCGATCTCGAGATCTTTCGCTCTGTCACGTAACCGCAGAACGGAAAATCCGCCTGTTTGGCCGGACTACGGTTCGCTCGGGGTCAGAGGTGTATAGTAACGGCCCCTTTTGACTCCGAGTTTGCATAAACCGGACTAACAACAAGTGAAAGAAAACTAAAAACTAAGAAATTAAAAGCCTAAACCAAAAATTAAAGCCTAATAAAAGAAAAGAAAAGAAAAGAAGAAAAAGAAACAAAATTATTGAAGAAAAGAGGGACCAGACGGACGTCCAAAGGTTTGGACAGGCGTCCGGATGGAATTTAGACTGGACGGGCGTTTGGCGGTCCAAACGCTCGTCTGTAGGGCAGAAGACTTGGACGGGCGTCCGAAACCTATGGACGCTCGTCTAAGTGAGCAAAAACGGTTCAGGATTGAAAGTTTTCCAGCAAACGGGCGTCCAAATGTCCAGACGCCCCTTTGGAAGCAGGAAAACAAGAACATAGCAGAAAAGATAGCAGAAAAGAAAGGGAAAGAAGAAAGACAGAAACAGAAAGAGGAAACAGATAGAAAGGAAAAACTAATCACAAGGGAACTACAAAGGGAAGATCTTAAACCCTAAACTAAAACACTAATTACCTAATTAAAAATCTACCTAAAACATGAACAAAAACGATTAAACACAAAAAAAAAAACAAAAACTAGGCAACCGTCCGGTTCCCCGGCAACGGCGCCAAAAACTTGTCACAGATTTTATGCAATGAAAATAAACAAGTAATAATATTTATAAATCTGATATACCTCAAGTGCAAGGATCGTAGTAAAGAGGCTGATACCGGGTCGATCTTACGGGGAACTGGCGATTGTTAATCCTAGTTTTTGTCTAACTAACTATGTCACGAAAACTAACCTAAACAGCAAATAAAACTAAACAAGCCTGAAAGTAAAGATAACACGAATGTAAAACTCGATGTAAGAATGAATCTAAAGCCGTGGAAGATACGGGTTGCGAACAATTTAAACTACAACTAAACCTAAGATGCAATAAGAAGATTTGACTAAACTAAACAACTCAAGTTTTAAGGGATTAAATTCAAATTATAACGAACAAACGAAATGATTGATCCACCTATCCTAACAAGTATCAACTCCTATCTCGATTATATTGTGTTTTCTAACCAAGTTGTGATTTCACCTTGTCTAAAACATGAACCTTAATTTCTTAGATAGTTCACCTATTAATCTATATCTTTCAATTTAAAGATTAACGACGTTACTAATTAAAGGTGTAAACTTTAACGTTTGTAACCTAGAAATCTAACCTATTAACTCTCGTTATATAGATTAAACATCTATTCCTTATCACGATGATCTAACGTTTATATGACTTTCATCAACATAAAACAATCAAACATGCACATCTTTCGATATAATTGCAATGAACAATATAAAACATGATAAAGGAAACAACTTTAGACAAAAACTCACAATATAATCGAAGAAAAGGAATCAAAACGTGTTGGATAGGCTTCACAATGCTCGTTTGATGAAGGCTTAGCCTCTAAACATCCTCTTGCAACTTGAAATTGTAGAAGAAAAGTACATAAAAACTACTAATTTTAATCTAGAATTTGAATCATAAAAACTGGAATAAAAAGTGTAAAAACGCAGCCTAAAGCCGCCCCTAGGTTTAGGGTTTTGAGTAATGAGTATATGGTATCATTCATGTGGAAAAACAGCAAGCATTTATAGGAAACAAATTCGGTTTGGGCAAAGTCGGCGTATGGACGCCCGTCTGGAATTGTGAACGCCCGTCCAGATGGGCTTGAAACTCTCTGTATTGAAATTTGACATTTGGACGCTCATTCACTAAACTTGGAAAAACTATGTATTGATTTCGGCCGGACGCCCGTTTGATCTTCAGACGCCCGTTTGATCAATGTAATTCAACTCTTATCTCTTTTTGATCATCATTTGAGCATCAAACATGTACCTATAACAAATTAAAACATCGCAAAACGTAATATCATCCAAATAATCATGAAATCAAAATTAAAACACCAAAATTAACCTATTTTGCGAATAACTCATTAAAAACCTCATTTACTCAATAATTCCATTAAACACTACAAATATGAGGGGAATTATCATAAAATATATCAATATAAATCGTATAAATTCACCCTTAACACTACCCTCCTTAATTGGTCCGTAATAGCCCATACACATAAAGAACCAGAATTGCCGATATTGAGCGCTAACTCACACCGGAAACCTGCCTAGACAAATGGCCGACATTGACCAAAGACGCTCTTGTGGTCCATTCAAGACAATGTCCTAATTAACACTTCACTTGTGGTCCTTCATGCTAATTTACGAATTACGAATATTATATTGGCCAGACCTACTACTCGTTTTAATTCTTCCTACCGATCAACATAGCTGTAGTGAATCCCAGTTTAGGTTTTCTAAAACATGCCTCGGTAAACCGGTATAGACCGCCGGTTTACCGGGGGTGGCTTTTCCTTATTTATGGATCTACATTGCTCAATTCTATTAAAATAAGTAAATTATAGGGTTTTAAACATGCAGATTAACTAAAACACATAAATACGAACAGATCTACCATATTAAAGACAATAAAGGAACGTTCAAAACTTCAAACCTTCAACAATGGAGATCTAGCTCGATCTACTCAAGCTAGAGATGATGGAAGAAGGGAGGAAACAAAAAATAACTCTCTAAAGCTCAAGAAAACTTTATTGCATAATAATTGTAATGTAATATATAAAATTGAAGATTGTATTAAGCATATGCAAAATTATTAAAGACTATGTAATACTCAGTATATACGGCTTTATATAGATAAGATGACCGGCTTAAGACTCTCTAAAACCCTAACCGACCTAGATAATGCGGCAGAATTAATTTCGTGTTCCACAAGACGCCGGTATACCAGGCCTAACCCTCGGGTTACCTGGCATTCTTTTCTTCCTTTTCTCCAACAGACTTCTTCTTGGACTTCAATCACTTGGCCCAATGTACTTCATTTGGTCCAGATCCGTTCTTCAATGCTCCAGTTTTGGTACATCCTATAAAACACGCAAAACGTGACAAAACTGTACCAAAACATCGGGAAAATAGCATAGATGCAGAATTACGATCCTGGAAACACTCATATAGCATTTAACATATATTTCACATAATAACGAGCCTATCTTTCCTCTCTTGAGCAGAATTCGGGGTGAATATATGTATAATTATTTGTACCATTTAAAGCGTTATCAAGTCTCCAGCACATGGAGAAACATCAAGTGTTTTTCAACAATCTTTCTCTGACAATGAGATTATTGAAGAAGAAAAAGAAGAGGAAGAGAAAAAGGAAAAACAGCAGGGTGATGCATTTACCCAAGAAGAAGACGAGGCTGATGTATCTGCACTAGCAGAGGATGATCAGGATAGAAAGTTCAATCTAGATATCAATCCCTAGATCGTGGATTTGGAGAAGCAGTACATGAATAGGCAGAATCTCAAAAAATTGAGGCCCTCATCAGTCACATTAAGGTTCAAGATGAGGTGGTGGAGAAACAAAGCAACTTACTGTGCAGTCTGTAGTATCTCATCCCCTATCACGTCCAAACAAATCTTGAGTTTCTAGCTGATAAAATTGATGAAAATCTCAAACCGGTGGTAGATACTTTGTATTCTCATACTCAGCAAATCCATCATCTTGATGAGATTATGGACTATTCGGGCAAGCAACTCAACACCTTACTCAATGTCACTGGAGCAACAAACAAAATTTTGAAGGAGAAGTTTGGCCCTCTCCCAGAATCTGAGGCAACCAACAAAATTCTAGAGGAAAGGTTTGGTGATGCCAAAAATGGGGAAGGAAGCTGCAAGCCTGAAAGCTCCAGCGGGAAGAAGGAAAGCCCAACTGAAAAGGGAAATGGCAACAAAGGAAAGGGCATCAGGTTTTGATGACGGTCAAATTATACCCGTAAAGTCATCAACGTTGACCTTAAATCGAGATTAATAATGTATATTTCATATTGAATCACTCGTTTATATTTATTATTTAATGTTAAGTGATTATTAATATGGTATTGGGTATTTAACTATTTTTATTATTAAAAGGCCGATTTATTGTGCTATAAATGTTTATTTTGCAGATCACAACAAATCGGGAGGATTAATGTTAATTAATCAATGGTCTCAAGATAATAGAGAAAGAAAATCGGAGCATTAAACGAAAGGTTAATCAGATCAACACGAATCGTGCAGTGGGGAGTAAGACAGACGAAGAAAATATTTAAAATGTGCCAAAAATAGGTTCGGTCGACCGAGTGTGTCATCTCGGTCACTTATCGGATTTTTTCGTATTTACCTTCTAGATCCTTCATAAGTCGGCAGAAACTCCTATATAAGCAGCAGCTACGAGAAATTGTAAAGCATCCCTTCATTCTTTCTTCAATCTTACAATTCATAATATAACTTTGATACAATGTAGAATAATTTGAGGGTTTCCAGCAATTTAAGGGCTGCAATATGTAAGCCTTTATTTTCTGTTTCTTTCTTTTAAGTAATTAATCCCTCCCATTTATGCTTTATCGTTTGAATTAGTTAATCATAGCTAGATGATGTAGATCTAGGCTATGACGTTAGGGATGTGGTGACTCCTTGTCTATAGGGATCCCATAACCTACGTCATACACTTAGTATTTATTCATGAATCTACTTGATTTAATTAATGCGTATCTATGTTAGTTTATATGAATACCGTAAGCAATTATCGCTTAATCTGCTCAGATGATGAAACGCCGAGAGATATATTCTAAGATGTATTCGGGTTGAAATCGTTCGGGTGACCGAAAAGGTGTCATTCGGTCGACCGATCCAACTGCTCGGTCGACCGAGCCTGCTTTCATCCGTTAAATAGCCACGCCTTTATGGTTAGGTTAACTTAATAGAATTTATTATCTCAAAGAGGTATGGATATGGTTACGTTACTCGCTTAGTTTAATTAAAATGTGTAAAAAGGAAATACCAATATAAAACTCTTAGGTAGGCTTATGAATTGCTCTTCACGGACGTTCAGCAATATCTAGGTAGGTTTATATTTGGGAATTGCATGCACCTGATTATACATACGTCGTAGATTAGCATGAGACTATAACTTGGTAATTGCTAGTTGGACGAGAGCTTGAGTAATCGTTTAGGAAGTATAAGTACGCCTAACCATAGGAATGTTGCCTAGACGAGGTGTACGAATAATATCGGCATTCTTAGTGTCTTAAGCGTGCAAGTTATATGAGATGGATACCCAAAAGGTGAAGTCACGTAATGTAGCACATTGATCTAGCAACCTGACCGGTGCTAAGTCAAGTTAAAGAGGATGACTCCCGTAGCCAATCTAAGATAGATACAAACGGATTGACAGTTAATAAGTTCAGTTTATTATATAAATTATCTAGGTCCAAACGATAAAGACTATAATTGGGGAGGTTTATTACGTTGTATCGAGTCGTATCTTTACCTTTCTTGTCTTATGTTGGTCGTAGACCGCCTCTATGTCCTTGACATGTTTAATTAATTGTTTGTATATAAAATGATCCACAATTGGTTCCCTGTGGGATCGACCTTGATTCACTATAGCTATACTACGATGGGCCTAGTCCTCTTGCTAGTATTGGTTTATGGTTGTCAAGTATATTATAACCTGATTGACCCCGATCAAGTTTTTGGCGCCGTTGCCGGGGAACCAACGGTCAATTTTATATATAAATAATTTTCTTATTCATGTCAAGTTTTCTGCTTTTAGTCTGCTTTTGAGTCCTCTCGGTTGTCTCAAGTGTGTAAAAATTCCGAATCTGAATAATTTGGTTTCGCTCCCAGCCGAGATCGCCTCTCTGCCCGGAGCCTGGTTCTATTTTCTGGGACTTCGCGTGTCTGTTTATCCCCGTATGTTTAATCCGTAGGTCTGATAGCAGCATGCGAAACCATGTTAAAATCAGTCTACGGTCTGTTTTGTTTTTCTTCTGTTTGCAGAAACCAGGGAAGCAATAATCCAAGTCAATAATTTTTCGTGGGCGCTGAGAAAATAACCCAGCAAACATGTGGAGCTACGAATCTAAGATGGGAAAAGCGATGGAAGCAATACCTTTAAAGCACAAAGATGGCTCCAAAAAAATTTTAAAGGCTTATATTCTTCGTGGTACAATGTTGAAGGCAAGGTACTACCTTTTTGCTTATGTTTTACTACCTTTTGGTTTTTTATTGAGCATAAGTTAGCCTATACATGAACCTTAGTATGAATCTTGGCCCGGAGTGGTTTGTAAGATTAATTCTATTAGTGTGGAAGGTTCTGCCCCAAATTTGTCTCATCTAGAGGGTGTAAGGAAACATGTAGTCGTTGAAAGGAAGCAGTGAATAAAGAGTTCCTCGTAGTTCTGTTAAAATCTCTTTGTCCTATGCATGAGATTGCTTCTAATGGCCAGGGGAGCAACAAATTGTGTAGTTTAAACATTCACAATCTAAAGAAGACGTTGAGTTTTGAGAGAACACCATCTTCTGCTTTTGTTGAGTTTTATGGTGATGGCTTCTCGGTGAACCCACCTTAAACAGAAACGAGATTACGCTTTGGGTGACAATTTAGAAATCGGAGACTCTTAGTACATGGGTTCGAAATGGTCTAACCATGGTCAAGCGAGTTCAACCGAGCTTCGCTCAATCGACTCCCTCCACGTGTGATGTACGTTCTGCCAGCTCAACAAGACTTAGCATAGCCGATAAGCCTTCGGGCTAAACGGGCTTAATCTTGACGGATTGGCCTGAACTGTCACATATGTTCCAACGAATAAGACGGCGTAGGCTTGCCTACATAACCGACCTTATTCGGAGTACTTTGATTCATTGTTTTTTATTGTCAAGGCCAAAACCGTAATTTTAACCGAGTTTCTTAGAATTCACTAATTCCTAAAATGAGAGCCGAGGTAAGAGCTTTGGATAAATGGTATGGATAAATGTCGTTTCCTAGGTCTCACAACCAAGGGAAGGGTATTAATCCGCAAAAGAAACAAGCCCACCTCTTATAGTCTTGTGAAGGGTCAAAGTCCAGCGATCCAAGAATGATAACTGACAAGGATAATTTTTGGAAAGTCGAGCTGAGGACTTTAAACTCAGAACTACTTCTTTAAAACCATTAGGATTTCTTTTTAGGATTTTAGGTTTTTCTTTCTTTGAGTCCAATAAGGGTAACGTGACATATGTTGAGGTTTTTTATTTTGCCGTGTTCTGATGGCCATTGGGCTAAGGATGTGCAAAACTTTTTTACTCAATAGGCCACGTGAAATAGAGTTTCGTAGGAGAGTCAAGAAATTGCTAAAGAAAAGGAAATTTAGCAATCCACCTTAAGATGGAGGCATTAAGAGAACTTGAGAATTACTGAAAATGTAACAGAGAATGATTGGTGTGAACAAGAACAATTTTGGTCAACTTCTAAAACCTTTTAGAAAGGTGATCCAAGTGAAAATCCAAAGTAGTGTGCAATTCATTCTGCAATTATCCTTATCTTTCCCTTTACACTTTTTCACCTTCAAACTTTTCGATCCTCTCACCAATCTGCCCCAATAGTTCACATTTCTAACCATTCTTTCATCGCCTCTCTTTCTTTCCATCCGTTTCACTCTCCCACCCAATCCCATTCCTTTAAACAATTCTCAATCCCAAAAACACAATTTCTTACCCACCCTTTATCTTTTCTTCCCATCCTTATGTGTATCTTTTTCTAAACCCATCATAGTCTCAACCTCCATTTTGTTTACACAATACCTATGTGTTGCGGAATTTGAAATATTGCTAAGCTTTAATGATTATCTTTTATCATTTTGATTTTCATGATACTAGTTGGGGTAAGTGTAGCTCGACCTCTAGATAGATTTTAAGAGTTTTTGGTTCAATCAAAATACAACCTATCTTTCTACTGGAAGTTTTAAATTTCACACTTTTCCGACTATTCCGGCATTTCTAGATGATAAGTTTTGTTCTGAACTATCACACCGATCCAACCTTGTTGATGACGGTTATGACTTTTACGTGATACATTGGGTTATTAGTAATTTTAGAGAGTAGCTACATCTCCCTAAGTTGTTGATATCCAATGCAAGCGAGAAGTTTCTGCGTAAGTATTTGATTTTATCTTTAGCCAATAGGTCGCATTCAATCTATTATACCTTACCAAGTTTCTCTTTCTGGATTGAATACCTTTTCGATCGAGTCACCTCGTGTTTTCCCACGCCGGGTAATGCTTTTTGATCTTTGTCTTCTCCACCCGTTTTAAGAATATTTAGGCGGTGGAGGTTGTAGATGAAGACCACCATCTTTAGTTGCTTGTTTATTTTTCTTTCTATTTAGTATTTTTCTTTTTGGTTTCCCTTGTCATTGGTTGTATAAAATAAAGTGGCTTAAACTGTTTTTAGGTATTTATACCTCATTACTGCCACATTATTTTATAACTTCCATAGACATGGTATTTGACGGTTTCGTGGAGTTTGTTTGCTTATACAAGATGTGTCTATCTCTCCACGACGTGCTAAAATTTACTCCGATCTTTTTCCTTTACTCGGACCCGTTCCAGAGCTAAGTCTTTTTCTTAAATTCTCATTTATTTTTTGTCATTGAGGACAATGCCATGTTTAAGTGAGGGGTAGGAGGCTTAGCCATGTTATGTTATAATTGAAAATTGAATGAAACGGCACAAGATTGAAAAAATTGAATAAATACCATATTATGTATCTCGTACCCTTAGAATTGTGAGTTCCTAGCTAAGAATTGATAGGAAAGGAACCAAGTTTCATGAGTACGTGATCATTTTATACTTATGTTAAGTAAATTTAAGGATATTCATGCCCATTTTTGCAAGTAGTTATTTATTATTCAATTACTCAATCTGTGAATCGAGTATACCGCATAAATCATAATAACTGAAGAAATTATGTATACATTGCATAGATGATTGATTATGTGAACTTAGTATCAATATCTATCTGCTGATGCATTCTTATCTTTTAGCCATTAAAGCAGAGTAATAAGCTTGAGACGTACCTGTGTTGGACACTGGGCTTGTTGTAACATTACCAAAGTAGCCCCGCGCTTGTGGTAATATTCGATGCTATGCATGATCTAAGATAGGGGGATGCTCTAAAAAGTTTTTTTCTTGAGATTGATAGTATTTGAAAAATATGAAGAATTGAAGAAATTCAACTTTTAAGAGGCTTTGAGTAGTACTCGGCCTCCAAGTCCAAAATCCCTATAGATACGCTCTTGCTTATTGCTCTAGTGCTCTAACCATTGCGAGGCATAAGAAGTATGAATGCTGAGGTTGGTAGGTTGAGATTGCGAAGTTAGCATAAACTCTAATCTTGCCACGAATATATAAAACTAAATGCACATGCACACATCACTTCGATTCATAGTAAGTAGTGAATAATGGATATCTTATGAGCATGACTAGTATGAGTTGACTTGAGTTTCTTGTGTAAGTATGATTTGACCATAGAAAATGTTGTCTTGGGGAATGACTTATTGATGCTTTGTTCAGGACGATCAAAGTCTAAGTGGGGGGTAGTTGATGACGGTCAAATTATACCCGTAAAGTCATCAACGTTGACCTTAAATCGAGATTAATAATGTATATTTCATATTGAATCACTCGTTTATATTTATTATTTAATGTTAAGTGATTATTAATATGATATTGGGTATTTAACTGTTTTTATTATTAAAAGGCCGATTTATTGTGCTATAAATGTTTATTTTGCGATCACAACAAATCGGGAGGATTAATGTTAATTAATCAATGGTCTCAAGATAATAGAGAAAGAAAATCGAGCATTAAATGAAAGGTTAATCGAGATCAACACGGCGTGTAGTGGGAGCAAGATGCACGAAGAAAATATTTAAAATGTGCCAAAAATAGGTTCCGTCGACCGAGCCTATAGCTTTCGGGTCGACCGAGTGTGTCATCTCGGTCACTTATCGGATTTTTTCCTATTTACCTTCTAGATCCTTCATAAGTCGGAAGAAACTCCTATATAAGCAAAGAATACGAGAAATTGTAAATCATCCTTCAATCTTACAATTCATAATATAACTTTGATACAATGTAGAATAATTTGAGGGTTTCAAAGAATTTAAGAATTTGCAATATGTAAGCCTTTATTTTCTGTTTCTTTCTTTTAAGTAATTAATCCCTCCCAATTATGCTTTATCGTTTGAATTAGTTAATCATAGCTAGATGATGTAGATCTAGGCTATGACTAGGGATGTGGCGACTCCTTGTCTATGGGGATCCCATAACCTACGTCATACACTTAGTATTTATTCAAGAATCTACTTGATTTTATTAATGCGTATCTATGTTAGTTTATATGAATACTGTGCGAATTACTGTTTAATCTGTTCTGTATGATGAAACGCTGAGAGATATATTCTAAGATGTATTCTGGGTTGAAATCGTTCGGGTGACCGAAAGGTGTCATTCGGTCGACCGAGCCAACCTGTTCGGTCAACCGAGCCCTGTTTTCATCCGTTAAATAGCCACGTCTTTATGGTTAGGTTAACTTAATAGAATTTATTATCTCAGTAGGTATGGCTATGGTTACGTTACTCGCTTAGTGTAATTAAAACGTGTAAAAAGGAAATACCAATATAAAACTCTTAGGTAGGCTTATGAATTGCTCTTCACGGACGTTCAGCAATATCTAGGTAGGTTTATATTTGGGAATTGCATGCACCTGATTATACATACGTCGTTGATTAGCATGAGACTATAACTTGGTAATTGCTAGTTGGACGAGAGCTTGAGTAATCGTTTAGGAAGTATAAGTACGCCTAACCATAGGAATGTTGCCTAGACGAGGTGTACGATTAATATTGGCATCCTTAGTGTCGTAAGCGTGCAAGTTATATGAGATGGATACCCAAAAGGTGAAGTCACGTAATGTAGCACAGTGATCTAGCAACCTAACCGGTGCTAAGTCAAGTTAAAGAGGATGACTCCCGTAGCCAATCTAAGATAGATACAAACGGATTGACAGTTAATAAGTTCAGTTTATTATATAAATTATCTAGGTCCAAACGATAAAGATTATAATTGGGGAGGTTAATTACGTTGTGTCGAGTCGTGTCTTTACCTTTCTTGTCTTATGTTGGTCGTAGACCGCCTCTATGTCCTTGACATGTTAAATTAATTGTTTGTATATAAGATGATCCACAATTGGTTCCCTGTGGGATCGACCTTGATTCACTATAGCTATACTACGATGGGCCTAGTCCTCTTGCTAGTATTGGTTTATGGTGGTCAAGTATATTATAACCTGATTGACCCCGATCAGGTTTGAAGAAAAGAAGCAGTAGCCATGTTTAACAGTGACTCTATCATTTTATGCCTTTGAATAATTTTTTGAATGCACAATATTTTTGTCCTTAAATGGATGAATAAAATTTCTGAGTTTTACTCATTTATTATTATGAAAAATTTGCACACTTATGTTCAGGCTTATGAGGGTTTTGGCCTCATAAAAAAGGGGATATTGTTATGAATAATTTTTAGATGTTTTGATGATGGCCATACTAACTGTTATAGCAAGTCTGAAATAAGTTAGAATGTATAAGTCTTTACTTAGAGTCTGGCATGTTGTATAAGTTGAGTCAGACAAGTATTGCACTAGTTGGTAGGATGGTGAAGTAAAATAGAAATCCGGTAGACTAAAGCCAGCCAAGTACCAGCAGAGAATCATAAGAGATATATAGTCTGACTTATAACCAGGGAAGTCTGTTATGACCTTGGATAATTCTAAGTTGTAACTCAAAGGATGGAATACATTGTCAAATATGGTGTACACTGATCTCACCCAAATTAAGGATCAGTGAAGTACAAGAAGTACCTAAAAGATCAAAGAAAATAACAAGCCGTAAACCGGCAGAGTGAACTGACTATCGGCTGAGTGAAGATAAAGCAGTGAAGGAAGAACCAAACAGCCAAGTCAGGAGGATCACTTAACCATTCAGGGAATGGCCAAGTAAACTTTCATTGCTCAGATTTATACTATGAAGATCAAGCATTAAATGCACAAACAATTGAGGATCAATCAAGGACAGATTTTTTTATAGACGTTTGAAAAAGAAATCCGATCACTGAAATCAAAGAGAATATAATTGAGGGGGAATCAAGAATCAAATCAAGGGTTATTCCCCACGTTAAATAGCCAACGGATGGAAATTCAAATCAAGGATCATCAAGGCTATAAATAGAAGGCATTGACAAACAGGAATAACAACAATTGAATCTGATAAAAAAACAAGCATAAACTCTATCAATTTGAAAAGCCTTCATTTTGTACTTAAAGGAAAACATCCAAAGATCAACTGAGCAATCAGAACTCAAATTCCATATCAAGTACTGTGATTGATCACAAGTCTGTGAATCCAATTCACATCAACTGAAGCAATTGAATCAGAGGAATCTGAGAAGGAGTTGCAACTTTTATGATAGCTGCTGAAAGATTTGTTCTCAAGGAGCAGTGATAGAGATTGAGTCACAGAAGCTTTTGTAGCCAAGGAGTGATTGTCATGAAGATTGTGAAGCTTGTGTATTCAAGGACAATCTGCCTATTGTATCTGTGAAAACAATAGTGAATTCCTCCAATCATCATAGGAGAAGAGTGGATTAAGGGATTACACCACCCTAAACCACTATAAACCTTTATGTCTATTTACTTTCAGCAATTTACTTTACATACTTCATTTGATTGCATAATCTACTTTGAGCCAACATTTAAAGAGGGGACTTATCCTGTTGGAAATAAAATTTATGTTTTGATTATGATTCATCACTTGTTTAGTCTTGATTCTAAACCCCATTGATGAAGTGTCATAACTAGCTGTTATAGTGCAAAGCAAAAAGATGTCTAGATATTAATGTATAGGATTTTATAGAGTCTGATATTTGTATAGGTTAAATCAGACAAGCACTGTAATAGTTCTAGACCGGGAACTGAGATTTAGTTAAACTGAGATTCAATAAGAAACTGTAAATCAGTTAAAGCAGAGCACACCAACATAAAACTGTAGAAGATAAGTTCGCTGAGGAACACAGATTCAGTTGGCTTATATTGAAGATCGAAGAACTGAGGGTCACAGACTCAGATATAGAAGACTGAAGAATTGAGGGTTCAAACTCAGTTATGAAGATTACAAGTCGAGACTGTAAAGTTAGACTTCAGGCAAGATTGTGGTGACCTGAACTGACTTTATGGATCTTGTATGAAGACCAAAGAATCATAAGGATAATGAATTCCTGGAAGATAATTTGTTATGGTGTACTCTGATTAAGTCAATTATAATCAGATGAAAAACTGGAGTATTGATATTTGAAGGAGAGTAAAATCTCATTTAATGCTCCAATTCAGTTAAGAAACTGACTCTTGATAAACTCAATGTAAAACTGACAAGGAAACTCAGTTTTACATGTCAGTCATCCAATAAACTGATAGTACAGTCGAAAGTTATAAAGGAAGCAATTCTATTGGATGAAAAACTGACACAGCAGAAAGGTCACAAAATATAGCCGTTACGAGATGCAAGCAGGATAAACGTTAGACAAACCCCTATAAATGGACTACCCTTACAACAACCAAAAGGAGAGCAGGAAAAATAACAAGAATCTATCTAGTCAAGAAAGATCAAATTAAGGGGGAAAGTCAACTTCAAAAGAATTCCTGCTAAGTGCTTAATTGCAAAATCAAGAAGTTTCTTCAAGAGTTTAAGAGCTTTCAAACAGAATCAAGATCTATTATTTGAAGAAACACAGAGCCGTGCATAACTTACTTATCTAGAAGAAAAGCTCTGATCACAATTGAATCATAGTTATTGATTCAAGTCTCAACTTTGATTTCATCAAAGGTTTAGTCTGTGAAACACCAAGAAGGTGTGAAGGACAGTTGAGTACAGTCAGGAAGACTGTGTTTGTGATGAGCTGGTGAAGAGGCAATTCAACCCTCCAAGGACCAGTGTTTCAAACAATTGAAGAGCAGCAATTCTACATGTTCTACAAGTGTTTAGATAGTGAAGCTAGGGATTAGTCAAGGACTATCAGTTTAGAACTTTTTGTAACCGGGCCTTCTCAAAGAAGTTCTAGTGGAATTTTCCTCCGCATCACAGGGGAAGAGAGGATGTACAGGATTACACCGCTTGGAACCTTTATAATTCTTGCTCATTTACTTTACGCATTTATTTATTCACTTAGCATTTACTTACAACATTTGATAGTTAATCGTTACACACTTCACAGTTCACAAACTGACATTCATCAGAATTCAGTTCACCTCTCTCAGCTTTCACAAAAGAATAACAAGATCAAGATAAAGGCTAATTATATCCGCTGCCAGTTGACTCAGTTTTACTTAAGTCAGTTTGACTTAAATTCAGCTTAGTCAGCTTAACTCCACACAATTTTTAACTAAATCATAATTTGTTTTAAATCCAGTTGAGGAAAGTTTTTGGTGACAAGTTTATTCACCCCCCCCCCCTCTAAACTTGTGTTAGCCTTTCCAAGGGACCAACAATTGGTATCGGAGCGGTTTCTCCTTTTGGAGGTGATCCAGTATCAATCTTTTTGCTTGAAGTAACTGACCATCAGTTATTTTCGATACCTACAATTGATATCGGAACAACCAATTGTTGAAGACCCCTTATTATATCAGTCTTAGAAGTACCTTGTTGAGATTAAATGGATACATCTAGAATTAGAAGCTGGCTGAACAACCCCCTGACTGACTATTTGCAAAATGTTGTTTATGATTTTCAGGATCAAGTGTTTGAAAGATTCAGTACTACAAGTTCTCACACAAATCCAGAACCTCATTTCAGTTATGATGAAGATATTGACTTTAACGCATATAAAGATAAATCAAGAGGATTTCCATCCCTAAGTGATCTTTCAGAAGAAACAGAAAAAGAGTTTCTACGAGTAACTGATTATATAGAAGAAACACTGACTAAAGATCCACCCAACGCAATGGCCAAAGATGATGTTTTACCCATAAGTTATGGAGGTGAAAGTGATGAGGAAATCATACTGCTAGGAGCAGCACAGCCAAAAGTTAATGAAAAAGGGAAGCAAATTTTAATTGATGATGATTCCTCGACGGAAAATTTATTTATCGAAAATCCAGAGGTAATTGCATCTACAATTCACACTGCAATAATCAATCAGAAAAATGAAGATTTCAATGAAACCTTGATAATACTCATAAAGGAATTAGAAGTAATTCAAAAGAATTATGAGAATGTCAAAAAGGAGAAAAAGTTATTGAAAGCTGAAATTTCGAGATTGAATGATGAGATCAATTTAATTAAAACTAATAATGGAATTAAGGAAATTTGACCAACTGATGAATTGACAAAAGTAATAAACATCACAGAATCATCAGTTGATCCAATTCCCGGTATTCAGTTCAAACCTGGAAAACCGTTTGGAGACAGATCTGGTTTAGGGTTTGATAATCAGAATAATTCTAAGTTCAGACCAAGTTCAGTTGCATTAAAATTTGTGACTGCACAACGGTCAGGATCTCAGAAAGCTGATAAAGTTATTAGAACTAATATAAACTCAGAACAGCCCAATGCACAAACTGGGAGAACAAAAAAATCAGTTGGTAAAATGCACCAAGCCAACAGATTTTTTGGAAGACTCGTAAAATTCGAAAAAGGCAAAACCGATCGAGAGATCAAGAAGAAAAATATTCAAGTCATATCCATCCAAGAATGAAGATCATTCATGGAAAGATAAACTCGTAAGAAAGGAAGATTATTTCCCATCGATGAAGATTGGAATGAACCTTCACATCGCCACAAACCGAACGAACCAAAAACTATCTGGACAAAACAAGAAAAGTTTGTGAAAACTGACTTTACTCAATCAAAATATCTATAGAGTTATAAAGTTAAAAATAAAATTACATCATCAAAACCTAATCAGTTAGGACCCAAACATATATGGGTACCAAAAATTTCTTAATTTGTTTTGCAGGAAATTATTGGTGACTGAAAACCGAAAAACTGAGTTTTGTTCACAACTGAGTTTTTGAATTCAGCAAAAAGACAAGACTGAACGTATACAGCTGTAGTTACACCTCATCTACCCTACTTACTACAGTCTAGCTACAGATGTCAAGAAAAGACGTGGTCCTTCTCAATCTAAACCGTCCATATTTTTCACACATCTATCTTTTCGCAATCTCAAAACATTTACGACGAGACGTTTTGAGTCCCACCCTATTCTTAACTACCTTTCCTACAAATTATAAATAACCCACAAATTTCTTTTATAAATCTTTTTACTCGTATTTTGAATTTACTCTCTGATTCTTCAATTTTTCAAAATTCTAAATCAAATCCAGAAAACAATGGCTTTCACTCATATTGAACCCGGAATGATCATATCTCTTGACCAGTTTATTGCAAAATATACTGATCAAACTCTAGCCAAAACAATTGTAGCAAAAATTCAGAAAATCAAAGGATTGGATGTTGTATTCAACATCGATCTGAAAAGTGTATGTCTGGAAAGCATTGGAGACTTCTATGAATTTGGAAGTACAGCTATAGAAGGAGAGAGCACACACACTTTTACCACTACTGTCAATGGAAAGCAGATCAAGGTTACTGAAAACCTAATTGCAGAAATTTTTGGGTTTGACAAATCTGGAGGAACAGCATCCATCAAGTTGACCAAAGAACAAAAAGAAAACTATGGAAAGATATAGAAATTGATGCAGAATCCATAGTTTCACAGACCGGGAGCACAAGTTTACTCAAACCAGAATTCAATTTTCTCACCAAAATGTTAGCAAATTGCATAATTGGAAATGCAGGAAACTTTAGCAATCTATCTGGAGCAAAATTGGATTTGCTATATGTGATTTGGTTTGGAGAAATTTTTAATTGGGAAAGATATCTATTTGATCAAATAGTGGCACAATCAATTGATACACCCAAGAAGAAAACTGATGTCAAGAAAGGTCGATTTTATCACAAAAAGACTCTTGCATTAGTCCAAAGAATACTCGATCATTTTGGAATTGCAAAGAGGAAAGAAACACCAGTTGCCGATGGAAAGATTGTTACTAAGGAAGAAAAGGCTGGAAAAAGAAAAGCTAAAGGTTCTGTAAGTGAACCCAAAAAGAAGAAAAGCAAAAAGATGAAGAAAGTTATAACTGGAGATGAAGCCTTAGAACAAGTTGAAGAACTGAGTAAAAGAAGGAAACAATTGGAAGATTCAGAAAAAGGTAAATCTGATCAAGTTACTGAAAAATCAGTAGAAGTGTCACCAACACAAGTAATAAGAACTAAAATTGCTGAAGGGTCAGCACCAGTAGTGAGAACTGAAGTTACTCCCACCGAATCTATTTCGCTTTGGTAATCAAGCTTTACTCTACTCAAGAACCGGGCCACATTCACAGGAAGTTGAAATGACAAAGGAAACTGAAGTTGTCAACAAAGAACAGAATGTTGAAACCGAATTACAGAAAGAAGCTGAGACTCAGGGGGAACAGACCCTGAGAGTTGAACATGATGACGAAGAATCTGACAGTGATGAAAGATTGATCGATAAAACAACAATGGACATGCTTTTGTTACTTTCGAAGTCTAGATCCACTCCACAAAAATCTACTTCCAGAATGGAATTTGAAGAATCAGTCAAAGGATTTTCAGCTTCTCAATCTGTGGAAAAAGGAGCCGAAGTAGACTCAAGATCAACAAAAGTCATTAACTTGGATGAGCAAGTCAATGAAGAAGAACTCATTGAACCTTCAGTGAAAGAAATTACAGTTACTGAATTGGAAATTGAGCCTACTGAAAAACAAGTTGCTAAAGAACCTGTAAGTGAGAAAGTTTTGGAAACTGAGCCAACAATCTTAGTCTCGGTCATTGAAAAAGAGTCATCAGTAATCCCAAACACTAATGAAGGAGGAACCAGTAGAACTGACCCTATGCAAACCGAAGATGTTATTCTGGAAGATGACCAGGAAATCACAAGAGAATCTGTAGAGATTGTTACTCAATCTAAGCTTTCAACTGATCATGAAGAACTGATGTCAGCTGATTACAAGTGATTGCGCAATTATCAAAACTGGAAATTCGATTCTATAGCCAATCAAAGGAGTCAACTAGCAGAAATGGAAACTACTAAAAGATGGGTATTTGATCTCTATAACATCACAAACCTATCAGAAATAATCAATACTAATAAATTCCTGAATCAAGGATATGCACTGATCAGAAATAGTTATTGGAAGAAAGTCACAGCTGGTGGAAGTTCCAAAAAGAATGATGATGATGACGATTCTCAGGAAGATCCCAACTTACAAAAAGGGATTCTTGCCTCTCTACAAGAAAAGGAAGCTGCAACAAAACAGAATACTGATGATGATTCTGAAGAAAGCAGTGGAAGTTCCAGTTCTGAAACTATGTCTGATGCACAACAAAAAGAAAAAGAAGGTTATAAATCTCCTACAGACAAGTCATCGCTAGAAATAGCAAGAACAATGGCAAACATGGCTGGAGAAGAATCAGATGAAGAATTTAATGTTCAGTTATCACCCACAAGAGATGTTGGTCAATCAAACTTGGAAGAAGCTAGGAAACAATCCAAAGAAAGAAGAAGATCGGCAGAATATAGAGAAAAACTGAAGCAAGTTGTCTCACCACTCACACAAGCTAAATCAACTGGAGTTGAGACAAAGAAAAACAATGTCCAACAAGCTGGAAGCTCACAAGATGTTGATCTCATTAAGTTTTATCACAATGAGATAATCAGAATTCAAAAGGATGACAACAACTTATTTGGAAAAGTCCTAAAGTCCTTAGAAGCTAGTCAAGATGAAAGACTCAAACTTGAAAAGAAGATGGATACCATCACTGATATCTGTCAAAATACTTTAATCGAGATTTGGAAGCACTACAACACAATAGGCCTTTGGTGACACTTAATTTGCGGCACTTTGAGAGATGTCGTAAATTTTCCGGCATAAGTCATTTATTGCCATGAAAGTACGACATTTTTGCGACATACAATTTTATGCCATTAATTTCCGACAATTAAACGACAATCATTGTTTTTGTCACAAATGCGTGGCATTTTTTGTGGCAATTTCATGATATGCCGTATAGAATACGTCACTCTTCCGACACTCTGTATATATGTCGAAAATTTTGTGGCAATATCTTGACATTCAGAATATAATGCCACCAAATGCACTGCATTTCTCAGATTGCCACTTTTTATGCATTGAAAACACAACGCCAGTTGTGGTGTTTTCGGATTTTGTAGTGAAATGTAAAACGTATTCACGATATCATATCAAAATGCGCTATAAAATTAGAAATGATATTATAAGAAATAATAAGTATCTTATCATGACATTCCATTAAAAATTCAAACAATAAACACACAGAAAACAAAATTATATATATATATATATATATATATATATATATATATATATATATATATATATATATATATATATTATATTTATTTATTTAAAATTTTTTTAAGGCAAATACACATGCACTCATCTAAATAAATAAATAAATAATTTACTTCAACTTTGGCGCCACACCTTAATTCCCGCTAAATACTTTAGCTCCACACCCTCCCGCCGGTCCAAAAAAAAAAAAACTAGGGTTTCTTAAAATAAATAGATTTTTGTCCAGAAGAACAAAATAATTAAAAAATGGGGGTAGAAGGAAATTGTAATTTAATAAGGACAAAAGTAACAATTATGAAGTAACAAATGTGGAATAGAATAAATATGAAGTAACAATTGTGAAACACAAAGTAACATTAACACGTGAAGTAACTATTTTAAAGTAACAATTGTGATTTTTGTCCTTTATAATCATGAAAATGTTACTTTTGTCCTTCAAGACCCATTTATTACTTTTTTTGTCCTTGTGGCCCCTTCCCCCTAAAAAAAAACACAGTAATTTTAAATTTACACACAAATTTACAATATATATATTACAGTATTTACATGGTATATAGTACGTAGTAAAATAATAGTGAATATTTATTATTTCGTAATATAATAAACTTTTCTTTTCGAGAAAAACCGTAATATAATAAACTTGAATTGACATGAGACATGTATGAATCACCGTAAAAAACTTAATTTTACGTCAAAATCAAGTTGAATGATGTCTTTGAATCAATATCTCCTAAAATTGACAATCATAGAATCTGTAATTGGGTAAACGAACCTCGAATTGAGAATCGAATAAACCCGATCAACCTTAATCATTATAATTGGGTTAGCTAAAATTCAAATTTAAATTTGATTAAGACCGATCAACCAACGACACTTTAATTGTGTTAATTGATCGGACAACAAATTGGCGGTCGATCAAGCTTGAGCAACCACATATTTTATACTTAGGTAAATTGAACATCAAATTGACGATCGAACAAGTCTGATCAACCATAAAATGTCTAAATAGATTAAGTGAACCTCAAATTAACGTTCTTTCAAAGCTCGATTAACCCTAAACATTGTAATGTGGTTAATTGAACATCAAATTGATGGTCAGTCAAGCCCAACCAATCTAACAATGTAATCAGGTTGACTGAACCTTAAATTTATTTATTAACTTATAAGTGTTGATTTATTGATTTATTAACCTATATGGTTGTTGCATTGTTACTAATGTACAATACGACCATGTCACATAAGATGATATGTCATCTATTGATATAATAGATACTCTAAAGTAATTCTATGGAATAATTATTAAGTTTACTAATGCTTTTGATACTATATATGTTGTTTAGATATTGAATTGTACATTGTTTTTTAAGTATTTGGATTGATTTTTTATTTCATAACGAGTCAACCTCGAGCTGAGCTCTAGCTGGAAAGAAATTATGTGTTAGCGAGCCAAACTCGAAGACAAGCTCAAACAACTTTTCATTGTGAATGAACCAAAATTGAACATATTTTTTTTTGTTCGTTTTGAAAAAAATGGTTGCGAACAAGCTCGTGACCTAACAAACTAATCTTGAACATATTTTTTGTTCAATTATTTAACGAACGATAATGAACAGGATCGTGATCTAAACAAACACAAGCTTAAACAATAGGTAATCAACCCGTCTTGGCTCGGCTCGTTAACAACTCTATATGTTTATGACTAGATGTATATTATCTTTTGATGAATTAAATTATTTTGTATCGGAAATTATACATATATAGTTTCGAGGTCCAAAATGACAACACGCTTTTACAAAAATAATAAAAAAAAAAACCATGCTTTTACACCGTTAATAATGATGCAAGACCCATTGATACATATAAATTTAACTATGTATCATCAATGATATAAAAATGTTGTTTTATCAATTTGATTGTACAATTTTATACTATGACAATCATTTCCTTGACTTTTTTTTTGAGAATCATCATTTCCTTGACTTAATATAAAATATGAAACTCAATCAATTCAGTATATACTTTTCTTGTAAATATTGTCATTTATAAGTAATGTACCTATATTTTACAATAAATAACTAATGCGCAAATTAAAAAAAAACTAATGCGGCAATTTTTTTGATATAGTATACGATATACATGCTCTCAAAAATAAATAAATAAATGATACACACACAAAAATAGCTGGAAGCGTGTATCGTTTCATCTTCCCCAACTTCAATTTCTGATTTAGGTTTATCGATTTTACAGTAGAGACTATGCGAAACCCTAGAGTATTCATTGACATGACCGTCGGCGGTCAACCGGCTCACAGGATCGTGATGGAGTTGTACGCTGATAAGGTCCCCAAGACCGCCGAGAACTTCCGTGCTCTCTGCACCGGCGAGAAGGGCATTGGAAAGAGGTGAACCTCTGCACTACAAGGGATCGACCTTTCACCGCGTGATCCCTCAATTCATGTGCCAAGGCGGCGACTTCACTCGCCGAGACAGCACCGGTGGTGAGTCGATCTATGGAATTAAACTTCGTGTTGAAGAATTGAAGCATACGGGCCAGGGATCCTGTCCATGGCTTATGCTGGGCCTAACACAAACGGATCCCAGTTCTTCATCTGCACTGAGAAGACCTTGTGGCTTGATGTCTATTAGCAATTGTGCGTTTCCTTTTCCCCATTAATCCTGTATTTGGCTATATTTTTATTCTCCCTTTCCTTTGCCTCGACACTGCTTTGATCGTTTCTGTGTGATCGTGGTGCTACCCACCAGAACATGAAACGGGTTGATCCTTTTAGTGATAGTACCTAAGGACTACTAAAAAGCCTAGACACCGAACTGAGAAATGGGTGGATCGCCTGAAGATTTGGGCTGGACTCTCAATTAGTTTGAGAGTTGCCTACGTATCCAAGAATATCCTGGAATCAAGCCCGGTCGTAGTTCTAACCTAGGGGTATTTATAGGATACGCCCTAACCCTAATTTCCTAATGGTTCTAGGTGTTACCCTTTATACCCTTATTGGGCCTTGTCACGTATTTACATGGACCCTGGGTAAGTGGGCCTAAGAAACCGGGCTGTTCGTCCGTACGGAGGTTAGGCCGATCAGCCCCCTGAGAGACGCTGTGCGGCCTAATCAGGTCTTCCTCGCCAATCCGGGGTATTTACTTGCAGGTCTCGCCCGACCACTACCGAACTGAGACACAGTTCGCCTTATAGGACACCTCCCCTGGACAGCCTTAAACACAAGGGTAAAGCTCCCAAAATGTGCCCGTAACAAGTGACACGTGGCGCGAACCGGGTTGGGCATCATCATAGCCCCCCAGATCTGTGATCACTTTCACAGTGGATCAGATCTGATGCTCTGGAAATTGGTCGGGCTAGTCCAATCCTTACTTCTTGGGAAATTGCCAGCTGGTGGTTTGTTAATTTGCCATAATTACATTTGAGGGAACCGAGGCGTCTCTTCGCGATTGATGTTGCCACGTATATAAATGTCCTTTCAAAGCCGAACGGTTATTCTTCCCGCCGTCACTATTAACCCGACGAGTTTTCTAGAAGCGCTGCACTTGCAAGTAAGTTCTCTCACCGTTACTGAATTCTTTACCCCTCCCCCTCTTTTTTTTTTTTTTTTTTTTTTTTTTTCCTCCGTTCTGCACTTTTCTTTGTTTATGAGGGGTAGTACGGCGTCGAGCAGCTCTATAGAAAGAGAGTTTGAGTCCTGTTCGGAGATTGACACTGAGGTTACACAACCTTTCACCCAGCTCGGGGGCCCCATAGACATAACACCCTTAAACACCATAGCTGTTCGCCCTGAAAAGGAGGAGATCGTTACCGACCAAACCTCTACCTCTTCTCGATACCACTCTTCCTTTGGTTTCACTTCCCTCTATCAGTGTTTGAGAGCAAACATGACGATGAGGTCGGCTATAGGCTGTTACGGAATAAGGTCCAAATTAACCCAGGAGGGAGTTCTTCAGATTTGTACTCGGTATAACATAGATATGGATCGTTATGCTCCTCAGATCCCCTCTGGGGTTAACATATATGCCCATCAACCGCCTGAAGGTTACTGCACGGTTTTCAGGGACCAGCTCGCGTGCGGTCTAAGGGTCCCCTTTTGTCCAGCCTTCCTGGCGGTGCTTCGCCATTATCATCTGGGAACCGCCCAGATCGCCCCTAACGGTGTTAGGGCTATAATTGGGACGGCGATCTGGTGCCGTTTAATGGATATTCCGTTCAGCGTTGACCTGTTCCGGACTTTTTATCAGGTCAAGAAGGTCCGGAATCACAGCGGATGGTACTATTTTCCTAGGAGAAATGATCATCGACGGGGGATCCCCATGTTGTCCGCCGGAAAGACTTCGATCCATGACTGGAAGAGTCATTTTTTCTTTGTTCGTCACGTGGGACAGCTCGATCTGGGTCAATGGAATTATTACCCACTCCCTTCCGATCCTTGTCCTACTACAGTGCCGGAAGCCTTGTTGCAAGACATTGCAGGCGGCGGCGTACTTCTCAACTTTGAGTACTGGTCGGATGAGCTGTTGGAGGCTGCTCGTCTTTCAGATTCTGGGCCTCAGCCATATGTTCGTCTCAACACCCCCGAGTATAATCATTGTAGGGTCTCTCCTTTTTATGTTTGCTGTATCCTCAATTCATTATTGTTTGTTAACACTTGTCTTCGCAGTGGCCGACCTAGCTGACATCTTTGACGCGGTGATTCCCGAAGATGAAGAAGTTGAACAAGAGCAGCAACAGGATCAGCCACAAGATGAGCTCGTGAATCCTGGAGCCGAACAGGATCTGGATCGGGAACCCGAGAACACCGGGGCAATGCAGAGCATAACAGACTCATGATCGTGGGCCGCCGGGAGCCGGGTCTTTCATACTCGATGCAGGGCGAAGGTGCGAGAGGATGACTTGGTCGCCCCGAAAAGAATGGATTCCGGGTCTCGGCGACGATCTGGTCAGGCTGCTCGAAAGAGATCCAGATCTGTGCCGGGTACTTCTGAAGGGGACTCAGGCTCTTCGGCAGAGTTCATTGCCGACCTGTCCGACAATGCCCTGGCTTCCTTTGTAAGTTGTTACTTCTTTTGTTCTGTTCCCTATTTTCCCTTGAGACCCTTTTTGTCTATATTTTTACACCTTTTTTTTTTTTTTTTTTTTTTTTTTTTTTTTAGGTCGTCAAGGCAGGCCAAGAAGTGCTCCAACGTCTGACTGACTTTTCGCCTGTACAGAAGACTTCTCTGGAAAAAAGGGTCGCCGAAGTCTCCGCCAGCCGAGCCCAGTATAAAGATACAATTTCTGCTGAGCTACTCGGATCGCAGATCCGAAGCCGAGGTGAGGAATCGGCAGTTTAGCCGACAAACTAAGGGCCTCCTTGCTTTGCCGAGAAAGAGGCATCCGAGAACCTCCACGGCGAGAACGAGAGGTCGATACTTTGCATAATGAACTCCGAACTTCCTGCTGCTCGCTCAGGTCCAGAGTACAAGAACTCTTCTCATTTCACCGCGCGCTCAAGATCCTTCTTGGACATATCTTGAGTTACGGATACACTCTGGGGGTCTCCTAAGCTAAAGAGAAGTACCCTGACCTGGTCGTTGCCGACCTACCCCATGGAAGGATGTTCAAAGAAGGTTGCAAGGAACTATACGAAGCACAGCTCAAAGAGTTCCAAGCTGGTGAAGACTTGGTGGCTAAGTATGGTCGCCGATCTGCCCGTCAGGCAGGGAGTTCTTCGGGTCAAGGCTCCGATCAGCGAACAGATCCTTAGCTCTTCTTACTTCTACATTTCTTTGCGGTTTTTTTTTTTTTTTTTTTTTTTTTAAACTGTGGTTTATTATATACTCTCTTGTGACGAGGTCTCAGGCTTATTTCAAATAAGCAGTGCTTGCTCGGAGGATTTGTACTTCATACTTTGTTTTAATTCAGTGCGCACAGGCTTGTTATTTTTCCTTTTCCATCTTTACTTAGCCCCCTAAGACCATCATTTCGTAGTTTACTGAGAAACGATGGTCTTTGGCTCGTCTGTAAGCGCTGTTCGTCTGTCCTGCCGACTTTGAAAGTTAACGTAGCTCGTACTATGCAGATTATCAGAGATTGACCTGTGGTTCAGATCTATCTGAGACTGACCCGCGGTTCGTTTTTTTTTTTTTTTTTTTTTTTTTTTTTTTTTTTAACGAACCGTTTTCTGAGACCGACCTGCGGTTCAGATCTTGAGCTGAGTCCGACCTGCGGATCAGCTATTCATCTATCTGTCCTGCAGACTTATCCTGGTTCGTTTTTTACGAACCGTTTTCTGAGACCGACCTGCGGTTCAGGTTTTGAACTGAGTCCGACTGCGGATCGGCTATTCATCCGCATCGCTCCGCAGACTTATCGTGGTTCGCTTTTTTACGAACCGCTTTACGAGACCGACTGCGGTTCAGGTTTTGAATCGAGTCCGACTGCGGATCGGCTATTCATCCGTCTCGCCTCGCAGACTTACCGTGGTTCGCTTTTTTACGAACCGCTTTTACGAACCGACTGCGGTTCAGGTTTTGAATCGAGTCCGACTGCGGATCGCCTATTCATCCGCCTCATCCCGCAGACTTATCGTGGTTCGTTTTTTACGAACCGTTTTCTGAGACCGACCTGCGGTTCAGGTTTTGAACTGAGTCCGACCTGCGGATCAGCTATTCATCTGTCTGTCCTGCAGACTTACCGTGGTTCGTTTTTTACGAACCGTTTTCTGAGACCGACCTGCGGTTCAGGTTTTGAACTGAGTCCGACCTGCGGATCAGCTATTCATCTGTCTGTCCTGCAGACTTACCGTGGTTCGTTTTTTACGAACCGTTTTCTGAGACCGACCTGCGGTTCAGTTCTAGAGCTGAGTCCGACCTGCGGATCAGCTCTTCATCTATCTGTCCTGCAGACTTATCGTGGTTCGTTTTTTACGAACCGTTTTCTGCAAGGTTTGTTGAATTCGACCTGCCTTTTATTCGCGGTAATCATACATAGCAAACAAAGAGAATGATTCATTCAGTGCTTAAATTAAAGATTTGTTCGAAATAAAACAGGAAACATGTCTGACTGGGTCTTATACATAAACTTTTCTCAAGTTAGAGGCATTCCAGCTGCGCGGTACTGTTCTTCCACTTGCATCAGCCAATTGATAAGCTCCTTTACCATGTACCTTAACCACTTTGTATGGTCCTTCCCAGTTAGGGTCTAACTTCCCTTGCGGCAATTGCCTGCTCACTTCGTTCTTTCTGAGTACCAGGTCCCCTTCCTTGAAATAGTTATGCTTGACTCGTGAGTTGTAGTACTGGGAAACTCTCTGCTTATACTTGGCCATCCTTATGAATGCGACATCGCGAGTCTCTTCCAAGTCATCTTTTGAGTGTCTTAACTCGGAGAGCTGCTGTTCTTCAGAATAAAGAGACGTTCTGGGTGATGTTAGGCCGATCTCGGCCGGAATAACTGCTTCGCATCCAAATGTGAGACTGAACGGAGTCTCTCCTGTGGCCGAATTGGGCGTTGTTCGATAGGCCCATAAGATGTTGGGTAAATGTTCTGTCCAGCTTTCCTTTTCCTCTTCCAAACGCTTCTTCAAACCGTTCTTAATCTGTCGGTTGGTCTGTTCCACCTGCCCGTTAGCCTGGGGATATCCCACTGAGGTGAAATGTTGGGTGATATTCAGCTCTGTACACCATTCTCGAACAGCTCTGTCTTCAAACTGGGTCCCATTATCTGACACCAGAGTCTTGGGTACACCATACCTGCACACAATGTTCTTCCATAGAAATTTTCGGATCTGCTTCCCTGTTATGGTGGCCAGTGGTTCGGCCTCTACCCACTTGGTGAAGTAGTCAATAGCCACAATCAAGAATCTAACACTTCCTGGGGCTTTTGGGAGTGGCCCCACTAGATCTACCCCCCACTGGTCAAAGGGCCACGGGGATACCATCGGGACCATGTCTTGTGTCGGCCGATGTGACAAGTTATCATGGACCTGGCATGATCTGCATTTTTCCACCAACTGCTTAGCGTCTTCAAACATTGTAGGCCAAAAATAACCGAACAGCCTGCATTTTCTTGAAAGTGTACGAGCCCCCGGGTGGTTCCCACAGATTCCTAGGTGTATTTCTCGTAGTAGATAATTCCCTTCTTCCTTGGTCACACATCGCAGCCAAGGGGATATATAAGATTTTCGATAAAGCACTCCGTCGAACAGTGAGTAACGAACTGCCATGAGCTTTACTTTTCTGGCTTGTACTTTATCTTGTGGCAGAACGGCGTCCTTAAGGTACGATACAATTGGATCCATCCATGTGTTAACTTGTGTGATCGGTTGAACAACCCTCTGTTCATAGCTCTTCTCCTTCAATAATTCTACTAACACTTTTTTGTCAGAGAGGAAGTTTGAAGCCAACTTTGACAGAGCATCTGCTCTTCGGTTCTCTGACCTGGGTATCTGTGCGATGTTTACTTTTCGGAATTTCTCCAAAAATGTCTTAGCTGCGGCCAGGTACTTTTTCATTGGTTCTTCTTTGGCTTCATACACACCATTTATGTGACTTACCACAAGTTGCGAATCGTTGTATATCTGTAGGTCTTCAGCTCCAAGTCGGCTGGCTAAGTTCAACCCTGTGATCAAAGCCTCATATTCCGCTTCATTATTCGTAGCCTTAAAAGCAAATCTGAGGGCATAAGGGAACTCTTCCCCATTTGGACTAACCAGCAGGAGACCTGCCCCTGCACCGTCTTTGTTTGAAGCCCCGTCGACGTACAGCTTCCATTGGCTATTGCTTTGTGTCCGCTGTTCGTCGGATTGAAATGAGACTCCTTCGACCAGAAATCACCGGCGGTAACAGCCTTGATCGCAGATCTTGGTCGGTAATCGATGTCGTACTCGCCACTTCGACAACCCATTTAGCTAATCTTCCCGAGGTCTCGTGTCGGCTTAATATTTGCCTTAGTGGTTGATCGGTGATCACAGGTGATATGGTGAGCCTGAAAATAGGGTCTCACTTTCTCTTGAGGCATGCACCAAGGCTAAAGCCAACTTTTCTACATTTGAATACCTAACTTCCGCCCATGCAATGCTTTACTTACGTGAAAAATCGGTATCGCACACCGTTCGCTTCCTAACCAAAGATCGAGCTAATCGCTTTTCGCACACAAATGAGATATACGAACAACGAATCTCCTCGCGGGGTCACAAGCGGAAGGTCGCCACATACTCCTTCAATTCCTCAAAGGCCTTTTGGCATTGTTCGTCCCAATGGAAAGGACTGGCTCTCCTCAAAACTTTAAAGAACGGTAGTAGCGCGCCTGCCGACCTTGATAAAAATCATTTCAAAGCCGCAATCCGCCGGTCAAATCTTTGCACTTCTTTCGCTTTTTGGGTGGAATCATGGTTCTCGTGGATATCAATTTTGTCCGATTTGCTCTGATCCCATCCCTAGAAATCATATACCCTAAGAATTTTCTGATCTAACTCCGAATGTGCACTTCTTAGGGTTGAGTTTCATCCGAGTCCTTTTAACACTTCAAAACTTCTTGGGTATCCCTTAAAAATTGGTCAATCGATCTGCTCTTTATCAGCAGATCGTCGACGTAGACCTCCATGCATCTTCCTATTTGATCAGTAAAGACTGCATTAACAGCCCTCTGGTATGTTGCACCTGCATTCTTGAGTCCAAAGGGCATGGTGGTGTAGCAATAGGTTCCAAATTCCGTCACAAAAGCAGTCTTTTCCGCATCCTCTGGGTGCATCATGATCTGGTGATAACCCTTATACGCATCTAGAAACGCGAACACCTCATAGCCCATTGTTGAGTCCACTAAACGATCTATCTTGGGCAAAGGATAGCAGTCCTTTGGACATGCCTTGTTCAAGTCTGTAAAGTCTACGCACATTCTCCAGTTCCCATCCGGCTTTTTGACTAGCACTGGGTTAGCTAGCCATTCGGGGTAAATGACTTCCCTAATTATATTTGCACTTAACAGCTTTTCCACCTCTTGCTTTATGGCTGCGATACGATCAGGGGCGAAGTGTCTCTTCTTTTGACGAACAGGCCTCCTGTTCGGATCAAGCTTCAAATGATGCACAGCTATATCAGGAGACAATCCTGGCATATCTTCAGCCTTCCATGCGAACACATCTCTGAACTTTACCAGGGTGTCTACCAAGGCCTCTTTGTACGGAGAGGGAATCCAGGACCCAATGTTGACTGTCGCTTCGTCTTGTTCATCCCAAAGCCGAACAGCCTGTGTTCGGTCTTCTGACGACCAGCTATCTTGATCCTCGGGCAGCAGCTCCTCAACCCTAACCTGTTGTACCATCCTGCCGTGGATCGTTGCGGCATAACAGCTCCTGGCTGTCTCTGTATCCCCTTTGACCTCTACTGTTCCCTCGGCTGTTGGGATCTTCATACTAACGTGTGCTGGGGAAATTACAGCCCGGAGATCAATAAGGGCTGGTCTTCCTAAGATAACATTGTATGCTGAAGGTGCCCTTACCACCACATAATCTACCATCAGGGTCCTGCCCTTTCTTCCTTCACTAAAGGTGGTGGGCAACGTGATGACCCCCAACGGGTGAACTGGTGGTCCTGCGAATCCGAACAGCGGTGTTGAGACTGGGGTCAGATCAGCATCTTTGAGCTGCATTGCTCTGAAAGCGCTGTAATAAAGGACGCTTACAGCACTGCCGGTATCCACACAGATCCTCTTCGTCAAATTTTTGTTGATAACCGCCTCAACCACCAAACCTTCATTATTAACGACCAGGGGTAGTGAATCCCTTGGTCCGTACATTACTTCTCCTGACATTCTTGGTCTCTTCACTGCGGACGAACTTCTCCCGCTCTGTTCTTCTGCCACTTTGGGGCTGTTCGGCCCTCCTAAGATAGTGTTGATAGTATTTACCGGGCGGTTATCGATGTGGGCATCTCGATCAGGGGAATGATCCCTTCGCTCCCTACTGCCATCTCCTCGATGGTCTCTTCGATAGCCATTTCGCTCCCTGTCCCCATAATTGTGGCGCTTGAATTCACGCCGTCCCTTGGGATCAGCGTTGTGTGACCGATCTACGACCTCATCAAGTTTCCCTTCCATTATCGCTGCATCTATGTCCCGCATTAGATCTCTGCATTTTTCTCGATTCATGCCCTATATCCACGATGATATTTGCAATATTTGCTAGAGTTTCTGCTTTCTCGAGGTCCCCTGAGAGGTGGTGGTATTTTGCTATTCCTTTCCACCGCATAATGGCCGAATGCATTCACGAGGCCGGTTCAAAGGAATGAAATCTCTGGCCTCCGCAGAGCTCCTCTTTCCTAACCGTTCGCAATAGGTGATTTCACTCGGTCCCATACGGACTTTCCTTTCCGATCTGACCGCTCCTCAGACTTGTTCTTCTTGTTGTCACCTCTCTCCATTTCTCTTTTCAATCTGTTGGCTTCCTCACCTTGACAGTGCTTGTAAGCTATGTCCAGACACTCCTCCATTGTTTGTGGAAGTTTGCTGTTGAGTTTAGCATGCAATCTCCCTTCACGTAGTCCTGCTACGAATGAGGTAACTAGCAGCTGATCGTCTGCATCAAGTACTTGTGCGGCCTCCTCATTAAAACGTTTTATAAAACGCAATATTGTCTCATCCGGTCTCTGCTTCAGAGTGAGAAGATGCGTCTTGTTTCTTACAAAGGGCCGAGCTGCAATAAAGGCGTGTACAAACTTCCTGGTCAGAGTTCCAAAATCAGAGATAGATCTAGGGGGAATCTTGTTGAACCATTCTCTTGCCCTTCCCGTTAACAGTGCTGGGAAAGCCTTGCATTTCATCTCATCAGAAGCGTTGTACAAGTTCATGTGAGAAATGTATTGGTGCATGTGATCATAAGGATCCTTGGATCCATCGTATGCATTAATCTTGGGAATCTTGAACCCTCTGCGTCGGGATAGTTGTCTATGTCCAAAGTAAATGGGACGCCTTGATTAGCTCTCCTGACCGCCGACCAAGTAAATTGTCCAGTTCGTCCTTGGCGGTTTCCTTATGCCGAGCCTGTTCGGTATGAGCACTGGATTCGATCAGCTCTGGCTGTTTCTGAGTTTGTGTGCGAGCCAGGGCATCTCCTTCTGGGGCCTCCTGAGGACCCCGTCCCTTCAAGATCTCTTCGAAAATGGCTTTGACGGTAGCATCGTCTAGATTCTTCAAAGACTCCACCAATGCCTGATTGGGGAGGTCTTGAAGCGTGCGATTATCACCTGTAGCATCTGCATTTCCCTGGTCGTCTCCTTGCAAGACCGAGTTCGTCCTTTCCTGCTGTGGATCTGCCGCTTTTTTGCCGGCGTTCTTTGGTGGTGCCATGGCAAAACAAGGTCTCTAAAGTACTAACAGTAAAAGGCCCTCCTTCTAGCGCCAATTGATCGTGGTGCTACCCACCAGAACATGAAACGGGTTGATCCTTTTAGTGATAGTACCTAAGGACTACTAAAAAGCCTAGACACCGTACTGAGAAATGGGTGGATCGCCTGAAGATTTGGGCTGGACTCTCAATTAGTTTGAGAGTTGCCTACGTATCCAAGAATATCCTGGAATCAAGCCCGGTCGTAGTTCTAACCTAGGGGTATTTATAGGATACGCCCTAACCCTAATTTCCTAATGGTTCTAGGTGTTACCCTTTATACCCTTATTGGGCCTTGTCACGTATTTACATGGACCCTGGGTAAGTGGGCCTAAGAAACCGGGCTGTTCGTCCGTACGGAGGTTAGGCCGATCAGCCCCCTGAGAGACGCTGTGCGGCCTAATCAGGTCTTCCTCGCCAATCCGGGGGGTATTTACCTGCAGGGTCTCGCCCCGACCACTACCGAACTGAGACGCAGTTCGCCTTATAGGACACCTCCCCTGGACAGCCTTAAACACAAGGGTAAAGCTCCCAAAATGTGCCCGTAACAAGTGACACGTGGCGCGAACCGGGTTGGGCATCATCACTGTGGATATTTTTTGATGCGAAATTTCGTATTTCTTGGATCTGTTGGTTACGATCTTACTATCTTAAGCCTTGAAGTTTCCCAGTAGACTATGAATTTTAAGGAAGCTGCTAATGCTTGAATTGGTATTTTGCAATGTGTTGGTTCTCTTCTAATTTCTAAACTTTGTCCATGGTTGTATTTTATATAACTTGAATGTATGATTACTACACTAGAAGTGTGTCATAATTGTGCTGGTCACATTTTTGAGTTGGCGTGGTGGTTTTCCCTGGTTTTTGTATTTGACTGTTGTTGACACAATGTTCTTAGAACATTTACTGTCATAATAGGCATAAATCATATGATAATGAGCATTAATACTATACAAGCATGTTTGTGTGTATTGAAAAGTTGATACATCGGCATCGGGATAATGTGGAAATCATTTTAGACAATGAGTGGTATATGATTAGCTAAAGCACATGGGAGCTGATTATGTGAGGGTGTGGAAGAAAACATAAAACGAAAAGCTTCTGGTACTCAATCCATCTAGAGTTTATGTTCATTAATGTATTCTATTATGAGAATATGCTATGAGTGAGGACTTGCATTTTTTCATTATTTCTTCGATTATTGGGTGATTGACTGGTTCACTATTAATCTAGGTTTAAGTTGATCTTTCAGCTTTTTCTGGAGGGAAAAGATCTCAAACCAATTCCGCCAAAGAGGAGGTATAATTTTATATAATCAAGTAATTATGTATATATATACTTGTGCTTTTGAATTGAGTGGACGGTTTTATCTCTTTTTATGTGCTTTATCCTTCAATATACTTGTGCTTTTGTGTGTGTGTATATATATATATATATATATATATATATATATATATATATATATATATATATATATATATATATATATTTGTATATAATAAATTATGCACTTTTGGTTCACTTCAATTTACCGTGTGTGCAGGACACATATCCATGTCAATGGGATTTGAAGCTCTTGAGATTCGAGGTGATTATTGAAGGAAAGAAAAAAGATCGGAAGCATTCTTCTTCTTTTTTCGAGGAAAATAGTTCCATTTTGAGTAATCAATTGTCGAACGTCAATTTCGTTTTAGTAGGTAGGATTACAACTTATTGTTGAATGTTGGATTTCCAATTGTTATGTAGTATTTGCACTTCTATCAACTTTAACCTTTTATGTGCAATATATTCTGAATAGTTTCATGTTCGTATATGTACATATGTAGATTATCAATTAGAAAATCATGAAGAATACTACTCTATCAATTAGAAAAGGCCAACAATTTAGATAATCTATGAAAGTGCACAAGAACACCAATAATTACATCAATAAAGTGCTATAAAATGTCGTTTGAAATTGGAAAGTGCCCGAATTAGCGACAAAAAAATTGGCAAATGAAAATCGTTGAATTGCCACGAATCTATTTTCGTTATTACAGATGGTCCCAGAAAAATCACCGTAAAGATAAAGCCACATTAGATAAGTGTCAACAAAGTGCCACAAATAAAAACTACAACACTTTTACTAAGTGCCATATAATCGCCGAAAAAGCTTCCCGGCACAACAAAAAAGTGCCACAAAACATTGCCGACGCCAGTATTGACGACACTTAAATAACCGCCGTTTTATGCGCCGGGATAGCTTTTTACGGCGCTTATTTTCATTGTCCCGGCATTTATTTTGTGCCACAACAAGCCAAAAATGTTGTAGTGAAGACGAACATTGAGAATGACACTAGTAGAGATGAAACTCAAGATAGATGGGAAAGTATTCTCAACAATTTGGCTGATAGAATGGTATTAATGGAATAAGGCATGAAGGATTCAGTTGTAGCTCAAACCATATTGGCATCAACTCAGCAAAATCTGAACACTTATATCAGAAGCCTGATTCATAAAGATGATGTCAATAAGGGGGAAAGTTCGGATATGCTAAAAGTACATGCAACTGAGATTCCACAAGTCCTTACAAACATTGATAACAAACTGAATGAACTGAAGAAAGCTAGAGGAGAATACACTGATGAGGAGATAGAACTGATCGTTAAGTACTCAGAACCGACTAACAAAAGAGTTGGATTGGATTCTCGTCTCTATGGTATATTCAAAAATTTACCAACGAAAGAAGGAGTATCAAGAGAAGAATTTCTAGAATCATTTCTACATATGCAGAAGGTGCTCATACATGATGACGGTCAAATTATACCCGTAAAAGTCATCAACATTGACCTTAAATCGAGATTAATAATACGCATTAATTTTATATTAAATCACATGTTTATATGTATTATTTAAGGTTATGTTATTTATATTATATGAATTGGTATTTAGCCGATTTTATTATTTAAAGCCGATTTATTGTGCGATAAATGCTGATTTTGTAGAACACGACAAATCAAGAAGATTAGTGTCATTCAATCAATTATCTCAAGATAAGGAAGGAAGGAAATCGGAGCATTAAGTGGAAGATTAATCGGATCAACATGCAAGCGTGCAGTGGGGAACAAGCTAGACGAAGAAAACGTGTTAAACATGTAAACTTAGGTTCGGTCGACCGAGCCTACGACTTGATCGACCGAGTGCGACTCTTCGGTTGACCGAGCCTTAGGTTTGGGTCGGTTTCTGGCTTATATAGTGCTTATCTTCTAGAACCACCCTAAGTCGGCAAAAACCTCTATATAAGCAAGCAGCTACGAGAATTGTAATTCATACCTTAGAATATCATTCAATAAAATCACTCTATTCATATCTTGATTCAATGTAGTTTATTGAGGGTGTTTCCAGCAATTTAAGGGCTGCATTATGTAAGCCTTTATTTTATGTTTCTTTTCTTTTAAGTAATTAATTCCCCCCAATTATGCTTTATTGTTTGAGTTAGTTAATTCATAGACTAGATGATGTAGATTTAGGTTATGTCGTTATGGATGTGGCGAAGCCTTGTCTATGAGGATCCCATAACCTACGTCATACACTAGTATTTATTCATGAATCTACTTGATTTAATTAATGCGTATCTATGTTAGTTTATATGAATACTGTGCGAATTACTGTTTAATCTGTTCTGTATGATGAAACGCTGAGAGATATGTTCAGGGATGTAATCGGGGGACGAAATTGATTCAGGTGACTGAATGAGTTCACTCGGTCGACCGAGCCCAGCTATTCGGTCGACCGAGCCCTATTTTCATCCGTTAGATAGCCATGTCTTTGTGGTTTGGTTAACTTAATAGAATTTATTATCTCAGTAGGTATGGCTATGCTACGTTACTCGCTTAGTTTAATTAAAACGTGTAAAAAGGAAATACCGATATAAAACTCTTAGGTAGGCTCATGAATTGCTCTTCACGGACGTTCAGCGTTATCTAGGTAGGTTTATATTCGGGAATTGCATGCACCTGCTTATACGTACGTCGTAGATTAGCATGAGACTATAACTTGGTAATTGCTAGTTGGACGAGGGCTTGAGTAATCGTTTAGGAAGTATAAGTACGCCTAACCATAGGAATGTTGCCTAGACGAGGTGTAAGATTAATATCGGCATCCTTAGTGTCGTAAGCGTGCAAGTTATAAGAGATGGATACCCAAAAGGTGAAGTCACGTAATGTAGCACAGTGATCTAGCAACCTAACCGGTGCTAAGTCAAGTTAAAGGGGATGACTCCCGTAGCCAATCTAAGATAGATACAAACAGATTGACAGTTAATAAGTTCAGTTTATTATATAAATTATCTAGGTCCAAACGATAAAGAATATAATTGGGGAGGTTAATTACGTTGTGTCGAGTCATGTCTTTACCTTTCTTGTCTTATGTTGGTCGTAGACCGCCTCTATGTCCTTGACATGTTTAATTAATTGTTTGTATATTAGATGATCCACAATTGGTTCCCTGTGGGATCGACCTTGATTCACTATAGCTATACTACGATGGGCCTAGTCCTCTTGCTAGTATTGTTTTATGGTGGTCAAGTATATTATAACCTGATTGACCCCGATCAAGTTTTTGGCGCCGTTGCCGGGGAACCAACGGTCAATTTTATATATAAATAATTTTCTTATTCATGTCAAGTTTTCTGTTTTAAAGTCTGTTTTTGAGTCCCTCTGGTTATCTGCTTTGTGTCAACTTCGTGTGTCTGTTTATCCCCGTATGTTTAATCCGTAAGTCTGATAGCAGCATGGGAGACCATGTTAAAATCAGTCTACGGTCTGTTTTGTTTTTCTTCTGTTTGCAGAAACCAGAGAAGCAATAATCCAAGTCAATAATTTTTCGCGGGCGCTGAGAAAATAACCCAGCAAACATGTGGAGCTACGAATCTAAGATGGGAAAAGCAATGGAAAAAAATAACCATTAAAGCACCAAGATGGCTCCGAAAGAAATATATATTTTAAGGCTTAAATTCTTCGTGGTACAATGTTGAAGGCAAGGTACTACCCTTTTTTTTTTTTTTTGCTTATGTTTTACTACCTTTTGGTTTTTTGAGCATAAGTTAGCCTATACATGAACCTTAGTATGAATCTTAGCCCGGAGTTAGTTTGTAAGAATAATTTTATTAGTGTGGAAGGTTTTGCCCCATAATCTATCTCATCTAGAGGGTGTAGGGAAACATGTAGTAGTTGAAGGAAGCAGTGAATAAAGAGTTCCTCGTAGTTCTGTTAAAATCTCATGGTCCTATGCATGAAATTGCTTCTACTGGCCATGGGAGCAACAAATTGTGTAGTTTAAGCATTCACAATCTAAAGAAGACATTGAGTTTTGAGAGAACACAATCTTCGGCTTTCGTTGATGTTTGTGGTGATGGCTTCTCGGTGAACCCACCTTAAACAAAAACGAGATTACGCTTTGGGTGACAATTTAGAAATCGAAGAATCTTTGTACATAGGTTCGGAAATGGTTTAACCATGGCTGGGCGAGTTCAAACGAGCTTCGGCTCAATCGACTCCCCTCCACGTGTGATGTACGTTACAGCAGTTCGACAAGACTTAGCATAGCCGATAAGCCTTCGGGCTAAACCGGGCTTATCTTGACGGGTTGGCCTGAACTGTCACATATGTTCCAACGAATAAGACGGCGTAGGCTTGCTACATAACCGACCTTATTCGGAGTACTTCGATTCAATATTTCTTATTGTCAAGGCCAAAGCAATAATTTTAACCGCGTTTCTTAGAATTCGCTAATTCCTAAAACGAGAGCCGAGGTAAGAGCTTTGGATAAATGGTATGGATAAATGTCGTTTCCTAGGTCTCACAACCAAGGGAAGGGTATTAATCCGCAAAAGCAACAAGCCCACCTCTTCTAGTGCGCGAAGGGTCAAAGTCTCGCGATCCAAAAATGATAACTGACAAGGATACTTTTGGAAAGTCGAGCTGAGGACTTTAAACTCAGAACTACTTCTTTCAAACCCTTAGGATTTCTTTTTAGGATTTTAGGTTTTTCTTTCTTTGAGTCCAATAAGAGTAACGTGACATATGTTGAGGTTTTTTTATTTTGCCGGGTTCCGATGGCCATTGGGCTAAGGATGTGCAAAATTTTTTTACTCAATATAGGCACGTGAAATAGAGTTCCCTAGGAGAGTCAAGAAATTGCTAAAGAAAAAGAAATTTAGCAATCAATCTTAAGATGGAAGAATTAAGAGAGCTTGAGAATTATTGAAAATGTAACAGAGAATGATTGGTGCGAACAAGAACAATTTTGGTCAACTTCCAAAACCTTTTAGAATGGTGATCCAAGTGAAAATCCAAAGTGATGTGCAATTCATTCTGCAATTATCCTTATCTTTCCCTTTACACTTTTTTTTACCTTCAAACTTTTCGATCCTCTCACCAATCTGCCCTGAAAGTTCACATTTCTAACCATTCTTTCATCGCCTCTCTTTCTTTCCATCCATTTCACTCTCCCACCCAATCCCATTCCCTTAAACAATTCTCAATCCCAAAAACACAATTTCTTACCTGCCCTTTATCTTTTCTTCCCAACCTTAAGTGTATCTTTTTCTAAACCCATCATACTCTCAACCTCCATTTTTTTTACACAATACCTTTGTGTTGCGGAATTTGAAATATTGCTAAGCTTTAATGATTAATTTTTATCATTTTGATTTTCATGATCCTAGTTGGGGTAAGTGTAGCTCTGACCCTAGTTAGATTTTAAAGGTTTTTGTTTCCATCAAAGTACAACTTATCTTTCTACCGGAAGTTTTAACTTTCGCATTTTTTCCATCTATTCCGGCATTTCTAGATGATAAGTTTTGTTCTACATTATCACACCGATCAGACCTTCTTGATGACGGTTATGACTTTTACGTGATACATTGGGTTATTAGTAATTTCGAGGAGTATCTACATCTCCCTAAGTTGTTGATATCCAATGCAAGCGAGAAGATTCTGCGTTAAGTATTTGATTTTATCTTTAGCCTATAGGTCGCATTGCATCTGTTATACCTTACCAAGTTTCTCTTTTATACTGGAATGAATACATAGTGAGCCAGTCCACCTCGTGTTTTCCCACGTGGGGTTATGCTTTTTGATCTTTGTCTTATCCACCCGGTTTGTAGATGAAGACCACCATCTTTAGTTGCTTGTTTATTTTTCTTTCTATTTAGTATTTTTCTTGTCTTTGGTTGTATAAAATTAAGTGGCTTAAAATGTTTTTCGGTATTCATACCTAATTACTGCCACATTATTCTATAACTTCCATAGATATGGTGTTATTACCGGTTTCGTGGAGTTTGTCTGCTTATACAGGTTTTCACTTGCTTCTCCACAACGTGCTGACATTTACTCTGATATTGTTCCTTTACATGAGAGCCGTTTCCAGAGCTAAGTCTTTTTCTTAAATTCTCATTTATTTTTGTCATTGAGGACAATGCCATGTTTAAGTGGGGGGTAGGAGACTTAGCTATGTTGTTATGATTGAAATTTGAATGAAACGGTAGAAAATTTGAAAAATTGAAAATTTGAATACATACCATATTATTTATCTCGTACCCTTAGAATTGTGAGTTCCTAGCTAAGAATTGATAGGAAAGGAACCAAGTTTCATGAGTACGTGATCATTTTATACTTATGTTAAGTAAATTTAAGGATATTCATGCCCGTTTTTGCAAGTAGTTATTTATTATTCAATTACTCAATATGTGAATCGAGTATACCGCGCAAATCATAATAACTGAAGAAATTATGTGTACATTGCGTAGATGATTGGTTATGTAAACTTAGTATCAATATCTATCTGCTGAGGTATTCTTATATTCTAGCCATTAAAGCGGAATAATAAGCTTGAGACGTACCTGTGTTTTAGCAAAATGTTAAACACTGGGCTTGTAGTAACATTACCAAAGTAGCCCCGCGCTTGTGGTAATATTCAATGCTATATTTGATCTAAGATAGGGGGATACTCTAAAAAGTTTTCTTCCTTGAGGTTTATAGTATTTGAAAAATATGAAGATATGAAAAGAATATTCAACTCTTTAAGAGGCTTTGAGTAGTACTCGGTCTCCAAGTCCAAAAACCCTATAGATACGCTCTTGCTTATTGCTCTAGTGCTTCAAAAATTTAAAGGCTTGAGAAGTATGAATGCTGAGGTTGGTAGGTTGAGATTACGAAGTTGGCATAAACTCTAATCTTGCTACGAATATATAAAACTAAATGCACATGCACACATCACTTCGATTCATAGTGAGTAGTGAATAATGGATATCTTATGAGCATGACTAGTATGAGTTGACTTGAGCTTCTTGCGTAAGTATGACCTCCATGGGAAATGTTGTCTTGGGGAATGACTTATTGATGATTTGCTCGGGACGATCAAAGTCTAAGTGGGGGGTAGTTGATGACGGTCAAATTATACCCGTAAAAGTCATCAACATTGACCTTTAATCGAGATTAATAATACGCATTTTATATTAAATCACATGTTTATATGTATTATTTAAGGTTATGTTATTTATATTATATGAATTGGTATTTAGCCGATTTTATTATTTAAAGCCGATTTATTGTGCGATAAATGCTGATTTTGTAGATCACGACAAATCGAGAAGATTAGTGTCATTCAATCAATTATCTCAAGATAAGGAAGGAAGGAAATCGGAGCATTAAGTGGAAGATTAATCGGATCAACATGCAAGCGTGCAGTGGGGAACAAGCTAGACGAAGAAAACGTGTTAAACATGTAAACTTAGGTTCGGTCGGCCGAGCCTATAGCTTGATCGACCGAGTGCGACTCTTGGTTGACCGAGCCTTAGGTTTGGGTCGGTTTCCGGCTTATATCGTGCTTATCTTCTAGAACCACCTAAAGTCGGCAAAAACCTCTATATAAGCAAGCGACTACGAGAATTGTAATTCATACCTTAGAATATCATTCAATAAAATCACTCTATTCATATCTTGATTCAATGTAGTTTATTGAGGGTGTTTCCAGCAATTTAAGGGCTGCATTATGTAAGCCTTTATTTTCTGTTTCTTTTCTTTTAAGTAATTAATTCCCCCCAATTATGCTTTATTGTTTGAGTTAGTTAATTCATAGACTAGATGATGTAGATTTAGGTTATGTCGTTATGGATGTGGCGAAGCCTTGTCTATGAGGATCCCATAACCTACGTCATACACTAGTATTTATTCATGAATCTACTTGATTTAATTAATGCGTATCTATGTTAGTTTATATGAATATCTTATGCGATTCTTGTTTAATCTGCTCGTATGATGAAACGCCGAGAGATATGTTCGGGGATGTAATCGGGGACGAAATTGATTCGAGTGACCGAATGAGTTCACTCGGTCGACCGAGCCCAGCTATTCGGTCGACCGAGCCCTGTTTTCATCCGTTAGATAGCCATGTCTTTGTGGTTAGGTTAACTTAATAGAATTTATTATCTCAGTAGGTATGGCTACGGCTACGTTACTCGCTTAGTTTAATTAAAACGTGTAAAAAGGAAATACCGATATAAAACTCTTAGGTAGGCTCATGAATTGCTCTTCACGGACGTTCGAAGATCTAGGTAGGTTTATATTCGGGAATTGCATGCACACTTATATACGTCGTCGTAGATTAGCATGAGACTATAACTTGGTAATTGCTAGTTGGACGAGAGCTTGAGTAATCGTTTAGGAAGTATAAATCGCGCTAACCATAGGAATGTTGCCTGAGGCGAGGTGTACGATTAATATCGGCATCCTTAGTCGTAAGTAGCGTGCAAGTTATATGAGATGGATACCCAAAAGGTGAAGTCACGTAATGTAGCACAGTGATCTAGCAACCTAACCGGTGCTATGTCAAGTTAAAGGGGATGACTCCCGTAGCCAATCTAAGATAGATACAAACAGATTGACATTTAATAAGTTCAGTTTATTATATAAATTATCTAGGTCCAAACGATAAAGAATATAATTGGGGAGGTTAATTACGTTGTGTCGATTCGTGTCTTTACCTTTCTTGTCTTATGTTGGTCGTAGACCGCCTCTATGTCCTTGACATGTTTAATTAATTGTTTGTATATAAGATGATCCACAATTGGTTCCCTGTGGGATCGACCTTGATTCACTATAGCTATACTACGATGGGCCTAGTCCTCTTGCTAGTATTGTTTTATGGCGGTCAAGTATATTATAACCTGATTGACCCCGATCAATACACTACCTTAATAAACTCAAGAAATGGGAAAAGAATGGAACTCTAGATAGACAGTCAGATAAAGTTGAAAATGATGAACCTGAATTTATTCAGAATCAACTGAAAACAGCCACCAGTGAAAGACTAAGGACAACTCTCTTCACTTTCACAGTTCTTTCCAAAAGCAAATTCTTCAGCAAGCACAACTTATCGGAATTTTGGAATATATGGGCAAGCATTCATGGAATTGAAAGCACAGCAACAAATGATGCTATGAGAATCGTTGCGGAAGCCTATGATAATCAATTTAGTTTAACTATCAAGTAAAAAGAAACTGTCTTTCAGTTTTTTGTTGAGTTGTATTTTATTACTCAGCATTGTAACTCAGTTATCAAATAAATTCTCAGTTTCTCAGTTCACTGTGTTAATTACTGTATCATGTTTATCTTTTTGCATTGCTTTTAAGGAGGGTATTGACATCATCAGAAAGGGGGAAATTGTTGGAAATAAAATTTATGTTTTGATGATGATTCATCACTTGTTTAGTCTTGATTCTAAATCCCATTGATGAAGTGTCATAACTAGCTATTATAGTGCAAAGCAAAAATATGTCTAGATATTAATGTATAGGATTATAGAGTCTGATATTTGTATAGGTTAAATCAGACAAGCACTATAATAGTTCTAGACCGGGAACTGAGATTTAGTTAAACTGAGATTCAATAAGAAACTGTAAATCAGTTAAAGCAGAGCACACCAACGTAAAACTGGAGAAGATAAGTTCGCTGAGGAACACAGACTCAGTTGGCTTATATTGAAGATCGAAGAACTGAGGGTCACAGACTCAGTTATAGAAGACTGAAGAACTGAGGGTTCAAACTCAGTTATGAAGATTCCAAGTCGAGACTGTAAAGTTAGACTTTAGGCAAGATTGTGGTGACCTGAACTAACTTTATGGATCTTGTATGAAGAGCAAAGAATCATAAGGATAATGAATTCTTGGAAGATAATTTGTTATGGTGTACTCTGATTAAGTCAATTATAATCAGATGAAAAACTGGAGTACAGATATTTGAAGGAGAGTAAAATCTCAGTTAATGCTCCAATTCAGTTAAGAAACTGACTCTTGATAAACTCAGTGTAAAACTGACAAAGAAACTCAGTTTTACATGTCAGTCATCCGATAAACTGATAGTACAGTCGAACGTTATAAAGGAAGCAATTCTATTGGATGAAATACTGACACAACAGCAGAACGGTCACAAAATATAGCCGTTACGAGATGCAAGCCGGATAAACGTTAGACAAACCCCTATAAATGGACTACCCTTACAACAACCAAAAGAAGAGCAGGAAAAATAACAAGAATCTATCTAGTCAAGAAAGATCAAATTAAGGGGGAAAGCCATCTTCAAAAGAATTCCTGCTAAGTGCTTAATTGGAAAATCAAGAAGTTTCTTCAGGAGTTCAAGAGCTTTCAAACAGAATCAAGATCTATTATTTGAAGAAACACAGAGCCGTGCATAACTTACTTATCTAGAAGAAAAGCTCAGATCACAATTGAATCATAGTTATTGATTCAAGTCTCAACGTTGATTTCATCAAAGGTTTAGACTGTGAAACACCAAGAAGGTGTGAAGGACAGTTGAGTACAGTTAGGAAGACTGTGTTTGTGATGAGCTGGTGAAGAGGCAATTCAACCATCCAAGGACCAGTGTTTCAAACAATTGAAGAGCAGCAATTCTACCTGTTCTACAAGTGTTTAGATAGTGAAGCTAGGGATTAGTCAAGGACTATCAGTTTAGAACTTTTTGTAACCGGGCCTTCTCAAAGAAGTTCTAGTGGAATTTTCCTCCGCATCACAGGGGAAGAGAGGACGTACAGGATTACACCACCTGGAACCTCTATAATTCTTGCTCATTTACTTTACGCATTTATTTATTCACTTAGCATTTACTTACAACATTTGATAGTTGATTGTTACACACTTCACAGTTCGCAAACTGACATTCATCAGAATTCAGTTCACGTCTCTCAGCTTTCACAAAAGAATAACAAGATCAAGATAAAGGCTAATTATATCCGCTGCCAGATGACTCAGTTTTACTTAAGTCAGTTTGACTTAAATTCAGCTTAACTCCACACAAGTTTTAACTAAACCATAATTTATTTTAAATCCAGTTTAAGAAAGTTTTTGGTGACAAGTTTATTCACCCCCCTCTAAACTTGTGTTAGCCTTTCCAAGGGACTTTTAACTCATCATAGGCAGGCAAACTGTCATACATCAATTGAACATGTGTCTTGTTTCCTAAAACTGGTGAATGAGTGAAATTAATTAAGGTGACAGCATGAGAATCACAATAACCCCAGTATTGTAATGGTAAATTGGACTGAAATTTCAAGGATTTTGCTACATTCATAATGTGCTGGTGTTTTCTCTCTACTATCCCATTCTGTTGGGGTTTGTCTACACATGACGTTTGATGCACAACTCCTTTTTCTCTATAAAACTCAGGCATACTAAATTCATGACCATTGTCAGTCCTCATCACTTTAATGTGTTTATTGAACTGAACAAAAGCATGCTGGAAAAAGGACTTAACAAGTCCCTAGCCTCTGATTTTCATTTCATTAAAAAAATCCATGTAAACCTAGAAAAAATCATCAACAATAGTTAGGAAATAAGACTGGTTGTGTACTATGTGTTGTTTTTAAGGGCCCCGAATATCAACATGTATTAAGTAAAAAATGAAATCAACATAACTAGTACTCAAAGGAAATGAATTTCTCTTATTTTTGGCCAAATGGAAAATATGACAAACTGTAAGTACAGTTTGAGGTACTTTACACAAATGTAAATCTGCTAGTCTTTTATTAGACAAATGACCTAATCTATAATCCCAAATCTCATCATCAGAAATACTAATTGTAACAGCAGAAACATTGTGTTTATGGGGCAGTGAAGAACATGCAACATCCAAAACATATAAACCATTGCTCTTGTTAGCTGGTCCAATCACAATCCCAAGCTTCTTGTCCTTTATTAAACACTTGTTAAGAGAAAAAACTACTGAAAATGCAGGATTAACAGTTAATTTGGATAAATAGATTAGATTAAACTTAAAATCAGGAATGCACAAAACATTTGATAAGACCAGATTAGGATTCAAATATACTTGTCCTACATGTGAAACCCTAACGCTGGAATCATTTGGCAGGCCAACCATTTTATGATTTAAAGATTTGGCATTGACCAACAAACAAATCCTGTTAACTATATGACCTATGGCATCACAGTTTATGATCCAAAGTGCAGAAGATTTAGGAAAACCTGCTATGTCTGATGTGGGATCAAAATTAGCTGTGAGAACTGTAGCTTGATTGGCCATATGAGAAAAGTTTTATGTTCTCTGTGAATCCAACAACTTTATAAGCTGCTGGTATTGCATCTTATTCAATGTGAAAGACTCTGAATCTTGTGCAGCACCAACAGGACTCTCATCCACAGAGTTATCTTCAATTGTTTCCACCATATTTACCCTACTTTTAGGCTTGAATCCAGGTGGATATCTATGTTTCTTGTAGAATTTGTCAACAGTATGCCCTGTGAATCCACTAAAGGGACATTGAAGCTTCTTTCGGTCTAGACCAGTGTTACCTCTATTTAACACCATTATTCCCAATACCACTAGGATTAAGAAGCTTATTGGAAAAGTTCTGACCCTGCTGTGAAGATCCAACAGCTGCAGTAAAAGTCCTATTATAAAAGACCTGATGAGAAGCTTGTGTTGCTTCATATTCCCTTTGTGCCTCAAGTTTCAAGGCCATAGCAAACACAGTGTTAACATCAGGCACATGATGCATCGATTGTGCTTGTGTCATTACTTGAGAATACTCATGATTATGACCTTTCAAGAACCTAACTACTTAGTCTATTTCTACATATCCTGCAAACACTTTGAGAACATCACATGTGCATATTGGCTCACATTTACAAGTAGGTGTAGGTCTCATAAGGTCAATCTCATCACAAAGAGTCTTTACTTTGGTAAAATAACTAGTAACATCCAGAGCACCCTATTTGACATTATGAACTTCTTCTAATAGATCAGAAACCTTGAAAACATCTAACCTTGAAAACCTTGATTCAAGATCTAGCCAAATGGTCCTAGCACTGGTTTTGTACATAATACTTTGTTCTATAGAAGGTATGACATAATTCACTATCCAACTAGTAACAAAAGCATTACACTGTTGCCAAACCTGAAAAACAGGAGAATCTGCAGTTGGTTTTTCAATGGAACCATCTATAAAACCGAATTTGTATTAATGAGCTGACTTTTCATGGACCAACTCCAAAGATGCCAATTCTTGTTGTTCAAGGGTGGTTGCACCAAGATTAGTGAGGGATTCTCACTAGGATGAATATAGAACGGATTTCCTGGTAAAAGTTGCTGATTCTGAGCCATTTCTACTTGAACTCTGCCAAGAACTCAGGAGCAAACCCAAGAAAAACTGGAAAAACTATGAAGAACTGAAAAACGAAGACAATAAACTTCAAGAATCAGAGTAGAACAACAAACAGAAGCATCAGAAGCTCTGATACCATGTAGAAACAATACAGTCTTTTTAAGGATTATAGCAAAACGAAAGAAAACTAATGACCACTGATGAACATCAAAGATGAAATTGGGAAAACTTTTATTTCACGAAAGAAAGAAATGGAGGAAGCATTTTTACAGCAGAATTACAATGAACAAACTGATAATAAATTCAAATTAATTCATCCTATGGCAGTTTATAGCTTATATAGGTGTAGTTGTGTGATCCCAACACCTATAGTCGGTTATAACCACCTAACTAACTTATTAACCGCCTTGGTGTACAAGGTGTTTGATAAAATCCACAATGAACCTTCTTTCTATACTATGATCAAGACGGAGCTGTTCACTGGGCTTAGAGGGGCTAAGCCCACCCCAATATTTTTTTTAGTAGTACTCTATGATTCAGCCCACCAGATTAATATTTGAAAAGCCCACTCTTGTTGTCCACTAGACCCAATTCTGCATCTAGTCTAATTCTTTTTGAAACTATTTTTTTCGCAATATCTTTTTTTAAACACTTTGCAATATCCTTTTCGAGACTAACTTCTTAAATTGATTTAAAAAAACAAAAAAAAAATCTCATGTTATATTTACAGAATAGCATTCTTGGTATTAAAAAAAAAATAGAAGAACCTTTGCTCGGTAAATGTCGCAAATGGAAACAACCTTCATCATGCTCCTCAAATCGCAGTCTTTGGCCACCGGTCGCTACTTCCGGGCACTATAACGGCAATCATCATCTATTAATCTGGAATTTCCATCTCAAGTAAGTCACTATTCCTTCATCAGTTGATTATTTTTTTAGAAATTAAAAAGACAAAAGCCATGTTTTCTCCCCTTTTTGATTTGTTGTATATTGTAGAATAAAAGTACTATTTTTGGTGATTATGTTTGTTGGGTAATTAATAGTATGCTTTTTGAGAATATTTTTGACAGATTGACACTAGTAAGAGCTTAATAGGAAGAGATTAATTAAAAAATGACACTAGTAAGGCTGTAAGAGTGTAAGGGCTTTTTTTTTTTTTTTTTTTTTTTTTTTGGACAGAATATTTACTTCCTTAGTTTCCTTAACAACCAAAAAAAAAACATTGTTGTATGCCACTTGCTAAAGGGACTAGGAACAGCGATTTGTGAGGACCACGGGTTGATTTGTCAAAGTCAATGGTTGTTTTATTTATATTTTATGGAAATCGTGTATTGTTTTGAAGAAATAATGATTCATTTTATACATTAGGGTACACATTATAATGGCACATGAAGAACGAAAAAAAGAAAAGACATTTTTTTCATTCGTTAGAAAAGTCGACACATCATCTTCTCCTTCAATTGGTGTTGCTCCTATTCATACTAAAGAAATTCCTCCTAGTTCAAACTCTCCTCCTTCTAAGTTTCAAAGAGTTGAAAGTAACTGTTGGATCGATAATGCGCAGACACACTCTATAGGAGTGGTGAATAAAGTGTGGGGCAATTTTTGCCTTTTAAAATGTTTGTAGCACTAAGCACAAAATGCAGGCAAATAATATAAGATAAAATCAGAGTTTAATAAAATAGTTTAACACACTTAGATAAAATTTGGAAGCAGGACTTAAATCTAAGTTGTAGTGTTTAACTATATACCTAGATCAAGTTTATATAATAGTTTGATAAAAACAATTAAAGCACAGATTAATACTTGATTAGGAGAAACAATTAATTCAGTTTGAAAAAGAATATGCAATAACTTAAAGTGCTGAATGGATATCAGACTGAGTTATGCAAATATGCAGACTTAGTTCAAATAGAATATGTGTGTGTATATATATATATATATATATATATATATATATATATATATATATATATGAAACTTGCGAATATGTATTAACAAGTATGTGAAACTTGATTAAAGCAAATGCTACACTTTAATATGTATTAACACAGAACTTGTGATTAAAGAACAATACTGTTCAGAAAATTATACTATCACAGCAAGTCACATGATAAAAAACTTTATGCTAATATTTTCAAAACAAGACACAGCAAAAGTTCAGCTCTATTCGCAGGCTAATACCAAAAAAAATAATATTAACACAGATATGCAGCTGAAAATAAACAAAATTATTACACAGATGTCTTGTAGTATTATCAACACAAGTTTAGCAAAATAATATAAATTCCAAGATCAGGTTTAGTTCAAAAAAAATAACAAATTCAGCAATTTAAAACAAGTTATGACACAAACACAGCAGGTATAATAATAAAAAGATTCAACAGAGTGCTTAATACCAAGACTGAACTTATCAGTCAACCTTAGGAATGATAATCCAGTTCAAGAGAGGATTATCAAGCCTGCAGTTTACAAGACTGAATACACAGTTCAACAAATCTAGAGCTACTGCCTATGTCTATTACAAGATGTTCAATATCAGTGTCAGCAAGTTTGATGGCAAGGCAGCAGGAAACAAGTTCAGCAAAACAGACTGAATTACAGACTCAAAAACAACAAACAAGGGGTGTTCCAATTTTGATCAACAACACTAAAGTGTATGCTGAGGTTCAAAAACAGAACCAATAGAGTTATGGGGATAAATCAAGACAACAGAATCAATGAAGACCTAATAATGTGTAGGTCAAACCACTTATAGTAAGTGCAGGTCTACAGCCTTTTTCAACACTAGGCAGACACCACTAGCACTTCAGACTAGTGTGTCTGATGGGAGTCAACTTCACTGCACTTTTGTATGTGATCTAGCCCCCGTTTATCTCTTTGTTAGCGTGTTTTGGGTAGATTTGGGCATTTTCAAGAGTAATATCGAGAGTTATACGCACGGGGAGTTAAACTGTCATATCGATAGTAAACTCTGCCTTTTTAGCGATATTTACCTCATTTCCGAGCACTTTTTGTCTTGCGGAATTATGCATGGTGTTTTTGTTAGTATGTTTATTGCAGGACATAGGTGACTCGAGACCCGGAAGGCGATATTTTAAAGTGACAGAGTTTATCAAGGCACAAGTGTAACATGAAAGTGGAGGAAAATCGAGTTTGGAGTGAAATCAAGGTAAACTAGCGTTTGCCCAACCCCAAACTGGCGTTTGCATCAAGCTTAGGTCAAACTAGCGTTTGGCCAATCCAAACTGGCATCCACAGAGTTAACAATTGATTCAGAAAGTTAGAGTTTTGGCCAGCCGAGCATCCAAATGACCTCCAAACGCACGTTTGGATGGGTTCAGCCCGATTCAAGAAGCTCATATAACACAAACGGGCGTCCAGGGTACACGGACGAGCGTTCTACCTCATGACATGAGTCATCAAACAAGCGTTCAATATGAGGCAAACGCTGGTTCACTGAAGAACAAACCCTAATCATCATCAGAATTCCAGGTGAACGCACGTTTGGCATGCCTCAAACGCTCGTTCATGACCAACAACATCAGATTTTTGACCTACACTATAAATACGCAGCTCATTCAGCCCCTATTCATCCTTGGCCGACTTTAGACTTTTCTTAGGCGATTTAGGGGCGATTTTAGTGTAGTTTAAACGTCCTTTGATCCCTTGATCCCATGCATTACATCATTTGATTCAACACACTTGTTACAGCTTAGATTTACTTTTCAAGAACAAAAGATTCAACTTTTGGATCGCTTTTCTCTTTGGTATTTTCTGGATCAGATTTTCTGCAAATTATATGGTAATGACTTCTCTTTTATTTAATGTCTTTAGTTTGATTTCAATTTCTATTTCATTTATTAGCATAATCATGAGTAGCTAATTGCATGTGTAGTCGAATTATGTGAAAGCGAGCAAAAACCCTAAGGGGGATGAGATAGGGAATTGTGTAGTGCATAATTGAATGTTTAAACGATTAATCCACGTCCTAAAACTTATTTTAACATCTTTGAATTAGATTGATCACCTAGTTCACTGTCACACACATCGAACTTATAGATGCATTTTGCGGTGAGATGTGGGATAAGGAGTTTTAGGATCGTTGCATAGATTCGGCCTAGTTGTTAGGTCCGTGTCCAATGCAGAGGTTTGTCATCGTTGTTCGAGCAGCTCTAGAACTTAATCATGTAAGGTTAATCAGTTTTCTAAAGGAAGAATTAATTAGCTTCACACAGGGTGGTTACATCGAGTTGTTCAGTCTAATCACTAGAATTAAGAGTTGGCACCCGTGGATGTCGTTAAACTACATTGGATAGGTAGGTCGGTTAAGACACGTTCCCTGTCAAGTCCTTCTTTAGGGGTGAAAGTAGCTCGTGCGATCATAGTTCGGCTATACCTTTCTATATATATAAGTAAAACCGGTAGTGTAATCCTTATTCTTTGCATTAGTATAGTATCATCCACCATTATTGTGACCTGAACTAAGTTCTATGTGTGCTTTGGTACTTAGACATTACTCCATGTGGATTCGACTTTATGACCACTATACTCCCGTTGACCCGATACTCTGTCGGTGAATGTTAGCGGTTAAGTATTTTGATATCAAGAATTTTGGCGCCGTTGCCGGGGAGTAACGTTTGATATCTTGTAAGTTGACCGAAAGCTTGGGCTTAGGTCATATTTTTATTTTGTTTTCTTGTAGTTTCTTGTTTGTCAGTGAATGACCCAAAGCTCTAAAGAACCTCTCATCGAGCCAATTCAAGAGATTGAAGCTTACGCATGTCATAGAAACAGACAGCGCCGAGGAGAGATCCCGATCGCTAGTCCGAATCCTCTGAGGAAGAAAGGGTAGTGGAAAGCTCACTTTCAGAATCCTCAGAAGAAATGGAAGATTCACCAAATCATACAGATGGCAAAGAGCCCTTAATCGAACATAATGTACAAGGGCAAACCTCACACATTACTTGTGGTAACGCAACACTACCATTGCATACTCCACCGAGGACCCCTCGTCATGAACCATTAAGAGAGGATAATACAGTGTTACGTCAATTGGTCACTCCACGATTTAATCAGAGGACAGGGATTGGACAAAATAGGGGAGGACAAAATGATCAGAATACTCAGAATTTCATACCAGAACTTGACCAAGACACTGTGAACCGATTACTACAGATGCAAGAGAATCTAGGAAATCAACAGGGGTTCCAAAACCCATATAATCAACAACCACCTATGCAGCAGTATTATCAACAGCAACAACAACAACAACAGTAGAATTATCAGCCACAGAGGGCTCAGCAGGTGCAAGGACTGAGAGTCTGCCGAGATTATGTGACTAACCCACAGGAAGTCACGGGGCACAATCCAATTCGAGTACCCCCTATTAATGCCAACAACATGGATATAAAGCAAAATATTTTAAACATGTTGGGGGAACACGCCTTGTTCCACGGGAAGTCAACGGAGAACCTGAACGGCTTTCTGGATCATTTTCTCCAAATTTGTGGGACGATGAGATATAATGGGGTTAGCGACGAGGCAAAAAAGCTGATAGTCTTCCCGTTTGCACTGAGAGGGGCTGCTAAGGATTGGTACGATTCATTACCTAATGATTCGTTACATACATGGGCGGATGTAGTGAAAGTGTTTTTGAGGAAGTATTTTCCGCCGGCGAAGATTTTAGATCTGAATGAAGAAATCTCATCATTTGATGGTCTCGAGGGAGAGACACTAAAAGAGACATATGAGAGGTTTAGGGGTCTACTGAAGAGATGCCCTCCACACGGTTTTTCTACTGTTGAGCAAGTCATTATACTATTTAGGGCCTTAGAGACAGTGGTACAAAACAAGCTGAAAGCCGCCAGTGGCGGAGATATCATGAATCTGCCGCCAGAACAAGCTATGAGAAAGATTGAGAATGCGGCAGATGGGGAAGGACAATGGGGGTCAAGTAGAAAGAAGAAGAAAGCCCCGATGGAAAGTGTAAAGTCGCTGAAAGAAGACCTCGATAAAGAATCTTCCATGCATGACAAGATGCAAGAAATGGTGCTAAAGATGGACCGAATGGAGTTGGAAAGAAAGAAGGCACAGCAATGCCAACTTTGTGGAGGTGGACATTCTGCCATGGAATGTAGATCATCGAAAAAGCCCACTTATCCACAAAAATTACCACCTACTCCAGCACAACAATAATTTGGAAACCAGAATGATCAGCAAAAGATGAATGTGTATGCAATGGGGAAGATGACTATGAATCAACAAGAGTTTGGCCAGCAGTAGTGGAATCAAAATTTAGACAATCAGCAAGGGCCGCAAATGGATTATGGTATGGGTGATGATTCAGAACAATATGATGTGAGCTATGTTGGACAAAGGAATCATGGGCAATGGAATCAGAACCAGCAGGGGCAAGGTTGGAATCAAACATAGGGGCATAATTAGAATCGAAACAATAACAATCAGAACCAAGGGTTCAGGCAGAACCAAAGCCCAAATAACCAATCTTGGAATCAGAATCCCCAGAATCAGAATGCCTATCAAAATACCAATCAAGGCATGTATCAGAACAATCAGCAACAGGGCCACCAACAGCAGAATAATCAGAACTGGGGCCAGAATAATCAGGGACAAAATCAGAATCAGGGGCAATAAGGAAACAATAATCAGCAAGCTAGCAATCAAAACAGAAAAAACAATTTTGGGACTTATCAACACCTGAATGCGCACCTTCATCAGAATAACCAATCAAGCAATTCGGGTACCCAGAAGACCTCAACTGAGTTGTTGTTAGAGAAGTTGGATAAGACTATCTCTGAGCTAAATAAGAGTGCTATTGAACAGAAGGTAGAAACGTACTCAGCTATCCGGAATTTAGAGACTCAAGTTGGGCAAATCATAAATACATTGAAGAAGAGTCTGAGTGATGCTGAGCAGAATTTGAGGCAAGTAATGCCATATTCACTAGGAGTGGTAGAGAGCTGGGAGTCGACCAGCCAAAGCAAGCAGTTGTAGCAGAAGAATATCTGGATGAGGAGGATGAAGTTGAGGCAGCAGAGAGAGAAAGAATGGAAACTGAGTTAGAAGCGGTATGAAGAGAGTTAACTGCTATTAAGAGAGACCTCGTGATTGTAAGGAAAGAGTGAGCAATGGAAGTACAAAAGGAGCAGGAAGCTCAAACCAGAAGAGATAAAGAAAGGGAGAAGCAGGATTTCATAGTGCTGGACATTAAAGAGGAGGAGCCGAGCAAGCCAGCGATGACAAAAGAAGCTACATCTGGGCCTCCACGGCCAAACACTCGAGGTAAGAAAAAATTTATGCCCCCTCCCCCTCCTAATTTTGATGTGAATACGTTGCCTTAACCACATAAGGGTCCTAAGAAGCCGGTCCATACTGAGAGTCAGAGTAGATTCCTCGACATTCTTAGGAAGGTAGAGATCAATGTTCCCTTGTTAGAGGCAATTGCTAGTGTGCCTGAGTATTTTAAATGTTTGAAAGGGATGTTGACAATTCGAGAGAAAATGGGTATGATATTTAAGTTGAGGAAGGAGTGTTCAGCGGTTTATAATAGTAAGATACCCCCTAAGATGAGAGATAGAGGTGGTTTCACCATTCCTATCACCATAGGCAATACTGTAATTGAAAATGTTTTATGTGATTTAGGAGCTTCTGTGAGCTTGATGCCTAAGGCTTTATATGAAAAATTAGGGTTAGGTGAACTGGAACCTACGGGAATGACCCTACAGATGGCTGATAGGTCGGTGAGGAAAACTTTGGGGGTAGCGGAAGATGTCTTAGTGCAAGTTGGAAAGTTTGTGTTCCCTGTGGATTTTGTGATTCTTGACATGGAGATGGACTCCAAGACCTCTGTTTTGTTAGGTCGTCCCTTTTTGACCACCAGTGACGCTCAGATAGGAGTTAAAGGTGGAGATATTTCTTTTGGTGTTGGGGGTGAGAGAGAGCGTTTAAATGTTTAGAAGGATAGAGGTCCAAATGCTATAAATGATGAATGCTTATATACAGAATCTTTGTTTTCTTGTGGTGTGGTGCGTCTTGGCGTGCGGGGAAGGAAAAAGATTGTCAAAGGGGATGCGGTGCGCTTTTAGATGTCGTCGATCAAGGCAAGATCGAGGCACAGAATAAATCGGGATCGCCCGTTGCAACGGTGCTCCCCAAGCTGGGAAAAGTGCGGATTGATAAACCGTCTGATTGTAAGAAGTCTAAGAGGAAGCCATCTCCAAAGCCGGAGAGGAAAGAGAGTGTGAGATGGAAAGAGAAAGCAGCACAAGTGACACGAGGTAAGCCGCTCACTAGCTCGACTATTTTTATGATTGCCCTTGGGATATCTACGAGCATGTTTAAACTGGTGAATGTGGAATTTGGTTGACTTGCTATGAGCTTACATGATATGTAATGAGTGTCAGTTTGAGTTGTTTGAGTCGTTTATGATTTGAGTGTGTTAAGCGTCACCCGGTCGAGCCAACGACGTAAAACAAAGGCGCTTGGGGGGAGGCAACCCTGCCATAATAAGACTTTATTGGAAGAAAATGTGATCTAGGAATTTTTGAGTATGTGCTACTTGTTTTTGCCTTGATAATGTATGCCTACGCACGTTGATGTTTTATATGAGTGTGTGCCTCTGTGGCTTTTCTATTACATTTAGATGTTTTGTACTTTACCCGTAGGGGTCATTAATCCATCTAAAGCGTCCCATTTTGTGAGTTACATTGCATATCAAGTTTTCTGACGTAACAGGGCCTTACAGTTGTTCTATCCCCATATCTTTTTTTCCCGATATTTTGGCACGCGGACCATGTCCCGTGCATGCTTTGCTTTGGTTGTATCTACTTTGGTATAGGGATTCGGGTCGTGCTTAAATGAGGCTATTACGGGATTCGATAGTGCCTTTCTGCCGGGTTTAAAAGCTAAGTCTTCTTTTCTATCTCATCCACACACTGAGGACAGTGCTTCATTCGAAGTGGGGGGTGGGGACGACTTAGCTTTGTATTGTTTAGATTGATAAATGCGCCGGTAATTTGATATGCTTAGTTAATGTGTGTTTTTGAGTCAATCCATGGCTTAAAATTTTAAAACTTTTCACGATTTTAACATCGCGTTATATGCATGTTTCTCACGATGGAGTTGGTAGATGTCTTAGTAGTCGAGTAATGTGTGCAGGGCGATTTTTTTTGTCATGATACGACCCTTTTAATGCACGTAGACCTTGGTTATACTTAGTTTGGTTGCTATACACACTTATACCACTATTTTCGAGGTGAAATAGAAAGATTTACCTAGGCCGGATACGGGATGAGAGTCATGGCGCTTATTTGACCTAGCCAGAGCCAAATAAGCCAAAATCCCATCATTATACCCTCGTACCCCCTCTAAGCCTTGAATAGGATGGTCTGACCACCGTCCGATATTTAGCCATTTGGTTACGTAGCCTGTATTACACTAACCCTGAGCTTTATTTTTGGTCTCGTTTCTTTTGATCACCCGACGAGTGGACTTAGTCGTTACTTTAGACACACTTGCTAAATCAAGTGTGGGGTGGGAGATGGTGCGTGTTTCGAAAGGAGTTGGTTAGTATGAGCTAGTATAACGAAGGGGAGGAGCTTGAGAGATCTATTGTGAGGCTTGTTAGTTCAAAAAAATATTTGAAAGTGATGACGGTCAAATTATACCCGTAAAAGTCATCAACGTTGACCTTAAATCGAGATTAATAATGTATATTTCATATTAATCACTCGTTTATATTTATTATTTAATGTTAAGTGATTATTAATATGATATTTGGTATTTAGCTGTTTTTATTATTAAAGACCGATTTATTGTGTGATAATTGCTGATTTTGTAGATCGTGATAAATCGGGAAGATAAATATCGCGCAATCGGTAAATCTCGAGATAATAAAGAGGAAAATCGGAGCATTAATCAAAGGATAAATCAGATCAGTTCAAAAGAATGCAGTGGGGAACAAGTCAGACAAAGAGACACGTTTAACACGTGTAAAAAAGGGCTCGGTCGACCGAGCCTATCCATTCGGTCGACCGAGAGAGTCGGCTCGGTCACTTGAAGTTTATCCGGCAGAAATCACGTGTATATCTTCTAGATCCTTCCTAGGTCGGCAAAAACCTCTATATAAGCAGCAGCTACGAAATTTGTAAAGAGACACCAACACACACCTTAGACATACATACAATACCTTATACCTTTTTATCAATTACATTCATAGCTTTGGTACGTTACAATGTAGTAGTCGCCCAATTAGCTTTATTATGGCTGCAAATATGTAAGCCTTTAATTTTCTGTTGTTTTTATTTTCAGTAATTAATCCCTCCCAATTATGCTTTATTGTTTGAATTAGTTAATCATAGCTAGATGATGTAGATCTAGGCTATGACATTAGGGATGTGGCGACTCCTTGTCTATGGGGATCCAATAACCTACGTCATACACTTAGTATTTATTCATGAATCTACTTGATTTAATTAATGCGTATCTATGTTAGTTTATATGAATCTTGTGCGAATTCTTCGTTTAACTGCTTACAGATGATGAAACGCTGAGAGATATATTCTAAGATGTAATCTGGGGACGAAATCGATTCGGGTGACCGAATAAGTTCATTCGGTCGACCGAGCCTATTCACTCGGTCAACCGAGCCCCTGTCATCTATTAATTACGCCACATCTTTATGGTTAGGTTAACCTAGATGAATTTATTATCTCAGTAGGTATGGCTATGGCTACGTTACTCGCTTAGTTTAATTAAAATGTGTAAAAAGGAAATACCAATATAAAACTCTTAGGTAGGCTTATGAATTGCTCTTCACAGACGTTCAACGTTATCTAGGTAGGTTTATATTTGGGGATTGCTAGCACCTGTTTATACATACGTCGTAGATTAGCATGAGACTATAACTTGGTAATTGCTAGTTGGACGAGAGCTTGAGTAATCGCTTAGGAAGTATGCCTAACCATAGGAATGTTGCCTAGACGAGGTGTACGATTAATATCGGCATCCTTAGTGTCGTAAGCGTGCAAGTTATATGAGATAGATACCCAAAAGGTGAAGTCACGTAATGTAGCATAGTGATCTAGCAACCTAACCGGTGCTAAGTCAAGTTAAAGAGGATGACTCCCGTAGCCAATCTAAGATAGATACAAACGGATTGATAGTTAATAAGTTCAGTTTATTATATAAATTATCTAGGTCCAAACGATAAAGACTATAATTGGGGAGGTTAATTACGTTGTGTCGAGTCGTGTCTTTATCTCTCTTGTTTTATGTTGGTCGTAGACCGCCTCTATGTCCTTGACATGTTTAATTAATTGTTTGTATATAAGATGATCCACAATTGGTTCCCTGTGGGATCGACCTTGATTCACTATAGATGTACTACGATGGGTCTAGTCCTCTTGCTAGTATTGGTTTATGGTGGTCAAGTATTTTATTACTTGATCTACGTCATCAAGTTTTTGGCGCCGTTGCCGGGTAACCAACGGTCAATTTTATATATAAATAATTTTCTTATTCATGTCAAGTTTTCTGCTTTAGAGTCTGCTTTTGAGTCCTCTCGTTTCTGCGCTATGTGTAAAAATTCCGAAACTGAATAATTTGGTTTCGCTCTCAGTGAGATCGCCTCTCGTTGCCGGCGAGCCAGGTTCTATTTTCTCGGGACTTTGCGTGTAATGCTTTATCCCCATATGTTTAATCCGTAGGTCTGATAGCGACATGGAAACCATGTTAAAATCGATCTACGGTGCTTTTGTTTTTCTTCCGCTTGCGAAACCAGGAAGCAATAATCTGAGTCGATTAATTTTTCGTGGTAGAAAAATAACCCAAAGAAACATGTGGAGCTACGAATCTAAGATGGGAAAATCAATGGAAGCAATACCTTTAAAGCACCAAGATGGCTCCGAAAAAATTTTAAAGGCTTAAATTCTTCGTGGTACAATGTTGAAGGCAAGGTACTACCTTTTTTGCTTATGTTTTACTACCTCTTGGTTTTTTGAGCATAAGTTAGCCTATACATGAACCTTAGTATGAATCTTAGCCCGGAGTTGGTTTGTAAGATTAATTTTATTAGTGTGGAAGGTTCTCCCCCAAATCAGTCTCATCTAGAGGGTGTAGGGAAACATGTAGTCGTTGAAAGGAAGCAGTGAATAAAGAGTTCCTCGTAGTTCTGTTAAAATCTCATTGTCCTATGCATGAGATTGCTTTTACTGGCCATGGGAGCAACAATTTGTGTAGTTTTTAACAATACTCAATCTAAAGAAGACGTTGAGTTTTGAGAGAGCATAATGAAGCAGCATTATAGAGGATGTGATTAAAATGGGTCCCTAGGACTAAATCTCCTTAGAATTCACTAATTCCTAAAACGAGAGCCGAGGTAAGAGCTTTGTATACATGGTATGGATAAATGTCGTTTCCTAGGTCTCACAACCAAGGGAAGGGTATTAATCCGCAAAAGTGACAAGCCACCTCTAATAGTGCTCAGAGGGTCAAAGTCTGGCGATCCAAGAATGATAACTGACAAGGATAATCTTTGGAAAGTCGAGTTGAGGACTTTAAACTCGGAACTACTTCTTTAAAACCCTTAGGATTTCTTTTTAGGATTTTAGGTTTTGTTTTCTTTGAGTCAAATAAAAGTAACGTGACATATGTTGAGGTTTTTTATTTTTCCGTGTTCCGATGGCCATTGGGCTAAGGATGTGCAAAACTTTTTTACTCAATATAGGCCATGTGAAATAGAGTTCCATAGGAGAGTCAAGAAATTGCTAAAGAAAAGGAAATTTAGCAATCCATCTTAAGATGGAGGCATTAAGAGAACTTGAGAATTACTGAAAATGTAACAGAGAATGATTGGTGTGAACAAGAACAATTTTGGTCAACTTCTAAAACCTTTTAGAAAGGTGATCCAAGTGAAAATCCAAAGTAGTGTGCAATTCATTCTGCAATTATCCTTATCTTTCCCTTTACACTTTTTCACCTTCAAACTTTTCGATCCTCTCACCAATCACCTTTGACAGTTCACATTTCTAACCATTCTTTCATCGCCTCTCTTTCTTTCCATCCGTTTCACTCTCCCACCCAATCCCATTCCTTTAAACAATTCTCAATCCCAAAAACACAATTTCTTACCCCCCCTTTATATTTTCTTCCCATCCTTATGTGTATCTTTTTCTAAACCCATCATAGTCTCAACCTCCATTTTGTTTACACAATACCCATGTGTTGCGGAATTTGAAATATTGCTAAGCTTTAATGATTATCTTTTATCATTTTGATTTTCATGATCCTAGTTGCATGATCAAACTACAACTTATCTTTCTACCGGAAGTTTTACATTTCACACTTTTACGCCTATTCCGGTCAAGATGATGAGTTCAGTTCTAAAATATCACACCGATCCGGCCTTGTTGATGACGTTTTGACTTTTACGTGATACATTGGGTTATTAGTAATTTCGAGGAGTAGCTACATCTCCCTAAGCTGTTGATATCCAATGCAAGCGAGAAGCGTCTACGCTAAGTATTTGATTTTATCTTTAGTCTTAGGTCGCATTGAATATGTTATACCTTACCAAGTTTCTCTTTTATACTGGACTGAATACATAGTGAGCCAGTCAACCTCGTGTTTTCCCACATGGGGTTATGCTTTTTGATCTTTGTCTTCTCCACCCGGTTTTAAGAATATTTAGGCGGTGGAGGTTGTAGATGAAGACCACCATCTTTAGTTGCTTGTTTATTTTTCTTTCTATTTAGTATTTTTCTTTTTGGTTTCCCTTGTCATTGGTTGTATAAAATAAAGTTGCTTAAAATGTTTTTCGGTATTCATACCTAATTACTGCCACATTATTTTATCACTTCCATAGACATGGTTGTTATTAAAGGTTTCGTGGAGTTTGTCTGCTTATACAGGTTTTCACTTGCTTCTCCACAACGTACTGACATTTACTCCGATATTGTTCCTTTACTTGAGAGCCGTTTCAAGAGCTAAGTCTTTTTCTTAAATTCTCATTTATTTTTGTCATTGAGGACAATGCCATGTTTAAGTGGGGGGTAGGAGACTTAGCTATGTTATGTTATGATTGAAATTTGAATGAAACGGTAGAAAAATTGAAAAATTGAAAATTTGAAAATTTGAATACATACCATATTATTTATCTCGTACCCTTAGAATTGTGAGTTCCTAGCTAAGAATTGATAGGAAATAAACCAAGTTTCTTGAGTACGTGATCATTTTATACTTATGTTAAGTAAATTTAAGGATATTCATGCCCGTTTTTGCGAGTAGTTATTTATTATTCAATTACTCGATCTGTGAATCGAGTATACCGCTCAAATCATAATAACTGAAGAAATTATGTGTACATTGCATAGATGATTAGTTATGTGAACTTAGTATCAATATCTATCTGCTGATGCATTCTTATCTTTTAGCCATTAAAGCAGAGTAATAAGCTTGAGACGTACATGTGTTTTAGCAATGCGTTAAAACACTGGGCTTGTAGTAACATTACCAAAGTAGCCTCGCGCTTGTGGTAATATTCAATGCTATGCATGATCTAAGATAGGGGGATACTCTAAAAAGTTTTCTTCCTTGAGATTGATAGTATTTGAAAAATATGAAGATATGAAAAGAATATTCAACTTTTTAAGAGGCTTTGAGTTGTACTCGGTCTCCAAGTCCAAAAACCCTATAGATACGCTCTTGCTTATTGTTCTAGTGCTTTAACCATTGCGAGGCTTAAGAAGTATGAATGCTGATGTTGGTAGGTTGAGATTACGAAGTCAGCATAAACTCTAATCTTGCCATGAATATATAAAACTGAATGCACATGCACACATCACTTCGATTCATAGTAAGTAGTGAATAATGGATATCTTATGAGCATGACTAGTATGAGTTGACTTGAGTTTCTTTGGTAAGTATGATTTGACCATAGAAAATGTTGTCTTGGGGAATGACTTATTGATGCTTTGTTCGGGACGATCAAAGTCTAAGTGGGGGGTAGTTGATGACGGTCAAATTATACCCGTAAAAGTCATCAACGTTGACCTTAAATCGAGATTAATAATGTATATTTCATATTAATCACTCTTTTATATTTATTATTTAATGTTAAGTGATTATTAATATGATATTTGGTATTTAGTTGTTTTTTTTATTAAAGACCGATTTATTGTGTGATAATTGCTGATTTTGTAGATCGTGATAAATCGGGAAGATAAATATCGCGCAATCGGTAAATCTCGAGATAATAAAGAGGAAAATCGGAGCATTAATCAAAGGATAAATCAGATCAGTTCAAAAGAATGCAGTGGGGAACAAGTCAGACAAAGAGACGCGTTTAACACGTGTAAAAAAGGGCTCGGTCGACCGAGCCTATCCATTCGGTCGACCGAGAGAGTCGGCTCGGTCACTTGAAGTTTATCCGGCAGAAATCGCATGTATATCTTCTAGATCCTTCCTAGGTCGGCAAAAACCTCTATATAAGCAGCAGCTACGAAATTTGGAAAGAGACACCAACACACACCTTAGACATACATACAATACCTTATACCTTTTTATCAATAACATTCATAGCTTTGGTACGTTACAATGTAGCTGTCCAGCAGTTTATTATGGCTGCAAATATGTAAGCCTTTAATTTTCTGTTGTTTTTATTTTCAGTAATTAATCCCTCCTAATTATGCTTTATCGTTTGAATTAGTTAATCATAGCTAGATGATGTAGATCTAGGCTATGACATTAGGGATGTGGCGACTCCTTGTCAATGGGGATCCAATAACCTACGTCATACACTTAGTATTTATTCATGAATCTACTTGATTTAATTAATGCGTATCTATGTTAGTTTATATGAATAATGTGCGAATTACTGTTTAATCTGTTCTGTATGATGAAATGCTGAGAGATATATTCTAAGATGTAATCTGGTGATGAAATCGATTCGGGTGACCGAATAAGTACTTTCGGTCAACCGAGTCTATTCACTCGGTCAACCGAGCCCCTGTCATCTGTTAATTACACCACGTCTTTATGGTTAGGTTAACCTAGTTGAATTTATTATCTCAGTAGGTTTGGCTATGGCTACGTTACTCGCTTAGTTTAATTAAAATGTGTAAAAAGGAAATACCAATATAAAACTCTTAGGTAGGCTTATGAATTGCTCTTCACGGACGTTCAGCGTTATCTAGGTAGGTTTATATTTGGGGATTGCTAGCACCTATTTATACATACATCGTAGATTAGCATGAGACTGTAACTTGGTAATTGCTAGTTGGATGAGAGCTTGAGTAATCGCTTAGGAAGTAGGCCTAACCATAGGAATGTTGCCTAGACGAGGTGTACGATTAATATCGGCATCCTTAGTGTCGTAAGCGTGCAAGTTATATGAGATGGATACCCAAAAGGTGAAGTCACGTAATGTAGCACAGTGATCTAGCAACCTAACCGGTGCTAAGTCAAGTTGAAGAGGATGACTCCCGTAGCCAATCTAAGATAGATACAAACGGATTGATAGTTAATAAGTTCAGTTTATTATATAAATTATCTAGGTCCAAACGATAAAGACTATAATTGGGGAGGTTAATTACGTTGTGTCGAG